>FMBT01000326.1:0-18987 GCA_900095095.1 Fragilariopsis cylindrus CCMP1102 | reverse complement strand
AGTCAACTTAGCAGACTTGTTCGCTTAGGAGGAGACGCATTATCGGACTGCGTGTCAGATGAAGTTGTTGCAGTAGCAGTAGCAGTAGCAGCATCAGTCGCAGAAGGAGAGATTTTTGTTTTCGTGGATTTGATCGACTTAGTTCTAGTCAACTTAGCAGACTTTGTTCGCTTAGGAGGAGATGCATTATCGGACTGCGTGTTAGAGAAGTTGTGGCAGTAGCAGTAGCAGTAGCAGCATCAGTAGAAGAAGGAGAGATTTTTGATTTCGTGGATTTGTTCGGCTTATATTTAATCAATATAGCAGACTTTGTTCGCTTAGGAGGAGATGCATTATCGGACTGCGTGTTAGACGAAGTTGTGGCAGTAGTAGCAGAAGGAGATGTAGTGGCAACAATAATGTCGACATCATCATCATCCTCATCAACTGTGATTGACTTTTTCTTCTTCATCTTTGTCGTTGCTACCTTCTTCTTTTTCTTTTTCGTCGATCTTGGTTTTTTCGGGGACGGGGAATCCGTATCTTTCTTTCATCATTCGTTTCATCGATAACCTTCTTTGCGCTAGTAGTAGCAGCAATGATAACAGCATCGGTAGTATCGGGTCCCATGGTGGTTTTCTTTGTTATATCACACAGCGACTATTACAAAGTCTACGTCAAGTAAGCGTATGTTTTGACAAGAGTAAGGAGTATGAACACAATTAGCTTTCTGTTACACTCTCATTAACTACTGCTAGTATTACTTTCTGAAGTACTTTGTGTTCTAGGAACCAAATCCCACCAATCACAACTTTCACAGTATCAAACGATACAGTAACAAAATTAATTAGAAAAACAACAAAACGCCAAGAATGATATTTCGTTCCATAGGTATTTCAATGTGCTGGCATTCGGTTATCGATCATTTAAGACTGATAAATTAACATTTATCATGACCAAAACTCGTACAAAATCAAATAGAATACAGTACTGGAGTCATATTTTATTTGGGGGATCATATCCCTCAGCATAATATACTTAACAAATTGCACACGCGCAATTAAGAAGTACCCACCTGTTGAAGCTCGCCATACGCCCTTTAAAAAATATATAGACATCTCACATAAAAAAATCATCTCGGTGGTACAGTACGTCGTAGATTGAAGAAATAAAAATATGAGACATCGACATACAATTGTAGATCTCGCTCATTCTTGAATTATTGTAGATGGATTGTGATACACTACTTTCTATTTGGTGAATTATATTACTACCAACCGTTGGAAGGTAAACTGCAACAGTTTAAGTAGCGAGGTTTCTTTTTGAGGAAATATAGCTACGGTCGCGTAGCTACTTCAGTATATATAACACTATGACAATATGAAATGGAAGACATCAGATCGATGAAATACTACAGAGATGACGTCCTTTAATGGTGTCATATTTAGGAAGAAAAAAGGCGAAGAAGAAAGAGGATTAACCCGACGGAGCAAAAACTCAAGGTCCGGTACATATTGCTTTAATGGGATTCGATTCGATTATGTTCCACGAAGATGTCATATCATCAATTCAAATTAATTCATGACAAATCAATACAATCAATCTTTTCGTACGAAACACAGTAAATAAAATGGGAATACAGCACGAATCAATCGATTCAATATATTTCCGCTATCCATCGATACAATTTAAGGGAAGACGTACTACAGAATACTACATTCGATATAGGTCCCAGTCTACGCGTTATATGCAATAGATGATACGGTGGATGATCCAAATAATAAAAGAAACGACAATCAACCATATATTACGGAACTTTCCTGCAGTAAACGGAAGTTCTGATACAATGCAGTACAATACAATGCAATACAATGCAATACAATATATTCAGAAATATATTCGAATCAATAGAATATGCAATATATTATGATAGATAATTCAAGGAAATATTCAAAGAAAACAACAATCAAATCTACGGAATATATAGTACAGTAGTAGATTAATTATTAAATACACTAACGACTGGAACAGCAACTTCATACTATGAATATAGATGACAAGTAGATTGCAACAACAATTGGTATCATTTATGCATCGTGAAACAGCATCATACTGCCTATGAAAACTTGGCAGACGTAGTTGATTGTTCATGCTATTATTGTTGCTACTAATTTATAAATGAATATTTATAACAACACACCGTACACTAACTTAGTATATTACACAGTGAATAGTAATAACAAATTACATCGTTATTTTGTTGTATTAATGGAATTGGATATCGCAATGATTCGAATTGTACTGAATTATCCGTGTTTAATTTTTGCTTTCTCCTATCATCTCAACGATTATATTTAATCTATACGTTCGATTGTTGTTGTGTTTTGTTCGACTTACAATCTATAAACACTAGTATCTTAATTGGAGTGTTCTACCGATGACACTTGAGCGGTTATTGTAAGATACTAAGGGTCCGACAATAACAACCATACAAGTATGCACAGACGTTTAATAGGATATCTAGAAGCTGGCTAGTATTATATTTTAATATCCATTTACTATAATATTATCGATCCTTAATTTTTTATTCAGAATCATCGCTGTAGTACATTAATTTTATGCGTTAAGAAGTCCAAATCAGTAGATGCAAAAGTAAAATATATACATTCATATTTTAGAAACATTTACGGTGAACGATAGATGGACCAGATTCGTCATATTCCTCCTTACTGATCCACATACTTTGGAATGTAGATAATGAAGCCAAGAATAGATCCTCCAATCCACACAGAGTATTTACGTTCTGGAGGAGCAACAATCTTGACCTTGATAGATGCAGGAGCTAATGCAGTTACCTCCTTGGACATACGCTCACTAATCCAGGGAACATAGTAGTACCACCTGAAAGAACAATGTTGGCATATAGATCCTTTCGGATATCAACATCACACTTCATAATGGTTGGAATGTACTATCAGCAATACCATCCATTCAAGACCAGTCAAGTTAGGTTGGAAAAAGAACCTCTGCACAACGGAAGCGTTCATTTCCAATGACAATGATATTTCCATCAGGCAATTCAAAGGATTTTTCCAAAGCAGATGATTCAGCAGCCTTCTTCATTTCTTCCTCAAAATCAACAGCAATGAAACAAGAGATTCCTTGATATCACGGACAATTTCACGTTCTGCAGTGGTAGTCAAAGAATAACCACGTTCAGTCAAAATCTTCATCAGATAATCAGTCAAATCACGACCGGCAAGATCCATACGGACAACAGCATGGGGAAGAGCATACCCCTCATAGATTGGTACTGTATGGGAGACACCATCTCCGGAATCCAACACACACCTGTGGTACGTCCTGATGCATACAATGAAAGAACGGCTTGGATATTCACATACATAGCAGGGACATTGAATGTTTCAAACATGATTTGTGTCATACGCTCTCTGTTGGCCTTAGGATTCATTGGTGCTTCAGTCAACAAAACAGGATGAGCTTCAGGGGCTACACGAAGCTCATTGTAGAATGTATGATGCCAAATCTTTTCCATATCATCCCAATTGGTAACAATTCCATGTTCAATGGGATATTTAAGAGTAAGAACACCTCTCTTTGCTTGTGCTTCATCTCCAACATAAGCATCACGTTGTTCCATACCAACCATGATACCAGGTTGACGGGCACGTCCAATCAAAGAAGGAAAGACGGAACGGGGGGCGTCATCTCCAGCGAAACCGGCTGAATTAATACAAAAAATTGACGAAATACTAAGGTGAGTGTTTCATTGTTTCAATTTTATTTTCAGTTCCATTTGTTAGTTTGAAAACGGAATTAGATTTTTTTTAAATGTTTCAAACAAAGATAGTGTGCCACTGATGTTATGAAATAAAATCTACAAAAATCGACGAACAAGACCCTCATAATCACAAGGAAAGTATCGATGTGAAAATGTCAAAGTAGAAGTATCGACTCCTCCAGAGTTGACGACGACGACGAACGACACTTATCAAGTCGTGCGCGTGCCGATCTCACACAATAAATCCGTAATCAATCAATCAACGCTCCATTCTTTTTGTGCTATCCGCTAGGACAAACATAATGATTGGTAAACGATGAACATACGGTACTGAAAGTATTCAAGGTCCTGCCATGTCATATCCGTTACTGGTATCGGCAAGGAAGGATGCACGCGTCTCATTCCCGTATGATAAAAAAATCAAATATTCGAATACAAAATGACCACGATCTATCGTGTCGTGTGTATGTGACTTCCACCATCTCCACTCACCTTTGCACATTCCGGACCCGTTATCAACGACAAGGGCAGCGATATCTTCATCAATCAGACATATTGTTATATTGTTGTTGTTAATTATTTGTAGTTGTTTTGAAAGACAGAGAATTGTATTTTATGAGGAAAGTGATAGTCGATTAATGTTTGTGGTACAAAATGCAGTAAATGCAGGGTCTTGGTCACAAACATGAGCGATTAGTCACAATGACACTGTAAAATCACACAAGCCGACAGCATAAATTCAAAAATCAGAGGCTGGGGCGCTGGTTTTTTTGTCTTAGTTTTTTTTAACGTTGGTTTTTGGACATGAATTAGTCTTGTTTTTGGAGTGATTTTCCTCGTTTTGTCTCAAATTGTATTACTACTGTAACGTTAGTACGAAGTAATAAGAATTACAAAAATTATTACTACAGTACAGTAGTATGAACAGTTAAGAAACCAACTGCATTATATGTACATAAGTTACCAAACTAATGTACATCATGCTGTGTCTTGAAACCAGGGGGGTTTACCACAGTAAATACATAACCCTTGCTCTGATGCAACAAGTGCTATATGGACCTGTAGGATATATATATATATATATATATATGTATATCAAACGGTTGTATACAATGTACTGTCTATAGAATATTTAACACTACTTATATTTATAATGTTTTTGATAGTAGGTAGAGAAGGAGAATAAATAATGAAGATATTCCTCGTGTTTGAAATTGCTTGTATCTTCCGTACAGTAGTAAGTTTGTTGTATTTACGAAAAAATAAGATTGTCAAGAGAGGTTTGGCATATAAGTCAACAGAAATGGAGTATACGAACAAAGGTAAGGTATGGTAATATTTCTGTTGCTAAAGGCAAGTTGTCGTGATCGATATATAAAATGTATGTTAAAAAATAAATATAGTCGAAACATCAAATTTGAAATATTGAATAGCGGCTGTCTAAAGTATGTTGTCGTCAAATAGTTTATGGAGATAATAACCTTTGCTTCTAAGCCCACATTGCAGAAAGTTTTTGAAATTCCACGCCGCATTGTTCCAATTTTTTAACGGCTTCTCCATGTCCATGTTTTTCCCGGCGTCGTTCTGTGGGATCGGTGATGCTCATGTTGTGATATTCTACCACGAATACGACTCGATTGCCTAACTCTTTCAATTTACACAAAACACCCGAAGCAGCCACCTCTTTCAAAACTTGATACTCTGCTCCTTCTACATCCATCTTTATGACAAGAAGGCCGCCTGATTGTTCCTCTGGAGATGCACCCTCCTTCATTGCCAACATCGTTGATCGTACCATGGTCGAAAGAGAAATGCCCGTGACGTCAGCGCTGAAGACATTCCCACCATTCAACTCTTTGGCCGATTTGACAGCATCCTGTTGACTAGAAAGTATACTCGAGCCCCAAAACTGTGAATGATTGTATTATTATTTTTATTGTGTTGGTACGTAGGCGAGTATATCAATGAACAAAATATATCAGGATCGAGATACTGTATAAGTGATGATACGAATACTGAGTGCAAGGAGTTGCGAACAGGATGAACGATGGAAATAGCAGTAGACTCAACGTAACACCTTTTCCATTACACAACAATGTCTATATGTAATTTAAAGGAATATTATTTCATCCCAGTATCCATTTATCTTTACTCACATTTTCTTTTACCGATGTTTTGTCAAGAAACAACTTTGTCGGTCCATCTACTGACGTAACGACCGATTCTGTAAAGATGTGCACATGTTGGACTGGTCTCGGTTTCATTTCTGCGATATAATTTTCGAGTTTTGTCAACCGACCTGTAAATTCTGGATTTCCTTCCATTCCATAGACACTGGTGGTTTAATGCATTCCATTGATCATAAATCGAATCGAATCGAATCGAAAATAGGATTAGAAAATAGAAGTAAAATCAAGATGGTCGTACGAGAGCTGTATTAACAAACACTCCATTATCATGGAGGAAAATGTAAACCGGAAAATAAATGAATCTTTTCACTCACCAAAAAGTTTCCGACATCGCTGTCGGTGATTCTTTTGTATTACGCTGAAGTAAGCCAAATAGTCGGTTAGGTTTTGATCCTCGATGGTTGAATTCAAGCGTTGTTACGTCGATATGAGGTCTAGGGAATGTTGAGTCCATTTTTCTCTTCGACGGATTAGCAGCGGCAAACATAGGACTACAGACATCGATGGCGTTATCGATAAAGTACCCTACAGAGTCCCCAATGTTGGTTCCAAGATCAATGAATGCATTTCGACATTGTCGGTATGGTTGATCTTTTGAGGCACTAACCGTCGAGGATGGTTCGGAATTCAAGATTAGTTTCTTTACGAAATTTCTTTCCAGATTCTCCTTCTTATCTAACGCAGTTGTGTCGAATTTTGTTTTGATCATTTCGATCAATTCTCCGCATTCTTTCCTTGAAGAGTCTCTCCATTCTTTCATTGACAGCCCTCCTCCCATCGACGAGGAATCGATGACTGCCATTGCCGACGAAGATGCTCTCAACAAATAGCTCTCCATGGTCGTGCTATTAGTAGATGCCTGTTGATTCGAATTTACAAAAATAAGAAAGACGACAACGATAGCAACAGCGATCATGGTATTGGTTCTGGATAAAATTTCTTTCGGATCCTTTCTTGTCTGTAGTTGAACCATAATTTTTCACTTGTATCTTGTTCTTTTCCGTTACCGGCTTTGTTGCTGATTCTTGTTTGCTTGCTTGGTCAGATATGATGTGTGCTAGAGCTTGTTGTGCTGCATCAGTGTCAGCAGTATGATAGGCATGAATACTTTTAATACTGTAGATCAATCAGGGTACTTCGAAGTAACAACGCGGTGGCAGCTACAGATACTTATAATAAAATTAATGTGATCAAAGCAAACCATATCAATTCTGTAGAAAAAATACGACGCACAATTTCAAATGCATTTAACATCACGAACAGTTCAGCATCAAGCGATTTTTACACGTATTGCTGTATGCGACACTGTAGTACAACGCTATTCAAAGTACGACTTGTGCACCATGCATAGTTTTTCAAATTCAGACCAATTAACTTTCAGTCACGTTTGAATCAGCCCGAAGACCGGCCCTGTAGATCAGGAATCTAATAACTTTTTTGATTCTTGATTTCGAATTTGTAGGTACAGTAGCTGCCTATAGGCAGCTACTGTACCTACATGCTACGACCATTTATTCCTTTATTTGTTTCACTGTTTCACCTGAGATTCTCATTTCAACTAAGTATGTCTATCACAATACAATAATAATTATACAAGTACTGTACAATTGTAATTCAAAAGGGATTCACAACTCTTATCGAAGATTATTATATCATCTAACCATCTTATTAATTTTTGTATCAGCCTTTCGTAACGAATCGCATCAATATAATATCGATCATGTCACAAGAAGAAGAAGAAGATCAACAACAACAACAGCAGCAGCCACCGCGAGTCGTGGTTTCGAAAACATATACGACCAATGTCGAACCAGAAAACCCAATGCCCCTTGATTGGACGAAACTTGGTATGGGTGGTGGGGGTGGTGAAGATGGAGCATTTCCCGTGCGATACCCCAATGATGTAACAGAATGGTCACCGGATGATACAGAAGTGTGCATCGTTGGAACTGCGGGACAAAAAATAACTGTTCTGGGTACCGTTTTTTCTGATCCAGAAAAGACTAATACATCAGAATTAACATCGTTAGTATTGCGATCTCATCTAATTAAGGATATGCAGGATTAGGTTCATTGCTGAAACTTGATACTCCTCGAATTATATGATAATATGGTCCAATCCTCGATGAGGATAGTTTGAAAGGATGCGGACAGACGACGTTACGAGTATTAGACATGAGCTACAACGCAATCAGAGACATGTCACCGGTACAATACTGTAATGGAGAAACTTTAACAGAATTGTACCTTGCAAACAACAAACTCAAATCAATTAGTGGGTTGAGTCACTTAACGAATTTACGCAAATTAGATTTGGGTGCAAACAAAATTCGTGTTTTAGACAAACAGAATTGTCGGACTAAAAAATCTAGAAGAGTTATGGATTGGGAAAAATAAAATTGATAGTCTTGAGGGAATTGAATCGTTAACGAATTTGAAACGTCTTGATGTGCAATCCAATCGATTAACGACCATTTCGAATGATGAAAATGGTGAATGTTACTTGAATGCTCAACGGAATACATTGGAGGAACTATATTTAGCACACAATGGTTTAGATGATGACGGTATTTCGGGTTTACTTTCATCATCGTCGACGAGTGGCAGTACCTTTCCACAGTTGACGACATTAGATTTAAGCAACAATCGACTGACTACTACTGCTCCCTTAGTTGTCGACTCAAAAAAGAACAACAACAATACCGTGGTCGGTCTTCATTGGCCAATGCTTGAAGAATTGTGGTTATCTGCAAATTTAATTACAGATTTTGAAGCAATCCATTCGTTGAAGGTAGCATCCGAAAATAAGCAGTTACCAAAATTGGAAACAGTATATCTAGAATACAACCCTGTATCGAAAGATTTTGAGTATCGTAAGAAATTAGCTGAATATATTCCTACTCTACAACAAATCGATGCAACTATGATTAGAGGATATGGCAGCGTCCCTAAGCCATCTGGTGATGGTGCAGGAGGAGGAACTACAGAAGAAAGATTACGGGTATTGCAAGCAGCGGCGATTCAACGGGCGAAACAACAACAATAAGAAAACGAAAAAACAAGTGATGGTATTCATAACATGAGTTGCTGACAATCAATAAAAAAAGTAAATTAAAAAAATCGGAAAACCCACACATTCAATTATCCGTTACATCAAGATCAGTAGGAAACCAATCTGATTTTTCTATCGTTCGTTCTCAACTATTTCGGAGAATTCGTTATTCTCTTCAGTCAACTTATTCGCAATAATTTCCAGAGGATCAATTTCGATCTTCTGCTCTATTAAAATCCATTGGGCTTCGTTTGCTAATTTGATCATCTCATCTTGAATTTTTTCGTATTCTATCAAAATTATCGATTTTTTCCTGATCCTTCAAACCTTGCTTGCTTGATTCTCCAGCTAATAAACCTCTTCGTGTCAGCATAGACTTATGTGTCTCTTCGTTCGTTATTGTTAATAAACAACCCGTGGCGATGCCGCCTCCTTCTTCCCATAGATCAATTAATTTCCTAGAAGGGGAAATTGATACACCTTCTAATACTAATCCCTGATTCCTAGCAATGGCATCGGTAACAAGTCCTTCAACGCTAGATTCCAAAACGTGTACAGTTTCATACCAGCCAGCTATCGGATCATCGTCATTAAAATTACTACCTGAAAGAACATTCTCATAACTACTGCGATGAAGTGCAGGACTTATATTCTTCGGTATGAACGACCGCATTATTTGACGGATTGTATCTGTACTAATGCACTTGAGAATCCCCTGATCAAGTGCAACTGACATCCCGAATGTACTCTTCCCTGTGCCTGTACAACCTCCGATCAAAACAAGTTTTGGTTTTTCGTTTTTGGATCTTGGAGAAAATGCAAACGCTCGTGTCTTGATTCCGTTGTTTGTTAAAGCATCTGCGAATGATACATTCTTATTTTCCAGTATAAAAAGAATTATTACTAGTATGATTGCATTCGAATAACATTTTCCATCATTGTCATTGTTGAATATTGCAACTATCGCTCTACGTCTCTAGGTGAAGACTATGACATACGGTAGTGTAAAGTGTATTTGCTATGAATCGAATTGTTTAGTACTAGTTAGTACTGTAGAGCATTGTTTTAAAATGGCAACATCAAAATTGGAATACTGTTCGGCATGTGGTGTACGGCATGTGTACGGCATGTGTGACTGACACGTGTAATGTTTCCAAACGTGCATATTCAACAGTTGTGATGAGGATATGGAATTACAGTATGTTACCGTACTATCAATGTGGTACTACCGTACTGTAGGAAGAGATACGAATGATAGGTACAGTACAGTTTACAAGTAGTAGTTAATGAATAAGCCAAGGTACTAATTCTAGTATTGGATAGTTTGATTCCTTCAAGAAAACATCCAACCTTAAGAATATTTCTTTTTGACTGCTATACTCGTAGGTCGAATAATAACAGAAGCAGATAGTATAATATCTGTAATCTTTTTCAACTAATAGTAATTTCTAGAACCACCGGTATGAACTATTAAAAAGAATGATTGGTAATTGATCAATGGTTCTCAGTCTGTTTCGTAATATAAGACGCCCCTAAACATAATAATATAGAGCGTCGTATGAATTTCTAATGTTTTTAAATAATTACAGTTAATGTACAGAATACGTCCACCATTCCGAATGAATCAACAAAAATTGAATCATTTGGCGAAATATTTAGGGGTAAAGAGGACATTCAACGTCATTAATGTTAATAGTAAAGCAATCATCTTGTTGCTGTTGTCGATTGCTCCCGTTACCATTATGATTAGAGTTGTGGTACTCGTATTGTTCTTGTTCTTGTCTTCGTCGACGCTCCGAGTCCTGCTCTTGCTGTACTTGCGCCTGTTGTTGGCGCTGATGTTGTTGCTCCAGCGATTGTTTTTGTTGCGAAATGTCCTCTTCTCGGGTAATCTGCATTAAAAATTCTTGTTCTAATTCTTGTTCCAATACCTGTACCTTATGTGTTTCGACTTCCAAGAGACCCTCCAGCATCCGTCGAGAAGTTTCGAAGTACGACCTTTCCATATACAGCTCTTCTCGGGCACTATCAAGTCGATCCTGTTCTTCTCTTAATTGATCTTCGAGTTCTGCGCGTTCCGCATTGTATTGACGATGTTGTTCATAAAGACGTCTCGTCAATTCATCATTGTCGATCAGGGCGTCTCGAAGTCGTGCCTCTAATTGTTCCATCCTTAGTATAATATCGTTGTTCACCTTTTTCTTGCTGCCATTATTGATGTTGCCGGTACGTTTTTTTCGATTTTTTTGGGCGTAGTTGAATGCACCAGCGGCAGAATTCTGGACAACAATCCGCGCCGGAGATGGTTTCTCAGCACGTGGATGGTTCCGTCCGGGATGGTTCCGTCCTATACTATTGTCTTTAACTTTGTCACGTCGCCCTTCCGCCGATCTTCGGAGTTGTTGGTTTTGAATTTCTATTAGCTGTTTCAACTCGGATCGTTCTCCTTCGTAGCGGGCGCGTTCTTGCCGTAATGAATCTTCTGCCTCCTCGACCGAAATAAAATCATACGAGCGAGGTTTTTCTGTGATTTCACTACTGGCAGATACGGTGGCGGTGGTATCAATAGTAGCGTCGGCCGCAGCATGTAAAATAATAAGCGGTTCGCGAAGACACCGACTGCTACAATTCTTTTTTTTGATTTGTCGAAAAGGTTCCAGATGACTAGTCGAAAATCCTTCTGAAGAAGGAATAATGGAAAGCGCTAAGAAACCAAAGGATGATCGAATCAGCATGCTGGAATATATTTTGAGTATATGAGTATGAATATGAATATATATAATATATCTATAGAATGTGTTTATTTTATTGGATATGACAGATGACGACTGAAGCGGAAAATGATGAGTTCCTACCACTATTACACTTACACTTTATTACGGTGTATGAGAAGAATTAGCGAGCATTATTTTATGTGCTTCTTGATGTTTCATCATGTGCTGCCAAGAATTATCACTTAAACTTTTCACCCAATCAAAATCAAGATTGATGACACTCATGACGATTGTTCGTGGGCTTATTTATTTATCGATCAGCCGCGCTGTGTTGAACAGACATTTTCGCTGATCGTACGACGGATGGACTCCCACCGACTGTTCCGACTGAACTGATGGCAATTTCAAATAATTGTTGATACAGTAACGTTAGAAAACTACTAGTACTAGTACGATATCTGTGCTCTAGCAGTGCCGCTAATGGAGACGTTGATAGCTCACAGCATCTACAGCAAATTGAATATAGGGTATATTTAAACTGAATAAAATTCGTTCAGAAGAGATAGAGATGACATTTCAATAATCAGTCTAGATTGATTTATGATTTATTCTGAATGTTAGTATCATATATATTTAGTTTATAGTAACAATATACAGTAGTAGTAATGTTAGAGGAATGATTATTATTTAAGTATAATATCATTATCATTAGTAGTATCAAGTTAGCGATACATAATTCCAATGTTTTCCATTATACTGGGCGCACCCATAACAGTGGTTGTAGCTGCCTTCGCTGGTCTTCTCTTAGGATTATTGTTACCACGTTGTTGGGTTGTGGTTTGGCTATGAAAATGCTGCTGCTGTGGTGCCTCCAAATGGTGCTCTTGGGAATGAAATGATGTGCGTGCTTCATGCTGCTGCGAATAGATGTGATTATCTTGCGGTCTGACCTGAGGGTGGAATTCTTCAAATTCTTCTTCTTGGTGCTGGTTCTGATGCTGATGCTGCGGGTGGTGATGGAAATCGTGATGATTATGGTGGTGTTCTTGTTCTTGTCGATGTTCGTAGCCGTTGGCCGGTCCTTCCCATGTCTCATATGGAGGAAAATCATCATCCTGCATCGAAGAAGAATAAAATGGGTAACGATCGTCGTGAAATCCATCGTTCAGGTCATTATTATTTTGTATTTGCTCTGCTGCCCATTGATTGTATTCCATTAACTGCTCCTCCAATATTTTCACGTTCCTTGTTTCTCGTTCTAGTCCATGCTCTAACAGCTTCACTGCGGTTTCAAAGTAGGACCGTTCTAAACTCAAGATTTGTTGTGCCTGGATCGTTTCATCTCTCGATTCTTCTAATTTTTGTTTGAGTATCCCCTTTTCAAGTTCGAATCGTTCTCGTTCACTGTCTAGTTCGGTTTGGATACGTTCGTTTTCATCAGCTAGGAGCTTTAAGCGATCCGTTGTACGTTTCGTTTTTTCGTTTTGGTTTTCACCCCAGTTCATTTTCGCATCCGCCGAGAGATTGACGTATTGCTTTTCATCTGCCGAACGAGATTTATTTTTCTTTTCCTGGAGTATTTTCAACTCCTGACGTTGCTCGTCGATAGTATTCTGCAAGCCTTCGCAATCTAGTTCATGTTTTTTCTGTGCTTTATTAACGGCATTTTCCATTTCGTGAAATGGGATATAAACGAATTGTGAATCGACGCTCTCCACTTCCACGTCAACAACTTGCATTTCATCGGGAGAAGATTGATGATACCGTTCGTCTTTATAACCCGATTCTTCTGAAGTATATTGTAGAGTTGTTGTGAAATCACGGAATGAAGTTGTTCTAGAAGAAGAAGAAGAAGGAAAACATGGAACTGCGAAACCTACAACCACGGTTGTAGAAAGCACCGATAAACCAACAACAACCGGAAAGATAAAGAAGACTAGAGTGCGATAAGTCATGCTTTTATTAACTTTTACGACAACTTGTAATTTGTTGAGACCTTTACTTGTACGAGTGGTAAGTATTTGTAGCAGTGTGTGTGTGTATCTTTGTTCCTGTGACTATTTTCAATGATGCGCCTCTTTCAATTCCTCTGTATTTGATGTTTTCTGTTGTAATAGAACAAAAATTTATATTTTGTGTTAATGTTGACGTGAGGATGTGATGGATTTTCGTTGGCGCCATGACTCAAAACATCGTTATAATCTCTTGATCAATCAAAAAGAAGGATTTTTGGCAACGGTTTCTCGCTAAAAAAGTCAATCATGTTTGTTTCACGTAAAGTACGTCACTCTAACAACTCGTGAATGGAAAATATCGGAGCATCAAAAAGAATCTTCTTCTACAAAATTTGAAATTACCCTGTTTGACACCATATGTCATACCGGTATCATATTCCAGAAACCAGAAACAGACGAAAGTGTACAGCAGGCCTACCGATATACAGTGCATCCTAACCGACCAGTAGTAATTATTTGCAAATAGATAGTACGGTAGTAGTTTTGATACACATCACGTCCAAATTCAAAAGAGAATAGCAAGTAAATTGATCTACTGAACTCCTCCTATCAACCAACATCATGACTCTCCAAACGATCATTCTTCTGCTAGCGCTCGCCACCGGTATTGCTCGTTTTGATAATAATAATAATCAGGAAGTTAGCGCTTGGATATCCGTTGACCCTCTTCGTCCGAGCTTATCATGCTTTTTGAGCACAAGGGTCAATCATAATAACAACAATAAACTTTCGACAATCAATCACTCCTCACCATTTTTGAGTCGAACGGATTCTAATTCGATTTCGTCGTCACAACTAGAATCAAAATCAAACCGACGATCATTTTTAGAAGAAACGTCTCTCATCCTGCTACCTATCGTAGCACTAACGGTAGCTCCATTTCCCTCTCATGCAAAGTCTGGAGATTCAAGTAATATGGCACTGCCAAGTTACATCGATTATCTGATCGAAAAAAATGCAGCCGCGAAGGACTCGACGACATTATACCAAGGTGCAGACCCCGCGACGGTTTTAGGGCGACTTTCGGTATCGGAACGTCGACTTGGAGAAGTTTACACTTTGGCTGAAGAAAAGAAATGGTCTCAAATCACTGGACTCGTCACAGGTCCGTTAGGAACTCTGTCAATGACAATGAATCAGATCGTTTCTATTACTTCTACGAATTCGCCGAAAAAAACGAAACAGGTCCAAGAGGCGGTCCGGAAGGTAAAGGAGGACATATTGGGCATTGGGCAGGCAGCTGCAAGAAAAAATGCAATAGCTTGTACAAAACAAACCGATTTGGCTTCGGCTGACTTAAAAGCACTGTTGCAAATTGCATTCGACTAATCGATGGAAAAAATATTCTAATAAAACAACAACAATAAGCACACCAACTCAGTCAGTCAAGTCACTATATTATTCATCTCATCCTATTATACCATTTGTATACAAACATTCGTGATGTAGTAGCCTAGCTAGTCATTACTGGTGGACACACATCACAATCGCATATCTTTGAACGAACCGAATTGAATCAATCCGCATTCAACTATGTCACTTGCCTACATCGCAGCCAAAAGATTCTTTTATTCAAAATATTGACATCTCATCACACCGACAAAATAAAAATAGTTGTAAAGAGAGTCGACTTACCGGTATTTGTTTTCCATTGTATTGTTCCATAGATCTCGCAAATAAATAGTTACAACAATGTGTGCGTTCCTTCACAAATTCAAGGATTTTTTCTTCTTCCTTCTCCAGACGAGAAGGTGCATCTGAAGCACTTAAAAGTAACGATAATAAGAATGTGATCCCTTGATGTCAAAAAGTAAAGAGAAGAACTTCTTTCGAAATCTAATATAACTTTGAATCCAATAGCAATATGCTCTATAGTTATGGTATTATTTTTTGTTTGTAACAACATCAGCGAAGGTTGCATTGCGCAAAAAGAATTATGGCTTTCGGAACGAACTGCGGCATATTTTTAAAAAGCAATTCAATTAAGGGGAAAAATTAAATAGACTCAAGGTCAACGATTTTTTTGAAGAATTTATTAAGATCTATTATTTATTTTTACTACATAATTGCGACATAATATAGGGACTCACAGAGTGTAAGAAGAGACGATACGACACATCTCTTACACGCGACAAATAACTTTGAACAAGGATCGGAAAGAAGCTCCAAGCAACTCTCGAAGATTGTTGCTGTTTTGTTGGTTGTCTTAAAAGCATTTACGGTGAACGATAGATGGACCAGATTCGTCATATTCCTCCTTGCTAATCCACATACTTTGGAATGTAGACAATGATGCAAGAATAGATCCTCCAATCCACACAGAGTATTTACGTTCTGGAGGAGCAACAATCTTGACCTTGATAGATGCAGGAGCTAATGCAGTAACCTCCTTGGACATACGCTCACTAATTCCAGGGAACATAGTAGTACCACCTGAAAGAACAATATTGGCATACAAATCCTTTCGGATATCAACATCACACTTCATAATGGTTTGGAATGTACTATCAGCAATACCATCCATTTCAAGACCAGTCAAGTTAGGTTGGAAAAGAACTTCTGCACAACGGAAGCGTTCATTTCCAATCACAATGATATTTCCATCAGGCAATTCAAAGGATTTTTCCAAAGCAGATGATTCAGCAGCCTTCTTCATTTCTTCCTCAAAATCAACAGCAATGAAACAAAGAGATTCCTTGATATCACGGACAATTTCACGTTCTGCAGTGGTAGTCAAAGAATAACCACGTTCAGTCAAAATCTTCATCAAATAATCAGTCAAATCACGACCAGCAAGATCCATACGGACAACAGCATGGGGGAGAGCATACCCCTCATAGATTGGTACTGTATGGGAGACACCATCTCCGGAATCCAACACACACCCTGTGGTACGTCCTGATGCATATAGTGAAAGAACGGCTTGGATATTCACATACATAGCAGGGACATTGAATGTTTCAAACATGATTTGTGTCATACGCTCTCTGTTGGCCTTAGGATTCATTGGTGCTTCAGTCAACAAGACAGGATGAGCTTCAGGGGCTACACGAAGTTCATTGTAGAATGTGTGATGCCAAATCTTTTCCATATCATCCCAATTGGTAACAATTCCATGTTCAATGGGGTATTTAAGAGTAAGAACACCTCTCTTTGCTTGTGCTTCATCTCCAACATAAGCATCACGTTGTTCCATACCAACCATGATACCAGGTTGACGGGCACGTCCAATCAAGGAAGGAAAGACGGAACGGGGGGCGTCATCTCCAGCGAAACCGGCTGATGTGCGTAATATAAGTTAAGCGATAAAAAATGTTAGTGTTTGAATTAAAAAAGAGAAGGCGGGAAATATGTCGAATATCAGATGTCAAATCTCCGGATATTTTGTCATCATCGAGACGACAGATCAATTTCGACGTATTCAATGCATAACGATCTTGCTATATTATCAATCAGTTTTTGTTGTGTGGTTAACTTAATCATGAAACGTCGACATCAGTATGACTTTTCGTCGTCGACGTCGTCGTCGTCGTCAGCTTTCGCATTTTTCTTGATGACCGACAGGAAGGGAATACAATACTTTTCTTACCTTTACACATTCCAGATCCATTGTCAACGACAAGGGCGGCAATATCTTCGTCATCGCTCATTTTGAAATACAAGTTGTTGTTGTTGAAAAAGTAGAGTAGCTTTAGCTAGAGAGTGGATTTCTTGAAGTCTTAAAAATTTTATTACAGTCAATTGATTTTATGAAACAAGACAAACATGCTGTGCTACGGTCATTTTTTGAAATTTTGATCACAAAACAAGCCAGACAGTGAACAAAGCTGTTAACGCAACAAGTGAACGATACACAAGCTGGTACCGCTCACAAGTGCCAACAAAGAAACCAATTTGAAAAAAACCCTGTGTCAGTTCGCTGGTTTTTCTAAATGACTGCCGATCAATTGATAACCACGAATCATCGCTTTCAGTCGTGTAAATTACGCCCCCAAAATAAGTAAAGGTGCCCTGATGCTTGCCCCTCAATTCATAAGACCCTAACTGTATACTAGTAGCGGGATGATATTATTTATGACCCCTAATCCTAGTATCTTACTGCTAAGAATACAATTATAATAATAATATAATGCGAATAAATTCTACAGCAGAACATAAACGCTTAATAATAAGCTATTATAATCTTCACTGGTAGTCTGTGGTCAACTAAGTACCACTTTCCTAAGAATTCACTGGTAAATGTGTTACAAGTATAGGCTATATCAGGTATAAGTAATTTTTTATTGGTTGATTTAATTTAATATGATAGTTTTTTAAAATTTAGTACAAATTATTCTCTCTTAAGTAGAAGGGGTAGGTAGGTTGATTGGATTGTAGGAAAATTGATTTGTCAACAGACGACAAACAATATGTAGAAAGATTGATAGAGAAATTTCAATCTTAAAATGGAAGGTCGCTCAATACAGGGTTTCCGTTGATAAGCTCTACCAACCATACCGGCGATGGCAAACATTGCTAAGCGACCATTCGATAATTCTTTTGCTTGCATGTCAGCAAAGTCTTGTGCACCGGTAGGCTTTAATCCCATAGGATCAAATCCAATGTCTCCAGGGTAGTATCCTTCACGGAGTGTGAATAGAGAGTCACCACCTGGTTCAACCCAACCCTTGTTAGCTCGGAGTGCTTCTGCGATATTAATAGCCAAAAAGAATGGGAACATGACACCAAGTGAAATTTCAGGGATCATGTTGTTGGCAATAGTAGGATGTTCGAAACCGAATGCAATGGTAGGGGTGTTTTCGGCAATAAGGAATCCAACCACTGCCATCATAGCAACACGTCCGTGCATGATTTCAGCTTCACGGAATCGCTTAACTCCAACGAGATCACGGTCCTTACATAAACCTAAAGGATCGAAGTATCCAAATGGTGCGATGGCACCTGGTAGGCCGAAGCAATCCTTTGAGGCATCAGGTGTCCATCCGTTTAGAGTAGGACCAAGAGGTGGTGGTGCAGGAGGTTCTACATCAGCGACATCGGCAGCCTTGAGGACAGTCGATGATCCAGCAGAGGAGGCAGGAGCGAAAGCGGAAACCGATGGGGCAACTACGGCGGCGATAAGGATTGATGTAGAAAACTTCATTGTGTTTATTGTGGTATTTGAGTTGTTTGTTGAGAAGAAGTTGATTTGAAACTGGTATTTTAATTGTGAGAAGATTATTATTCTTGATAAATT
>FMBT01000180.1:0-32560 GCA_900095095.1 Fragilariopsis cylindrus CCMP1102 | reverse complement strand
GAAGAGGAAGATAAAAACGATGAAGATCTGCATGAACAGGTTCAGGTACAGACACAAGCACAGGCTCATCATCAATACGATGTCCATAATGACAGTAGTATTGACGACGACTATGATGCTGATGACCGTAGAATCGAAAGCAACGTTGGAGACGAATATGAACAGGAACAGGAACAGGAACATCGTCAGCATCATCCGTATGACAACACCCACGATGATAATAGTATCGATGGTAGCATCGAAAATAATAACGTCAGACGAGACGAAGAAGATGATGAGCAAAAAAACAACGACGACGAGAGAGGCGATCATCGTCCACCATCACCATCACAACTACCACCATCACAACCCAGCAGCAGAGCGATGTCACCACCCAACAGAAAGATGACAAGCTTGATAGTTCATCAGCGACAGATTCGAAGAAACAAATACTCCCAAAGAAAAAGAAGTGACTTTGATTCTGATGCCAATTCTGATGACGATGATGATGATGATGATGATGATCCTGATACGGGCACGATGGATGGTGCGATGACACGAGTGGTATCATTATCATTATCATCCTCGATCATTCTCGCCGATGGTACTCAAGTGTATAGATCAATACCATTTGATTCTTTGCCGAGTTGTGACGATGGTAACGATGACGGCAACAGCATCAGCAACAGCAACAGCAACAGCAACATCAACAATGACGATAACGATGCCGATGATAATGATTATGCTACTACTGTTCCTACTTCAATCATCGAAGTAGAAGTCGTTGACGATAAAGCAGAAGAGGAATCGATGACAATGAAACCGGCTTCATTGGTGCCCCACGAAGAGACATCGTCAACACGCGCCATCGACAATGGTCACGAAAGTATGATGTTTTGTACTGCTGGTACTGCTGGTACTGCTATTTGTACTGCTACTGCTATTTGTACTGCCACTGCTGCAAGTCTCGCTCAGGTTATAACCGGTACAACCGAAGAGGAAAACGAGAAGGAAGAGAACGGCAACGACTGCTATTACTACAACGGGGATGATATCAATAGTAAAGTTACTACAAGTACAACTACTACCAATATCAATATCAATACCAATACCAATACCAATACCAATACCGGTACAGCCGAAGGGGAAGACGAGAAGGAAGATAGCAACAACAGCTACTACTACGAAGGTGATACTACTAATAAAGCTACAATTATCACCAATACGGGCCCTGAGGAAGCTAACAAGAAGCAAGACAACGATAGCGGCTCCTACTATAACGAGAATGATATGAATACTAAAGCTACAACTAGTAGTAGCCCAAGTAGTAGGACCGATACTTTTATAGACAGTAACATGATGTCTACTTGTACCTCTATTTTGTCGACGTCGTCGTTGTCGTCAGCGGCTTCTTCTTTTTCCACCGCCAACGCCACCGCCACCGAAAACAACATCAACAGCAACAGTAACAGTAACAACAGCAGGAAGAATCAAACCCAAAGAGAGAAAAGGCGACGACGCGACGACGATGATGGCGATGATAGCGCCCATGCTGATGAACGAGTCCAAGAATCATTACTGGATGATGATTCGGCAACTGCGGAAACGATGACAAAGGCGACTAGTAGTATGAATACGAAAACGAAAACGGATGCTAGTGCCAACAATATGACATCAACTGTTCGATTTAAGGATATTATCGGGCATCAATCAGTCAAGCTACGGCTCGATGAGGTTCTGTTACCGATGGCTCTACCACCAAGTCTTTCGAGAGCTGTGCTTAAAGGTGTGCGGTCGTTACCGGCATCGATTCTAATGTATGGACCTCCTGGTTGTGGTAAGGTAGGTAAAACGTTTGACTTAGTGCATATTTGTGTATACGGGTTCACCGTAGGTCCTCCTATAAAATATTGTTTGTAATTTTGACCCAACGACAGAACAATCCAATCATTGTTGATCTCTTACCCCCCTCTCTTTTTACTACGGACCTTATCGTTAACTTTAAATCGAATCAATCAAAAGACACAACTTGCTAAGGCAGTTGCGGGAGAAGCACACGCCTCATTTCTTTCTATTGGTCCCAGTGATATTCTGAGCAAATACGTTGGAGAATCGGAAGCATCTATTCGATCTGTGTTTATGGAAGCTGTTCGGTTGGCAAGAAACAATACAGAAAGCAAATGTACCGTCCTTTTCTTTGACGAAATCGATGCCCTAGGACAATCAAGAGGTGGCAGTGGTGGATCTGGTACAACATCAGGCAAAGCTCCACTGGCTGCTGTGGGTTCGGAACAGAGTGGTGGTGGCGGCGACACTTCTTCTAGACGGGTATTGGCAGAACTTCTTATCCAGCTCACAAAGGTCAATGCCTCCCATGGAAACTACGACTTGTTGGTACCAGAGAAAAATGATAAGGATCAAGAAGGAAGTAGCAATGGCGACGACGATACGTCTATGACCACCATCATGGATATGGTGGAAGGAGACAATAACCAAAAGTATCGTCGACATAATGCAGAAGAAGAAGACGGAAATTCCATCGATTCTGATGAACGAACCGTCTGTGGGGAAGAACTAATGATAATAGACGAAGAACAAGAACACAATGTGGAACGGCAACGAAGACAATCAGGCAGTCGAGCCACGGGTGACGACGACAACGACAACAGCGTGCGAGTTATTGTGGTAGCAGCAACTAATCGTCCTGAAGATTGTGACCCGGCATTGATTCGACGTTTTGCGGTTCAAGTCAACGTAGGGTTACCTACAAAGAAAGATCGAAAAAAGATATTGAAACAAAACATGAAAGAAATCGACCACGCAATCACAAAGAAACAATTTTCAGATTTAGCTGCGATAACGGATGGATGGTCAGGATCAGACCTTGAATCTCTTGCTCGAGAAGCCGCTATGGCACCGGTTCGTGAATGCATCCGTAGTGCCGCTATGATGAAGCGACGACGGTTGCTGTCGGCTCCAGAGAAGGGAGGAAGCTGCAACAGCAATACCAACAGCCAAAGAAACGAAAATCAGTGATGGTATCGGCGCAGCTCGCCTTCAGGGAGAAAATAAGGAAGACCAAATCAATACCAACTCCACCACCAAACCAGCGAAATGGTGGACAATGATGACAACGATGATGAGCCTTCGTCCGAGCTCGGGAACGTCTTTTGGAAGAATTCCGTAATCTCCGACTCGTTGATATCCGAGATTACAAGAGAGCATTACACTTTTTGTTCATTCGGATGTATCCAAACATACATGATTCCCCGTTAGCGGAATTCGGATGGATTGATGAAGATCATAATGCGGTAGGAAACGGTGGTTTGAATGAGCACTACGACTCAAGTTCAGACGAAGAGGAGGAAGAAGGGGACGAACAGCATGAAGGAAATTTGCTGATTTAGAACAGCAACTACATCCATCCCTTACAGCAATTGGGATTCAAATCGAAGATGTCCAGTCCGTTCCCAACTTTCACATATTATATTGAATCATTCCAAAAATGGAATATCAAAACACTATTGCTAACTAAAAATTATATATACATTTAAGGCTGAGGCATTAATTTTTTAATCTATTCAATACTATCTCAAATTCTAAATTGTTTCTTTTAATGACTAGAAAAACGCGTCCTTTTTCTAATATTCTTTTTTAATATACGCGTTTTCTTTACATACCCATGCCACCCATACCAGGCATGCCCATTGGTGGACCACCACCACCTCCACCTTCTTGTGGTTTGTCGACAATCATAGCTTCAGATGTAGTAAGTAGAGCAGCTACGGATGCGGCATCAACAATACCTGTTCGGGTTACCTTGGTAGGATCGATAATACCAGCGGCAAACATGTCAGTGTAGATTCCGTTTTGAGCGTCGAAACCTTGTTCGATTGGTACACCCTCCTTCGTAAGTTCACCACAAACGACAGCACCTTCTTCACTAGCATTGTTTGCAATTGTCGTCAACGGAGCTCTAAGGGCCTTCATGACGATTTCGATTCCGATCTTTTGGTCCATATTCTTTGCATGTGATTCCTTGAGAGCTTCTAATTTGGTCGAGCAGTACAATAATGCTTTACCTCCTCCAGGCACAATTCCTTCTTCTACAGCAGCACGGGTTGCGTTCAAAGCATCAACGACACGGTCCTTCTTTTCTGAAACTTCTACTTCTGATGAGCCTCCAACACGGATAATAGCAACACCGCCTGAAAGTTTTGCTAGTCGTTCTTGGAGCTTTTCTCGTTCGTAATCGGATTTTGTCGTTTCGATGGAATGTCTGATAAGATCACATCGTTCCTTAAGTCCCTCCGTATCACCTGATCCTCCCAAAACGACTGTGTTGTTCTTATCGATTTCAACCTTTTTGCATGTTCCTAATTGTTCTGGTGTAACTTCTTCCAATTTCATACCAGTTTCTTGTGAGATAACGGTACCACCAGTCAAGAGAGCCAAATCTTGCATTGTCGCCTTACGGTTGTCACCAAATCCAGGTGCCTTAACAGCGCAAACCTTAATACCCGCTCGAAGTTTATTGACGACTAATGTTGCTAAGGCCTCACTTTCGACGTCTTCAGCAATAATTAATAATGAACCCTGGTTCTTGATAACGGATTCCAAAATTGGTACAAGTTGTGCAAGATTGCTAACCTTCTTTTCTACCAATAAAATGCTAGGATTTTCTAAAACACAAGTCTGAGTCTTGGCATCGGTGATGAAGTATGGACTAATGAAACCACGTTCGAATTTCATTCCTTCGATGACCTCTAATTCATTGTCAACAGTCTTTCCATCTTGGACGGTGATAACACCTTCCTTACCAACTCTTTCCATGGCATCAGAAATAAGATTTCCAACTTCTGCATCAGAATTGGCAGAGATAGTACCAACTTGGGCAATTTCTTCTTTACTAGTAATTGGACGGCTAATAGATGTAAGTGTCTTGCAAACGTCGTCAACGGCCATTTGGATTCCTCTTCGTAAATCTTGTGGATTTAAACCAGCGGCAACAGCCTTACATCCTTCGGCATAAATAGCACGTGCCAATACGGTAGCGGTAGTTGTTCCATCTCCTGCAACATCATTTGTCTTGGACGCAACACTTTTAATAAGTTGTGCACCCATATCCTCGAATGGATCTTCGAAATCGATGGACTTTGCGACAGTGACACCATCCTTAGTAATTTTAGGTGGTCCGTAAGGTTGTGCGATGATAGCATTTCGTCCCTTGGGTCCTAAAGTGACCTATTGTTTTGTATTGTATATATTATCAAAAAAAGAAGAAATCGATTAGTTTTGTGAAATTATATTTTTGTCGAAAAATTGTTAAATTAAATTCGACGGTCAGATTTTGCTATTTTGGGGAAGATCATTTTTGAGATTCCGTTTTTATCGTTAAACAAAGCGCAGAATGGAATTTTCTCACACAACTTTTCAGCAAAATTGAAACGTGTGACTGACTCACAGTCACACAAGAACGACGACGACGACAAAAAAATCTTCTTTTCATAAATCTTACCTGAACAGCATCGGCCAAAGTGTTGACTCCCACAAGCATAGCATTACGACCTTCAACACCAAATTTAATTTCTTTACTCATGAAACGTTGAGCACCGACATTGTTACTCTTGCGAGATGCGACCCGAAGGCCTGCTTGTAATCCTGTTCGAAGCATGTTTTAAAAAATTAGGGTGGTAATTTGAATTTTGTGATTAAATTGTGTGGTGAAATATTATCTTCTCGTGAAAAAGCGGCGAAGGAGATTGCTTGTGTGAATGAAATTTTTACGTCCAAATTATCTCACGTGCATAAGAAAGAAGAAAATCGAAGAGGAAAGAGGAAAAGTCTGAAAGAGAACTGATCAAAGGCAGTGCGAGGCAGCCTCATTTTTTGATGAGTTTTGGTCGCGTTTCCACGTCAATCATCATAATTGTGGCGCTCACTTTTTGATCTTGTGTTAACTCTCTCATAACGAAGGCTTTTGCACATCATGTATGTCATGCATCGTCGCATCTTGATGCATCATGTCATCATGTAGTTTTCAAGATCATAATATTATGATGATTTGGTGAAAGTATAGAGGAAATCGTCAATCATGATCGTTCGAAGATCTATTAGTAATAGCGGAATAGCAACAGGCGTAACTCGTCGTCGTCGTCGTCGTGATTATCTCACGCCGATATGCTCCTCCTTCGTGTCGACGAACGAAAACAACTACAGGTCTTCGACGATGGATGAGACGCCAATCATGAGGATATCCCACAGTAATAATAATAATAATAATAATAATAATAGTAATAATAGGAGATCATTTCCATCCTTATCGAAACAAGCAGCAACTCAGTCAGCGGATTTTTCACCCAAAAACCGATGGTAAGCTGTACCACCTGCTAATCTCGTACATTTGTCGATTGGTGGTGTGTACGTATATACGATGTGGACACCAGCAATGACTCAAACTTTAGGTGTCGTTTCGACTGCATATCCCTCGATTGTGCGGCAATTTCATTGGGAACAACACACTTTTTATGTAAGATCATAACATCATATTATATGATTTCATAATAATAATCATATTTTTGTGTTATAAACTTGCTCATGATTTATTTATTCTAACAATGCACGTTTCAGGATCATGGAATTATGTTAACAACGGGAGCAGATATCTACCTTCATCAATTACCATTGGTATACTTGGTTTATTCCGCTTTCGGTGGTATCGGATAGATTTAATGTATCCTAGGTGAGTAGTTGTAGATACTAATGTAGATTTTTGTTGGATTGCAATTTACAATTTTGTACACGTTCTAACAAAACAATTATACTGTAGTCCAGTTACCACTGTCATGGAATGGCTCCCTGATCGTCGAGGATTAGCAACTGGTATCGCTTTGAGCGCATTTGTAGTGGGCGCTGCCATTGCGCCTGCAATGATTCATGCCGCTATTGATTATTTCGCAGTAGCACCAAATTTTATTGGTCCGTTGGTTTCGACTGGAGGAGGAGGAGTAGGTGGCGGCGTAGTGATCGGTGATTCGTCGTCGTCATCATTGCCACCATTATTCGTAGAATTAACAACATTGACAGATGGATCACAGGTCGTCGCTGAAACTTCTACACTAGGAACACCTGGTCAGTCCGTTGTTGTAGCAACGGAGGGAGGTAGTAGTAAGATTCACAACATACGCGAAACTGGGCCGGGTGCATATGCGCTTGGTACCGGTGATACAGGTGCTGCAAAAGCTTTTTGGAACGATGGGACTCGGTTATGGAGCAATGGGATTACTAGGAAGTCACTTTATGATTCTACCAAATTCAAATTGGACACCAACTGGTCCCGTCGTTGAAATACCATCAACACTTGCAGAAGAAGAGAAAGATACCAAGATTATTCAGCATCCAACTGAAGCATCAGCATCAGCATCAGCATCAGCATCAGCATCAGCATCAGCATCAGCATCAGCATCAGCATCAGCAGCATCAGCAGCATCAGCATCAGCAGCATCAGCAGCAGCAGCAACATCAACGAATAATAACGATATTGGTCTACCTCGTTCTTACGTTACATCGTCAACAACACAATTTCCTTTACTATGGCTTTCGGTTTTTGGCAATGCAACTGGTGGACTAGCTCACTTGTCTTCTAGTAGACTTATGATGACTGATATTTGGGCAGGCGTTGCACCGTCGATCGTAACGGCATCAGTCACAACCGGGTACGTTTCCTCATTGGGTATCGGTATGGCAGCTGGTCGATTTGGATGGGAGTGCCTTATCAGATTATTTAGGACGTCAAAATACCTATTCAATTGTTGGGTGTAGGTATCCCCGTTGTCGATTTGGCACCCTACCTCGCACATACAGCATTGATTAGGGATGATGTTCTACCGTATTTGGCAACCTTTTATTGTGGTAGTGTCCTACTGTTGACATTTTATGGTGGAGCATTTTCTGCATTACCTGTCTATATCGCCGATCTGTTTGGACAAAAACATGCAGGTGCGATCCATGGTTAATTATTAACAGCCTGGGCTGCTAGTGCCGTCATCGGTCCTATAGGTTTAGGATACATGCAAAGTTATTCTATATCTAATGCTATTGCAGATTTGCTTCACAAGATGGAAGTTTCAGATAGCAGTATTAGTAGCGGGTCATCAGTAGCAGCTGCTACTACTAAATTCGAACAAACACTTGGTTGTACCATACAGGATACAGATACGATACAACGATTGAGTGATGCAAAAACGATTACTATTGGTCGGTTAATAGAATTAATGCCGGAGGGGACGGTGGACCGACACTCCATTACGATACTACATGTTACGCCGCTGCAGGATTGATGGGAATTGGCTTGTTTGGCGAATTTAGCTAGCTATTCGGCCTTTGGATTATGTTAAGATTGTTGACGAATTGAACAAAAAGGAAGCGAAACTATGAATGAAGGTAATTCACCGACTCAGATATACCTGAGAATTTTTGCCTCGCGTTTGCCTTTTTCTTTTTTTCCCAAGTTCAACTCGCCATCGTTAGTTATCGCGAAACTCCTGGTGTGTGTGTGTGTGTGTGTGTATGTATGTGAACTATCGCATTAGAATCACAAATCAATACACAGTATTGATTATATATATATATATATATATATATATATACATCATTGAAAAAGAAAATCAAAGTTGTGAATCCATTTCGAATCCCTCTTTATCATAAAGGATGGGGGTAATAGTTTCTGTATCGACATCAACTGTTGCTCCTAATACTTTCATAAATGCATTATGATGAACGTACAACTTCGGTAATCCATCATCGATGGAATCCCGTGGAGATTTGGGATTACCATCCTCATCGACTACCAATGAAATACTGTATATTTAATTATATGGTGTATTGTTATTGGGACGTAGTACGTGAAAAACAAAAAAAGATCAGGAAATTGGGTGAGTATAAAATAATCTCAGGTTTGCTTGTATAAAAAACTCTGAAATACTTATTCTATTTGTAATAGTGTACGTACCCTTCATCTTGCTCGTCTAACTCTTCCTTTGATACAAAACTAAATGAAAATACCATCCGTGGTTCACCCGTAGCTGATTGTGTATAATTCAGTAATATACCCTCCTTCGTTGGTTGATTGTCTAACAGTTTTTGAAATATTATACGAGCTTTTTCTGTTAATTCCACAGCAGCTTTACGAGGAATAATTCTTTTTTTCTTCCTTCTCTTGCTGTTGTTGTTCGTGGTATTTCCGAATGGTGATGGTGATGATAATGATGATAGTGGTGGAGTTTGCGACTGGACTACTTGTTGAGTATTATTATCATTGCTACTGTGATCGACTCCCTCTTTCGACGAACTATCTTCTTTCAAGGACGAAGTTGAGGTAGAATAATAGTTCTTGTACGCATGAGAAATATCACTGTAACGTTGTTGATAGTAATTATTCGTTGATACTGTCGATATTGTTTTTATCATCATCGTCGTCGTTGGCTGCGGCTGCCGAAAAACGTCGATTATTGTGTTCTTGGATTTTGTATTACCACCAAATACCGCTGCAATCCTTGCTGGCAATTGACGACGGTTAGTGTTCCGGATGATTACAGCTTGGACAGAGTTGATCATTGCATACATTTGTTATTGGTCTAGTTAAAAGTTCTACTTTGGTTGTACAGGAATGTACATAAATGTCGGTTCAGTCACAATAAGAATATAATAATAACGCCAATAAATTAAAAAGTGAAAATATCAAAAGAAAAAGCACAAGAATCAATAAGAGAGCTAAAAATTAGAAGAATAATAGAACGATCCGCGGTAAAATAGACCTCCTAACCAATAATAGGGGACATGATTTAGCTCCAATCGAATACGATCAGGGGACATGATTTAGTTCCAATCCAATGACAAAAAACCTGGAACATTTTGTTGTTTTAATCTCTTGTTTGTGTCGATGTCATTGTTGTGCCGTGCTTTTTGTTTGTTGTGAGAGAAACAATCGAAACGATTTTTGGTTTTGATTAAGTTGGTGATGGGTGACCCCTTACTAACTTTTGAAGTTCTATCAATTGGAGGTCGCGGTGTGGTTTAACAATGACATTTCTGGGCTGTTGCAATGTGTAGGTAGCATGCCAGCCTGTTTGGTTTTTTCTGAGCTATTTTTTATTATATACAGTAATATGTTGTTCTGAAGTAAGTGTGTATATAGGTTGCGTGCATGTAAGTGATATCATAACTGGATTGAGTGCCACATATTTGTAGTAGTGTTGTGCACATATATATATATATATATATATACCAGCCACCATCGTTGAGAAATTAAATTTGATATTTATTTTGTGATTACAATGATGTATTCCCGTATCCATGATGCTCCCCCCCTTTACATTGTGTACACTCTCGCATCATGTTGTAAATCAGAGATATACTACTTCCCAACAAATACCAATACCAATATAAGAATGGGTAGATTAATCAAGGATATCAAAAGTAGATCTCTTCTGTTGATTAGAATTTGAGACAAGAGGAAACAGATGTCTTTGTTTGTCTTGCCATTTTTTTTCCCCCTAAAATGGTTGATTTAAGATGCGTATCAAACATTCTTTCTGTTCCTGTTCTGTTCGAATTATAGTTAACGATCTATATCGTTTTCGTTCATCACAATCATTATTACTATTACTATTATTTGACGATGGTGGTTTCCATTGTGATTTGAGTTGTTTTAATATTCCTGCCGCTTGTTTTGGTGATGTAATAGTTTCATGACCTTTCCTAATTTCACATCGTCGTAAACATACTTCATATGGAATATCAAAGACAACAACATCCACAGGAATAGTAGTACCACCACCATCTACATCTGCTGCACCACACTCCTCTGCCAATCGGTACCACGTAGATCGTTGTGTCATATCAAAATTACATCGATCAATTATTGGGCATAAACGCTGTTGCTGTATTGATTGTGGCGAGGAGGATTCCGATGATGTTATTGCTGTTGATGACGTTGACGTTGACGTTGACAGCAACAGCATTTGTTTCACTTTTCGTTCACATTTTTGTCGTGTTTTTAATTCATCTTGATTAATACGACCAAATTTAGTTGGATTCGATTTCATTAAACTTCGTGAAAATGTCGATTTTCCTGATCCCGGTAATCCTACACAAAGAACCATGAATGGTGATGTATAGTCTGTTTCAATACTAGTATTACTGGTAGCAGTGGTTGGTGCAATAACAACGTCATATTCATCATGATGACGCTGTTGTTTCTGTTTCCTCGTTCTCTGGCTCTTATTGGTGCTCGATGATGACGACGACGACGACGACGTCTTTTGTTTTGTTGGAACGGTAGACCACCCATCATTATCGTTGTCTGCCATGATTATCTTGCTAATTTTTCCTCAACGTCAATGATATTGCAATGATATTGCATTTGCCGATACCCCTTGCTTAGTTAGACATCAAGTCAAGGCAAACCATTATTTGAATACACAGTACGGTAGAATGTCATTCGATGATTCATTAATTAATACAGTGTATCATTCGATGACATGATGGAAATTTGAAGAGAAAAAAAAAACTTATCGATTGATTCATTCGATTCATTTGAAACGTTGCAAGACTGAAATTAGCATGTGATTGTTCATCCAATCGTACAGTACACTGTTTGCGCGCTGGATCTTTGTGACGCATAGCGTATCCAGTCGTGCATACTGTTGATGCTCGCATCACGTTAACGCGCCTCCGTTTGCTTCCATTTTCGATTTTCGGCTTCTATGATTTGTCGAATGGTTTACCGGTAGCCAAATGTACAAGCACATCACTTGTATTGCTTCATGCATAGGTGATAGAGAGATCGCCTCCGCCATCGCAAAAAGTATTTGGAACACTTAAAAGTAAAATAAAGGAAGGTAGAGAATATTACTATTAACTAACCTGCGAAGCTAAGACAAAATCACAATACAAGGATACACAACAAACTAAAGTATAAAAAAACAATGAAGCTGTTTCTGTTTCCACGACAACAGACAATGCTACTACTACTATTAGCGACGACGATCACAATGATGATAGCGATAATGATGTCGGAACTGGCGGCGGCGTCGCAGCCACTGCTACTGAATCCATCGTAACTGCAAACGGGGACTCTGTTACTTTACCCAAAGGTGGGACACAATATCCACATTTTATTGCGATGAATGAGACCATGACCTGTGTCGAAGATAATCATGCGACACCCTTTAATAATCAAGTGCGGGGTGTCAATCTTGGTGGGTGGATGGTATTAGAACCATGGATCACACCCAGTTTATTTTATCAATTTCTAGGTCGAAGTAATGAAAGTGAAATTGCTATTGACACCTACACATTCTGTCAGGTATTAGGACCAACGGAGGCTAATAAACAATTACGACGTCATTGGAAGACATGGATCACGGAAGATATAATTGAACGATTGGCCAAATCTGGTATCAATTCATTACGTTTACCACTTGGGGATTACATGTATAAATCATACGGCCCATACGTTGATGGGTGCTTTGATGGTGCACTTGATTATGTCGATACCGTTTTGGATTGGTGAGGTTTTGCTGTTGCTGTTGCTGTTTGTGTCAAAAATAAAAATGAAATACTTATATATATTTTATAACATGTATGTTCCGAATTTATTTATTCTATCTATGTTTATCTCATCTCATTTTTTTGTTTTTATCGAAATATAATGTAAATACAGGGCATATTCTAACGGATTGACTGTCCTATTAGATATTCATACCCTCAAGGATAGTCAAAATGGTTTCGATAATTCAGGACAAGCTATGGGCTTTCAATGGACGACAGCTCTCAATCAAGAGTTCACATCGGATCATACTTTTGAGCATTGTAAGTATCCTTTTGTTTTTTTTACTCTTCAATTCTTGATGAATGAATGTATATTCTCACAAAAATTTGTTCGTCAAACTTTCCACCATTCATTTCATATCCGTTCCATTTAAAATTTTAATTTTTTTAATAGGGCCAATTCGTGACGCAAAATGGATCGGAACCTTCGATCAAGATACGGCATCATATTCTTCAATCAATTATGAGAATATCCAACATGCCCTTGATGTTATTCAAATCATGGTCGATATGTATCGATCCCATCCGGCCGTTCAAGGTATTGAACCGGTGAATGAACCTTGGCAGTATACGCCGATTAAAACACTCAAAGTAAGTAAGCAAGCCAAGCAAGCCAATCAAATCAAATCAAATCAAATCAAATCAAATCAAATCAAATCAAATCAAATAAAATCAAATCAATACGACTATCTAGTAGTAGTGTTTTCATTGTTTTCCTCATCTCATAATTTTGTATTCCTCCCCTCTTCTTATCATTTCTACACAGAGGTTCTATTGGGAGGGCTACCTAATTGTGAAAAGTAAGTTTACTATGTGACTCATACAATACTGACCAAAACATAAAGAGATTATAGTAAATAATTTCTTCTGTATCTAACATCGCTCTCTCTCCTCTCTCTCTCTGTGTGTCTCACACACATACACTCACACACAACTACTTAGGAAGTGCACCCTACTGGAAATACGTAATGCATGACTCATTTCGTTAGACCCAAAATTTGGGGTGGGTTCATGGCCGGGTAAGTTCGGCTGCTTATATTTGAATCTGTGTAATCGAATCGAAGATAAGTTTACTAACGAACGCTACTGCTCCTCTTGTGTCTAACGCTTACTCTGTTTTATTTTTCCAATAAATATACTGTATGGAAGATGTCCAGAACGTGCCCTCGACACTCATATCTACCAAGCTTGGAAAGATCCGGATAGTAGAATTGGTTTTTTTAAGGATGCTTGTAGTAATAAACAGGCTATTCTTGCAATGGAACAAGCGTTTGGACCTGTAATCGTCGGAGAATGGAGTTTGGCCACCGAGTAAGTTAGGTTCATCTCATACTGATGAAAGACGATCATTGTACTGGTTTCTTTTCTTCATCGTCTTAAAAAACTGTTAACTGACGGCATTTTCTCTATCTCTTCAAAGCAATTGTGCAATGTGGCTTAATGGCTTTAACGATAATCTTCCTGGTTTCCTCGTTCTCCATGTAAATACATACCATGTTCCGCCCCCTATATGGGAGATGAGCAACCAGGAGCACCAGTAGACCCTACTAAGCCCATGCGGGGACCGTATGGTACAGGAATGAGTAGTCCAAGTTTCGGTATGTGTCCTGTGGGACGCGATTGGATCAAAGAGAAAAATCCTCTAACAGGCCGTGACTGGATTTCAGCTCCGGCAAAAGCTCCGCCACAGTTAGACGATACTGATAATGTAATGACACTTTTGGCTTATAAAAAGATTAGTGCATACTCGGGGATCGGTCATGGGTTTTACTTTTGGAATTTCCGAACTGATGTAGATGAACCACATTGGTCATACCTATTGGCATTGGAAAGAGGGTGGATTCCTGACGGGAATTTTAATGATCCAAAAATTCAAGACTCGTGTCGTAGTGAAGACGATATGGCATATAGATGTATCATTAAGCATGATATGACCGATGCTAGTATGTTGAAAGCTGTTCATTATATTTTGAAACAAAAAAATGGAACTGAAACTGAAGATGAATCATACACTTTGAATTTGAAGGGAAAGGAGTTACAAGTCGCAGCAAATGATATGATTGAACAATATTTTCAAGAAGAAAAAGGTTCCGGAGTAACCTGTGACTTTGGAGGAGTTGCTATGTTAGTCGAAGAGAATCGTACCATCACAGATGACGACTTTGTGGATTGGGATGTAGCTTACTTTATGGGTGAAACTAATAATGGATTCAACTGGTGGGAATTGGGACTGATAGTTTTATTTGGTATTGGCATTGGTACTATTTTTGGTTTCGTCATAGGAATGCGTAAAAACAAAGGATTTCACGACTTTGTTGCTCATACTAAATTCGGTAGACGTATTACCAGGTCAAAGAGTGCCTTCCTTAAAAATACTTTATCTTTAACAGATCTTGGTGATGCACTTGATGAAGACTACGGTAATCCGACACAAAGTAATGGCAATTACGGTAGTACCACAGAAGATACCTCCTTACTTCGAAAGTAGGTCGATCGAAGTGCAATATCATCCAATCACATCATGCTTTGACTGTCATCGCACAGGAAGATTTTTTAGTCCGTTTTACCAACGAATCAAAGTTCTTGATTATGCGAGACCACACTGCGCTGACGATTCCAATCCATTTATAATTATATAATGATACATATTTTAAAACAACACTACACGTCGATATTATATATCTTTCTTCCTTCCTAATGCTTATAGTGATGTTTCTCGTACAATATGACTTGTCGTTATTATATATTATTTCCATTTCTACAACAATTAATTATGCATTATTAATGATCGCAGCAAGTTTAATATCAAATTCAACAAATGTAAATGTTAATAATAGTTGTCGTTCTTGGTCAGTAATTGATATAGGTGGCTCGTATTCTTTTATATTTAATACCTTATAATGGCCAACATAAAATAATTCTTTCGTTTTGTATTCAACTTTTGGTGCATGGAAAATAGGTATCGTTGACGAGCATGCTGCGACTAATCCAGCATCACGTTTTCTACCCGGTCCTAATCCAACATACCACAATTGTTGTTCATCAATTGTTTGTACTAGTTCATTCCATTCATCATTTAATACAATTGCATGGACTTTACCAAACTTAGAGCATATGCAACTTTGACCAAATTTACACGAACCCATATATTGGACCATATCATCTATACTGTTCAATTCATCACGTGTCCGACCAATCGATGATTGTAACCATCGATCTTGCGGTATATCCGATGGTCGGATTCGGTTTCTTATTGTCATTGTCAGATTTGATGTTGACCTTGGTCTTTTTTTACTTACGTCGAGCATCAATTGTTCGTTCGGTGGACTGCTAATACTATTACTACCATTGATAGAAGTAGTAGATGTTGACCTTGGTCGTTTTTTCGTTGAGCACACACCATTTTCTTTTTTACTATTATTGATTCTTGCAGCAGGCTTAGCTGCTTGGATCTTCTTTTTTCGACGACGAATTTTATTCATCCTATCATCCTCATTATCGTTGTCGTTGCAGTAGTCGCTGTCGTTGCCGTCGTCATCGTCATCATCATCGTCGTCCACCAGATCAACAATTTCAGGAGGAGAAGAAGGAGGAGGAGGCGGTTGTAATTGCGACATCATCATCATATGCTGTTCATAATTTCCTGGTGTTCTTTTTAGTGTCGATTTCGATTGCTGTGGCACCATCGTCGTCGTCGTGTGTTGCTCGTAAATTCTTGGTGTCCTTTTAAGTGGCAACGATGATGCGGATGATTCGTTAGGTGTACGTTTTGCGGTAGGTTTTCTTTCGTTCAATCCTTTGTCATTGTCATTGTTGTCTTTTTTTTCTTCTTCTTGGTTGATATAATCTTCATGATTATTTTTAATATTCTGGGGAATATTCTTTCCGTCGTTGTCGTCATAGTCGTCCTCGTCATCATCCAATAAGTCAACAATCTTAGACGAAGCCTCATCATAACTTGTTTTTGCATCATTCATTTGTTCTGCTAGATCTATCTTTTTCTCCATGGCTTGTTCCAAACGACGTTCTAAATCAGTTATGTCCCCTTCATTTGCTTCATATAATTCTTTACGTGCTTGGTATATTTTTTTCAATGCACCTGCTTGTTCGGGAGGATTATTATTATTATTCATTGTAGTTCTTCTTGGTTTGGACTGTAGAGGTGCAGATTTATTTTGGGGGGGGGTGGAATAAATCGAATGCGAATCACACGGAAGTTCTCGCTTTCGACTAGACCCCGTGTTATGATAAATGCGAACGATGATAGCCAACTCGAACGCAATACAGCTTCGGGGAATATATGGATACGGTTCGTCTTCCTGTCTGCTTTGAATAAATGTCGAGAGGCATGGTGTATTACTTTGTGGTATGTGGTATATGTGGTATCATGTGCTATCTTTCTCGTTTGATGTGGCATTTAAATCTTGAAAAATTAGCCATTTTTAATTAAGTGAGTCGAGTGAGTCGAGGCGCGCCATTTTCTTTCATGGCTGTGAAGCAAGCAAATACAAATCAGAAGGAATGAATAAAAATCGAATGAATGAATCGCTCGATGTATTACTTCTCTCTGTCTCTTACTTCACAAAAAGATGACAAGCTGGAAGTTCATTCACCTGATAGTGTCTTCACTGAAATCAGAATCGTATCTTCATACATACTTACTTCACAAGCTGAAAGTGGTACAAGCACAATAATAAGCAAATTGAATCGATCTCCCTTTTTCTAGTAGTTAGCTAGCATCAATGAGCAACGAGCATAATAGCGACCCGCTAAGAGATTCAAACCCCATGATATCTTATGTTGATAATATATTATCAAACTGGATTCAAAAAATGTTATTTTTAACTGCATTATTATTGATATTATTAATTTAGCAATTTAGCCCTATACGTTAATTCGAAAGGAATCAACAATAGCTTCAACCGTTTGTCGTTCTGGACTATCCTTGTTTTCAAATTTAATAGCATTCGAAGAAGTCATCATCATGTAAATATCACCATTCGTTGACACTTCATATGCATCTACTAATGCGCGTCGTTCTACACGCAATCCATTCCCCGTTACAGTTGAATATTTAATTTTGTATCGTTTATGTGTTGCACACGAATTTTCTGGACACTCACTAATTGTTGTTGCAGATGATACCTTGTATTCATCTATTTCAATACCCTGACTTTTTACGATAGTTCCCTTGGAATCAAAAATGGATCCACCAAAAAATGATTTCGGTATGGTCGATAATCGTTCGCCGTCTGGTAATTTCGTTTTTAACACATATAAACGAGCACCGTCACGTTGATCAACATAAGAAATACCGCCAAGAATTTATCAAGTTGTAACCAATCTGATGGAAATTCAAAACTAATACCGACCGATCCAGACCCGTTCGGTCCAACAACTTGATCATCACAACGAAACATATTCCGAAGTGAACCTGCTCGAGATAAGCGTGGACTCATTGTCGGATTCGTACGATATAACCATGTTGTAATTTTACTATCAATTTCCTCTTCTACTGCAAGTGGTATATTAATTTTTCGAGAGGCGGCGGTTGTGCTAGACGGAGAAATTTCTTTAATTTGATTCACCCGAGCAGATGCGGATCCGTCGAATTCTTTCAATTGTTGCTTCAGAATAGAATTACCACCACCACTGACACCGTCTGATCGTAATCCCGACACATCAATTCCGGCTGATGCCAACTGCGGTGAAGACAACACGACAGCAAAAGACGAAACCAACGATCCTGTTGCAGCTAAAAACGTTCGTCGATTTTCAGCCGACTTCATATTATTATTATTGTTGTTGACGTTGTCGTCCCCATCGTTAGAACTTAGTTTTTCGTTTGCTGCGATATTAATCCTATTGTTGGCGCAAGACGATACTTTTCTCTGCTGATGAAAACAGAATGCATTACAAGTCGTCGTAAAATACATCGTAGTAATCGTTGTTAATACTGGAAATTTCATCGTGAGATAAATTTAATTTTAATAACTGGCTGCACTTGTACTAGTATTATGTTCGTATTACAGTACTTGTATGAACAAACTTTCGAACGGGGAGGTCGGGTATCCTCTTTTCTTTCTCAAATGATAACAAATATTTCTGTCCAACAATGACAACAAGTAACAATAAACATGCTGAATGACGATGTGCCTAATTATTACCAGCGAGACTCGAGAGAGCAGAGAGAGTTGATTTCGTGCGTCAGATGAAAAAAATGAAATTTTCCCTCCGACGCTTCGAATTCACCCCCTTTTGCTAAATATCATCCCCCGAAATAACGACGTAAAATTTGGCTTCACAATCGAAAACCTGAGTGAAGGACAGGAATTTTGTTACCTACTGTATTCAATTTGCATCTTTAAATCTTTGAATGACAAATCAATTAATTCATTCATAATAGAATCTAATGATTGCTGAATGGCTGAGCTCTGTTTGCTTTCTTAGTGATACTAAAGTCCTATTTTTAATTATTTTAAAATCTATTTATACGTTTACGATCTTTAACGATATCGTGAATATGCTCAGGGTAGACGGAGGAGATTATGTGTGTGTCACTGTGCGTACATGCGTGCATCTCCGTATTGTAGTATTCATTATTATTATTATGGTTATTGTGGATTCGTACCATTAATGTCCGTGGAATACCGTAAATCCAATTCAATGGGAATAATTAGAACCAGAATCAGAAGCATCGCCTTGAGGCTTTTCCACTTTGCCTCCTTGTACAGCACCATAACTAGTTCACTTTCTATTATATAATATTAAGTTAGAGATTCGAAACGAAGATCAGATATGTCTGTCATTTCATAGGCCCTTCGTGGTACCCTTTCCCGGCCACTGGAACGACGAATTCGATAATAACCAAAAAATCCAAGAGCAATCACAACACATAAGACAACCGTTGCTGCTATATAAGAAGTAGATCCATCATCGTCACCACTTGTGCTATCTTTCGATGACGAAGAAACGCCCGGTGTATTATGCTGTGATGATGATGGCGAATGACCAGAATCTTTGTGTTTGTCGCATTTGCCCTGCATGTAAACTTCAAAACTTCCAAGAAAAAGCCTTCCACTAGAACCATTGGATCCATTTTACGACAATCGTCGTTAGTTGAAAGACAATTACCAAAGTTATAAACATTGAGACATCGTTCTCTACCATCGATAACGCATGTTACGTCTTCGGATTTGATCGATGACCAGATCCCATTCTCATCTTTACATACATTTTTCATTTCAAGGAAGGAACTTTTAGGATACCCTAGTTTTGTTGAATCGGTCATTATAACCGACTTCTGATAATTTATGGTGGCATTCAACAGCACGTCTGAGCTATCGATAAAACCGCTCGAATTATTCATACAAGCAACCTCGGATTCTGTTAATCCTAAAGCTTCTACAAAATCTTTATCATCATCATCATCATCATCTGGTCCATCTTCTTGATCCGATTTCGTGGTATTGCTGTTATCATCTTGATTATCATCTTGACTCTCGTGGTTTTTGTCTCCTTCTCCTTGCGAATTTTTTTCTGTACATTTAACTCCCATCGATTTAAACACTTTCTCCAATAATAATAAAGGATTCATGTTCTTGCATTCTTCCGTATCGGCGATGCAATTCGCTATATTCAATACCTTCAAATCAGCTTTAAGAGACATCATATCGCAATCAAATTCGTCTTCTTTTACAAGAGTAAAGTATCCATCAACATAAGAACAAACTGATTTCAATTTATTTACATCCTCGTCTTCGAATCCTAATTTCATATCCTTCACGTCATCCATATCGACGTTCATAGTTTTTCCAAATTCCTTTATTGCTTTTTCTACATCAGGATATTCGTCATTCATAGTTTTTGTATCATCCATACATTTCTCGTCAGATTCAGACAAGCCCAACTCGTCCCATTTGCTATTGCCATTGCCATTATCTCCATTTTCGTCGTTGTTATCGTTATCAGTATTGTCTTGGTCTTCTCCTTCTATCGAAGAATCGTTAGCATCGTTAGCATCGTTAGCATCATCAGCATCATCAGCATCATCAGCATCATCAGCATCATCAGCATCATCATCATCACCATCATCACCATCATCACCATTGTCATTATCACTGTTATCATTATTACTGTTATCATCATCATTATCACTGTCATTGTTATTATCACCCTCATCATTATTATCGTCTTCCTCGTCGTCTTCCCAACATGCTAAATTCATTTCAGCCCAAACACTTTCTAATATATGTGATACATCCATAACTTTACATTCATCAATATTGGCAAGACAATTACCATAATTGTATACATTTAATGACATAGTTTCCATACCCATTATAACACATGTAAAGTTTTTATTTTCAATAAATGACCACCATCCTTTTTTTATTTCACATGCAGATTTCATTGCATATGTTGCATCCTTTGGATAACCCAATGACGATGAACCAGTATCTTCATCTATATTCATAATCTGTGTTGATTCATATGTTTCAGTGGCAGAAATCAATCCAGGTAAACCTTGGACAAATTTTGATGTTGTATTCAAACAAGTTGTATCCTCTGCCGTCATGAATGGATATTCCTCTGTTCCTTCTTCTCCATCACCCTTATCATCATCTTTTTCTTCATTATCTTCATTGTTGCTCGGTTCTTCAGAGGAGTTATTCTCATTCTCACTCTTATTGTCTCCATCGCCATTGTCGTCGCCATTATCGTTCTTTTCTGTTATGTCGGTTCCTCCTTCATCTTCGTCGTTTTCCATATCGTTTTCCTTCTCGTCATTACCATTTCCTTCTTTCTCGACATCCTCATTATTCGTCGTAGTATTGGACGTAGTAGGAGGAACACCGCCGTCGTCGTTGGTATCACCTTCTTCCTTTCTTGTAGTGGAAGTTGTTGATGCTGACACTGATGAATCATTGCTGGTACTGGTACTGGTACTGTACTACTACTACTATCATTATCATTACTACTTGTTGTATGACAATCTAATCCAACCTTTTCCAGAGACGTTCCGCCAATGTCATCGGTGTAATAGCACGACATTCTGTTGTGTTAGCAAAACATTCACCAATTCCATATAATTCAACAGATTTACCAGATACTTTCATTTGAGGCAAATCACAAATAAAATATTCTTCTCCTCCTTCTCCTTCTCCTGTTGATGATTGTATTTTCGTCCAAATAGTATTATCGTTATTGCTATTGAGACACGCGGTTCGGTATGTTTCGACATTATTATCTAAAAATCCAAAACTCCAATCTGAACCACCAGAAGTGGTGGAGGATGTTTCTTCATTCGTCATAGATGATTCCATTGAATCTGAATAAGTTTTTTTCGATTCCTTTAAACTTTCATTTGATTCCATCAATGATATTGTTGCCTTCTCACAGGCATCGACGTCAGCGTCAGCGTCAACATCGGCAGCAAAAACGATATTATTTTCAATCCTGACAAAAGTCACAAACGATATAATAAGAAAGATTGTCAAAAATGATATCACCGAGAATGAACGAACGAATGGGCGTGGTTTGTTGTTGCTGCTGTGCCTTTGGATGCGTCTTCGTCTTGATTTTATTGTTGTCGTTACGGTCATTTTGTTCTTGTTTTGGGGTGTATCGTTCATGGCTGTAATCTTTAAACGTAAGAGTTTCGGTGTTGTGCTCAACATCAGTTAGTTGTGGCATTGCTCATTTTGTTGTTGTTTTTCTTTTTTCTCGCTGTTTTCATTTTTTTTTTGAATTTCGGAAATAATCGTTCTGCCGTATGTAATAATATTGAGGGGGATCGAGGGAGGGGGGGCTATTTTCAATTCCCCTTTCTTTCTGACTTTGAATAAATTAATTTGAAGTTCCGCAATCCATATGTAGATGTACTATAGTAGCGAGCCACTGCTTTCTATTGGACAGCAAGTATACAGTATTGGATGATTAGGAATATGTTTAGGCAACAGAACAATCAGAATACTTTCACTTATCTGAATGACTACTTTATCTTGATAAACAACTGAACTAGATCTCTCATTTGAAATTTAACTTGTCCGTACGCTTGTAAGATTAGTTCCTTGTGAGTCCTGTCCGATCCTCATCAAACGGTAGTAGTTCTAGATTAGTGCCAGAATTATTGTAGGTTTCTGTGATAAATGATACAGCTGAATAGTGTATACTCTGTCTAGTTTTGTCTTTCATTAAATATATAAATATTCCTTTAAGGAATTATGATTGAGCTATGATATTATTCGGATATGTTATAGGTATATTCACCATATTAGTGAGATATATTCCTTTTCTATATATTGTAAACAGCAAGCTTATTATACTCACCACTGTGCTATCCTCCCAAAATTGGACCTACGGGTGAGCGGAGAAACCTGTGTTAAATTGCTGCTCGAGTTCTTCTAGGTTGAAGACATTGCTAGTGCACCAAGACAATGAATGGTAAAAGCTCCGATTATCATGAGGGCCCGATAGTCATCGAATACAAATTGTACTAGGCTATATGACGGGGCACTACAAGGATGGAAACTCCCGGATGGCGATTCATTATGAGAGGCATTTGGAACTCCGCTTGGTGTCATCACGGTATTTTCGGAGATGTTTTTGAATTCTATAACAAATTGACAGGGTTCATCTCCTAAACACATGTACTTAGGTATCTTGTAATTCACCAATTCTAAGCCGTATGATCGTAGTTTCGCTCGAAAGAATTCCTCTTCTTTCAATACATCAGGGCAGGTATTTCTCTCATCTTTCTCTCGAATAAGAATTGTACATCGATGACCGGGACCTACATCATCCCCGGAATGGATAACACTATGTTCAAACAACGATTGGGCTAATTTGATAGCGTGTTTGTGATTTTGCATCTTGTCATTGTTCTTTCGCATCTCGAATGGTCTTACCAAGAGATTCTAGTTCTTCCTGTTTGTTTCCTCCCATGACGGCCATGAACGTCTAGCTTCTGCTGGAGATCCCAACGTGATTGACGGCGACGTTGTTTCTTCACCTCTTACACCGTCCAGTCCATAATACTCCAATTCTTTCCTTGTCGCTTCGATCGATTCTGTCATGGGTAAGTTCACCTCTCGATCACGCATATAGTCCAACACGTATTGGAATCGATGACCATTGCGGTCGATAAAGATGATCGTGTCATCTTCGTGGTAATCGCTGCTACCATCATCGTGATGTTGATTTCATCCGTGTTCCATTCATCACTGACGAGACGAGCTAACATCGAACGAGGATAAAGCTCGAACAAAGATCGAGGGACGTCGTATCGGTGGCCACCTACATTAAGGCGGACCATTGCGTCTTCGGTACTAGCAGTCGATGTCATCTTAATATTTGATATTACTTCTTTTATATGTACCTTTCCAGTTATTATGCAATGACAATTAATTTAATAGAAACAGCAAATTCGCAGTGGTGCAAATTTCTAGTTCTTGGTTTCAAAAATTCTTTCAATTAATTCAGTAGCATTGCGTTGGTTTTATTTTCACGCCATTTGAACGGCCCTGTTACGACGATACGACTTCTGTTGCAATAATTTCCCACGGTGAACGCGAAAAAAATTAACAAAAAATAACGTTTCCCTCAAGTGCCAAATCAAATTGAGTCTACTTCTTACTTGGTACAATTAATTATTGTACAATATTAGTTAGAGAAATTATAATGCGAGCATACAAATAATCTGTATCTATCAGCACTGACTGATATTTCCGTTAGTGATACAAATCTAATATCAGCAGCAGCAAATCAACATATTGAGTGCCACACCTACTAACTATGTGGTGGGATGCCTGCTGTCTCATCTTTCTTCTACTGGTCTGACAACAAAATTTATTAAACTATCTCATGAATGATGGAATTAAAAATAATAAAAGACAACAATTGATAGATGCAGACACACAAACTCCGATGAAGATGTATATAGCAGAAACAACAACTGAATACTTGTAGTAATAGTACTAGAAAATCGGCTTCCCCTCCGTCAAGAGTTCATCAGCCCTATCATTAAGAGTAAATTTGTGAGGATACAAGCGTAAGGATACTATGTATAAGATAGAATAGCTTAATGTATTGTACTATCCTTTTCTTTTACTATTTTAATTTAAAATACATTTCGATTTGCTGTTTTCGTTTCGTTTCGTTTCATAAGTATATAAATATTCCAACCAAAGTCTTCTTCCAACTCAATATTCTTCCTTTGTCCGTATCTATGTTGTTTCTGAATTACTACTGTCTTTATTTAACCATCAATGTTTCGTCATTCTCATACTTGCGGCATGCCATGTATAACGAGGGGGCGAAATCACATTATCGTCATCGTCATCGTCATCGTCATCGTCATCGTTCGTATGGATGGGGATATTATTTCTTTAACTTGACTTTACGCAGTGAGATTCGAAGAGAGTTGCAATTCATTGTTTATATTGTAATTAACTTCATCTTCTGCTGATAATAAGTTATAATTAGAAACAAATCCAGTCTGAGCTGTTCCACGTCCTTGGAATCTTGATGTATTAACTCCACCAAATGGAAGTGATGATGTACCTCCGGCCCACGTAGGAAGGTATGGAACCGATAAACCCCGACGACGTCGATCGAAAATGAAAAATCCTGCCCCACAAACACTTACAAATAAAACAAATTTCATAAATCCATGTTTCTTCTTCGTAGAAGACGATGATGATTTTCCCTCCTTTGGGATGTATTCAGATTTCTTTTCTTCTTTGTCGACATCGTCGGCACCTTTAGCTGCCGCTTCCTTTTCTTTCTTTGCAATATCACTATTGGTGTCACTCTTTTTATCAGATGGTGATGGGTCCTTCTTTGTTTCTCCATCTTCTAATTCACAATGTAATCCTAATTCTTCCCATGCTTCTTGTAATAAATGTTCTTGACCGAAATCCTTACATTCAACAACGTCTGCCATACAATTTGCAAAATTCTTTACTGTTAATTCAATATCTTCATTCGAGCCTCTCATTGTACAGTCAAAAAAATCAAGTTTGATAGTATGTAACATACCACCGTTATCTGTACATGCATCGTCATACATTTCTAATCTCTCTTCAGGATATTTTGCATACATTTTTTGTTTTGATGTCATATCCATTTCCATAGAACTTGCAAAGTCATGTCGTGCAATTAGTAAGTCTTTATCGGCAGCCTCAAATACTGCACCAGTCAACTCTAAGCATTGTTCTTCCTTATAGGAAATGATAATATCCGCTTCGATCGCATGTAATTGAGATAATAATACAACCGCAATAAGGAAGAAAATAGTAGTGACAGTCGTGCCAATAATGTTTTTGATGTTGTTGGTGGTGGTGATCATCATGGTTGATTGATGGGTTAATCCTCTTGCTGTTGCTATTGTGTCAGTTGCTGCTAGTACGAGCTGTTTTACAGTATGTTTTTGTGTTGTTGTTTCGATTGTAGAAGTTATGTTTTATGTTGCGTTCGTTTTTGTGTTTGTAATTTGTAATCAGAGTGACTCGACTCCTAAAATTGCACTAAAGTTACTAGCTATTGCCAGGCAGGACCAGTATGAAAGAATGTTATGCATATATATCGTAGGATCAATGTCGTCGCTTAGAATAACTGCGAACAAACCGTGAAGAAACGCGAATTCTTTATGACATATATTTTCGCGTTGAGATTACCACGTGTGTAATCGATCGATTTTTCACGGCGAACAACGAAGATTTTTTAACACGACTAAACACGTGAACCATAATAACGCCGCCGAAGGCGTATAACTTCTCACGTGATATTTCTCGTGACAATCAATAATCGAATAATCTATCAACAACAACACAACATTATAAAAACAGAACAAACAACAAAAGAACTGTTCTTTCATACAAAGACCAAATCAACATCAACAACGATGACTATCCTCTATGCTCTTGTTTCTCGTCAACAGACAGTCCTGGCAGAAAATACAAACAATTCTGGTAAGTAAAATGAAGTGAAGATAAATCGTACGTAAAAATGGGACCGCCGAAAAGATTCCCATTTCACTCCCCCCCCTCTCGAATGAAAGGCATATTAAAAACGTCAACAGCAATAGCATATTCATACAGTAGAGATATTATGTTTCTATAACACTACGTTAATGATATCTTGTTTTGTTTTGTTCTGTTCTGATATTAATTGCTCGGTCGCGTTTCTTTCTTCTTCTTTAGTACGACTCGACTCGACTCCCATTCGCTGTTTTTTAATATTTTCTATCTTGTTGTTGTTGTTGGCGTTCTCTGACTCTCCTTCTTCTGCCTCTTCCTCTTCCTTCTTTTCTCCTTTGTATATTAAACGATTCTGACATTCCTGTTTATTTATTTCGTTCATTTTTATTCGATTTCTTTTTGTCCAATTTGTTTTAAAAATTAAAATTTGTTATAAAAAGCCACCGGGAATTTTCCAACAGTAACACGAGTATTATTAGAAAAGATTCCACAACAGGATGGGAAAATGACATACGTGTACGATGAATATGTGTTCCATTATATAGTGGAAAATGGTATCTGTTATTTATGTATGTCAGATGAAAAAAATAAACACAGAATCCCATTTGCATTTTTAGAGGATACTAAATCGAATTTTTTAATGAAATTTGGTTTAGAGGCAGCCCAACAGGCAATTGCATTCGCTATGAATGAAGATTTTAAATTATTATTAAGTGAACGCATGGAATATTATAATTCCGACGAGGCTGATCGATCCATTGATAATATTGGGAATGTGAAATCACAAATTGATGAAGTGAAAGATGTGATGGTACAAAATATTGAACGTGTATTGGAACGTGGTGAAAAGATTGAATTATTAGTGGATAAGACGGATCAATTAAATCAACAAGCATTCCGATTCGAATCATCAAGTAGATCATTACGTCGGACATTATATTGGCGTCAAATGAAATATCGTGCAATTTGTGCGGTTGTTGTTCTTGTTACACTTTATTTTGGATCCGTTTCCGTATGTGGATTTAACTTTCATCATTGTAAGGCATCATGAAAGAACTAATGAATTAATTACAATGTACTGCTGCTGCTGCCTCGACTGATGCTGTTGTTACCATTACTACTACTGCTGCTCTACTACTGAATCAGTACAGAATTACCAATCCGATTATACCAACATGGTAACTCCGAACAAAAACGAACTAAAAAAGAAGAAGAGGGGAACTGACATTGGTTTTCGTGTTACTATTGTTTCTTCTTCTTTTTCCTGTAAAATAATGAACTAAATACATACATAATAAATACATAGTGTATAAGCTTAACTTTTCTACTATAACAATACTATTGAGCACTACTAAAATTATCTTATTGTAGCTTAATGTAGTTAAGTTAGTTGCAAGTTGGAAAGTCATATACCTTTCATTTCAGTTAGTGGCTACTTGAAGTACTATTGGAGAACATGCAGACATGCAGACATGCAAATGTACAGATGCATGCACTGAAAAATAACTCTAGATAAAGGTTTTGGGGACAAGCAATTAATTAATTTGTTTTCCTTTTAAAATGATAAGTTTGTCTGCGATTTGGGTCCGAATGCTGACTTGATTCATTCATTTCTTACTTTATTCGCATCAAATAATAGAAACCGACATCATTTTGTTATTGTTGACTTAAGAGCACGTATGTAACATTGATCATTGTTTATTTTTTCATTTCGACCTCTTCGTCCTTAGACGACGATGGTGCAGGCTTTTTCACTCCCACTGAACCCTCTCGCATCTTAGTGACGGTATACAACAAGGATCCCCCAAGGACAACAAACCTGTTATGTTTTTACAACAAAAAGACACACGATCGGAATCGTAAAAATTGACAAAGGAGTGAGTGAGCAGTCAGTGCGATTGCATTATTTCGTATTGCAAATTATATTTTTGATCAATATTATATATTAATGTATATAGAATTATACTTACATGCCCGTTACACCCATGATGGTGGCAGGATTTTTCCAGATATAAAATGCCATCATACTTTGTACGGCAGCTTTGGCTGTTCCGGAGATATTGTGTGATAATGGACTTGTTGCCTTGATTTGCATTACGGTAACGATACCGATAGAAAATCCAAATACGCCAGCAACACTCATTGCAGCCCAAAAAACTGGTGAAATCATTTGATTACCTAATGCACCATATAGTGTCCCCGCTTCGAAGTACGCAATAAGTGGTGCGAATAATACAACAGCGTTGACATTGTTATAGAAAGTTAATTTCCAATGATCATTATCGACAGCTGGTAATACCTTCTTAGTATATATAGAATTAAGACTAACGAATACCGATGAACAGATACCGAACATAGTACCGATGGTTGAGAATTTAGCTTCACCCTTGGCTCCCAAAAAGAAGCCAGCAATAACAACCGCCAAACAAATTCCAGTCTTCGTTGATGTAGTACTACCCAGAATGAATTGACTTAAAAATACGTTAAAGACAATAGTTAACGACCGTGCGACGTTGTAAAAGGAAACTTCAACATACTTCAAACATAAATTGTTGAAGGTAATCATACCCACAAAGATGATAGACAATGGTAGAATCTTTTTACCAACCTCAGCATTGTATTCTGCTTTGGGAAATTGTGAAAAGAAACTTTTACTTTTGTTATGTCCCTTAACAACCTTATCTCCATCATTGAAGGGAAGTGTTTCACCCTTTTTTTGTAACGATTCAGAAATTTTTCCAGCAACCCAACAAATCAATGCAGTGACAACACATTGGAACCATGTAATAAAAAGTGGAGCCGAAATAGATACACCTTCACTTGACATAAGCATCTTGTTCAAGTATACCATAGAAATAGAAACGCACCAATACGTCGCAACGACGGATGCTATATACTTTGAGTCACTCATTTTGTTTGTTTGTTTGTTTGTTGTTGTTTTAAAATTTCTAGTCGGAATTTATATATTGTTCGTATTTCGGTACCTGACCACTTTGTGTTGCTTTTGATTAGAGGAGAGTAAAAGTTAGGACAGAAAATATATTTTCTTCGGTTTGAAGATGTGATGATAGTAGGAGAATAGATCAATAGAGGCAGGATGTTTAAATATTAGTAAATAATGTCTCGACAAAAAAATAAATGCCGTTAGTTTATAAAAATATAGTGTAATAAATTAAAGAAAATTTCACGCGACGAAGCAGTATAAATAATGACTATCATGTCGATCATATGATCATACCTTTAATACATAATTAGAATGCGTACTTACCCAGGACGAGATAGAAAAGTATTTTTCTGTTGCTTTGAGTTCTTTGTTTTCGAATTGCGTTCGTTCTGACTTCGAACTTCAAACAATAACATAAATAGACAAGTATAATGGATACTACTACTACTACTACTACTACAGGTTCCACCTCCGAGGAAGAAGGCACAACAACAACAACAGCTATGCTGAGCAATAATAATACAAGTAGACAGCAGCAGCAGCAGCAGAAGAAGAAGAATCGTACCATTATTATCATTTACAGTATTTTGTTCGTCTTTTTATTTTATAAAATATCAACGACGCTTTACAAGTTCCCACTATTTCCGATCCAGTATAATTCCATTGAATGGAATTCGGTTTGGTTAGTAACAACTGTATTTGATTATTATGGAGCATGTCTTTGTTTTGGTGGCGTCGTTTTATCAAGTGAATCATCATGGATGAAGGGTATTGCTTGGAATTTAGGATTTGCTTTGCTAGGTAGTCCTATTTGTTGTCTTTGGGTTATTCTTTGGATACATAAGGTGGTACACTTCAGTTATTGGATAACAATAATACGAGAAGAAGATAATAAGAAACAAATATTGCAAAGATATAGGGCCTATGATATTTGTATTTTTCCTGTCACATCACAAAAACACCAATGATGTAAAATAAATATTTAAATATACATTTTTAAAAAATTCCCCATCCAAATGGCAAGTGCTTTGAATTCTATGTTGTTGTTCCAGTAGTTTCGTAGTTTTCTATGGAACGGATTTACTACTACCGTATACTTTCATCTTATAAGCAAGCGGCTGCGCTACTAAGAAAGCGTCAACAGATATGTTTTCAGATTATGATCTCTATTCATTCAACAGACCATAGCTTTAATTTTATTCATTCTACTAACTAGTACAGTAGACGACAGACGACATACAACGAAGGAAAAAAAATTCTGAAATACGTCGATCGGACATAGTCGACAAACTTGTCGATTACTAAAGCTATGGCGTTTTCAGACAATAAATCGTAGTAGTTAGTAGTAGTAGTTATATGCTAATCAGCTTTTGTCTATGCTAGGAAATGACAGGAATGACATCAACAATCATACTCCATCCACAAAAAAACTTCTCCCAGCAGCAGCGCGATGAGTTTGAATTGTTCAGTCTATTGGACAAATTCATATCAATCAACAACAGTAACAACAGCTCCTATTCTCCAGCTTATAAGACATATATATTAGTATTATGGCAGTGGTATCGTCATCATAGTCGTCATTATCATTGTCATCGCAATCATCATCATCATCATCGTCGTTCTACCATCCAATTCAATCTCAATTGTACCAGATATATTTTCAACGAGACTATTATCATCGCCATCGCCATCGCCATTGTCATTGTCATTGTCATCGTCATCGTCATCGTCATCGTCATCGTCATCGCCATCGCCATCATCATCATCATCATCATCGTCGTCGTCGTCACTGTCATCATCATCATCGTCGTCATCGTCGTCATTGTCATCGTCGTCATTGTCATCGTCATCGTCATCGTCATCGTCATCGCCTAACATTGCCCCGGTCCAAAATGCTGTATTCCATCTTCTAAATTCGTGCTCAAGTTCCGTACCATTCATCCGAGCTCCCACTACGTTGTGTCCGTTGTTTACCCATTCAACAGCAAATTGATTTGAATGAACTAGAATAATTTCAGGCCGATCGAGAGTCATAGTCGGCCTGACATTTGAGAATGCATAATATTCACCATTGATAGCAGTGATTCGGGCAAGCATTCCGTCGACTTCCAAACGCGGTTGTGTGGTTGATGGATTACATCCTGGACGAAACCAAATAAGACACCAGCATTCTTCGGTAATGTTACTTAAAAATCCATGACGCAAACGTTTCTTTAAGTTCAGTTGATCTTTTATATATTGCTTGTCACTTGCCGGTCCTTCGTATAGGATATTTTCTTTGCGTCGCCGTGTTCCAGGTTCGGTCGTTGTTGGGACTTTTACCATAGAATTTGCTAGTATCGTCCATCTAATACCATCCATTTTTGTCCAATTCCAATCTTTGCGTACCAAACTTACCCGGAACAAACTACGTGTATCGAGATAACCAAACACAGTAAGCATAACTCCACTCTCATCATGAAGGTTGTTACCGATACTAGGACTACTACTAAGCAATGTTGTTGTTGATGATGATGATGACACTGCAGCGATGGTCGTCGTAATAGCCGTCATCGTTGCTGTTGTCGCCTTCTGCTGGTGCTGCTGCTTGCACGTGAATTGGGCGAAGTAGATTCTAGCATCAAATGTAGGACTACATAGGTCACAAAAACCTTCTCGTCTGCGCTTCCCCGTATTATTATCCATTGCGATTATTCTTTTGTATTGTTTGTCTTCCAACACAAGCAATTATTAATGATCCCGAGATAAGCGATAAGTGATAACAAGGTACTTCCGAACTCAAAATGAAACAATCACAATTCAAAATCTACGCCCGGTATTGTTCTGTGTAAATATGACGACAAAACGTGAAAGGCTGTTGAAATTGGTTTGTGCTTTTTCAACTTTTAATCAACGGAAAAAAAAAATATGAAACGGAATTTTCTACTAAGTTAGTATTTTCAATTTCAATCCTGTGAAATTGTTCTAAGGATATTTCCGGTTGGTCCGGAAAAGCGAGCGCGAGCCCATTTCCTCAAGTCTGTCCCGAACGTGATTAAAGAAT
>FMBT01000017.1:0-18025 GCA_900095095.1 Fragilariopsis cylindrus CCMP1102 | reverse complement strand
CTTAAACTCAAGGACCTGAGCAATATTGAATTCCATATCCAAAATGTCTTGTCGAGTATAAGTACGATCAGTGATGTACACGCAATCCTTGCATTCGGGAGGATAGATTTCTTCGTACTTGGAAGCGAGGAAGAGTGCTGTGATACCAAGTAACTGTAGGCGTCGACGATGTATACGAGTTCGAGATAGGTACCTATCTATAATATTCACAGCGAGATACAGTGTCTCCGGCATAAGTCGAAATTTGACGTGCACCACAGCAAGCCAGTCAATAAGTATTGCACGCATTGTGCTGTTTATATCATTTTGCTTTTTCGTCATGTACGATGGCGATGGTCTCGAAGTTTCCTGTTTTGGACGATATACAAAGACAAAACAGAGAGATGAAAACAAGAACGAAGAAGTAATATGGTGAGGATGTGGACTCGGCCTATATGTATGTTTGGTCAAGGAGCCAGCAAGTACGAAAATTAATGTGTAGACGCAAACAAACAAACAACAAACAACAAACAAACAAAACAAACAAAACAAGAAAATACGTACCTCGGCATCGAACAGTCTTTGAAATATATCAGTAACATAATCAGGCACTTCGTCTACATTCTCTTTGTAGTCCTTATCGTATATTGCAATACCAGTAGTATATTTGGAAGGATCAAATGGTCCCTCGATCTTACGGAGAAGGCAATAATCATCATCTTCTGTTATGAGAAGATCAGTACATCGATTTGTAGGATTCAAACGAATGGCAGAGTTGGACGACAGAAGTGATGATGTGGATACTACCTCCTCCGGTGTTTGTGGATCTACACATATTTTCAAATCCACATTCTTTCTACTTCTTCTTTTTTTCTCCCTCGTGTAGTAGTTGATCTCTCTCGTTTCCTTTTCGGTTTCGGTTCCAGGAGTGATTCCTCGATATCAAAGTCGTCGTCGTCGTCCTGTTGCTGTTGTTGTTGTTGTTGTGTATTCGACGACGTTGTTGCTGCTTCCGACTTACGTTCCCTCTTTTTTGAAACATTACGATCATTCTTATTATTTTTTTGTGGTGCGACAGCTGCCGATGCTGCTAATATTGGTTCGGGATTGTTGTTGCTTGGCATTCGATTACCATTAGATAGTCTTCGGGATCGTCGCAATGCTGCCGTCGCGGTAGTAGTGTGTTTGACAGCATCGTCTGCTCTAGTATCCTTAGAGTTCTTATTGGAAACGTCACCCTTTAATAAAGTGATTAGTTTCAATTTTGGGAGAAAGTCAGAAAAAAAAGAAAGAAAAAAAGATGCGAATGAGTTGCATTGAGTTCCACTACTATATCCACTACTATCCAATACATTAACTTTCAAAGGACGACGTTTTATTACACAAACTACTTACCAAAGCGCGTCTAGATCTTGTCATTCTTGATGATAAGTCCTCAGTTATAGTGGTGGTTTCTTCTTGGTTGGGTTCTTCCAGCTGTGCCCTCATCGATGTCGATCGACGCGAGGATCTCGGCATTGTTCAAAATTATCGATTTTTATTACAATCAATGACAATGACGGCGATCGATTGATTTGCAGTCCGAAACGTCAAAGAGCACTACAGTAACAAATACGATTAGCTAGTAATTAAGAGTTGTCGAAGCGATGATTAATCAATTGTTTTAAGTATATGCATTGAAGATAAGAAGGTGGATTCCTCTCTAGATATTTTGCTCTAGAACGAAGACAAGCAAAAACAATGAGCAATGATGATTATTACTATTTATTTGGTTGACGGCGATAAACTAACGAGAGGACTTATTTGATTAGCTACAGTATCTACTGTATGTTATTTCAACTTTGGAAGTCAACGATTTCGAGATTGTAGCAGCGTGAATTTTCTACGAAGAAACCTGCGCGTTAAAACGTAAGATTATTTTACAGTGCTTTGCGTAGTTACTGCATAGAAGAGGTGCGCAAAAACCGCAATGTATTCGCGACTCGAATTGAGTCACAGAAATATCAACTCACAAGCAACAAAATAAGAGATCCGAGATGCATCACCATCACATCACAGCCATCATTCGAACATTTTGAATACGGCACGACATCGTTATTTACATTACAGTACATCATTTCATCGAGGTCACATCTACACCTACCATATCGCAAAAAGTACCCTCAAACCCCTCATCAACATAGAAGATGACAAAAGTATGAACTACTGGCTTGCACTCTATTCGTTTTTGGTCATATTCTACGTGAATATACTGTCCAGTTGTAGTGCTTTTCATTTACATGTACTTTCCAGAAGGACTGTGCCTGCCAGTTGTTGCATATCAGCAAAGAATTGGGGTTGTGGTTGCCTACGCATGGCAACTTCTTCCAGCGACTTGAAGAACGATCTGGAAAATACCAAACCGACCACAACAGATGCAAAGCAGAAACGAAGTAGTAGTAGTAGTAGTACGTCAGTAAAAGAAACCAAAAAATTTAAAGGAATCAGCAACAATGTAGTATCGAGGCTAGCCAAAGCCGCCAAAGAAGCTGCTGCTGTTAAGAAGAAAAGGACATCATCGACAGAGGCGGGTGGAAATACAAATACAAACAGGAGAGGAGAAAAGGACTCAGAAAAAATTGATTCTAACGAGGACGAAGAAACACTTCAGAATTTATCATCAATATCCAATTTAAGCAACGTTATTGACGAAGAGCTATTACATCCCACTGATGGGTACAGGCCATCTCGAGAGACAGATTCGATACGAGTCTTACTTGAACATAATAGCAATCAAAACGACAAAAACAATGCCCAAAAACAAAAATCGACTATTTCATCATCATCATCATCATCATCGTCGGTATCAGTATCTGATTCTCCCTCTTCGAAAAAGCGGAAAAATAATAATAATGGAAATTTGATTAATCAAACCTATAATGTGGCCGTTGTCTTTGCGAGACCACTTGTCGAGGACAAAATAACAATTGAGTATGCCTTTCGATTGGTGTCCCTAGCAAAAGCTATGAAATTCGAAGGGTATAAACCGAGCTTGATCTGTTTTTGTGGACCATCGTCCTCTTCCCCCTCTACTTGTATAGATACGACAACGGCTGTTTCTGTCACGTCGACTGGAGTTGAATTTCTCAAACACTTATGTTTGACCAATGAAATATCGCTTGAGGGGACCGATTTATGTGAAATACCCAATTTGTCCACTACGAGGATAATCTCTCAACATAACAATGACGAGTATGACGAGTACGATGATAGTTATCAAACATTTTCAAACGAACATACTTCTTCATCTGTTCCCTCGTCTTGGTCCCCCTCTCTACTTAATCCTGTTGCAAGAGAATTATTGGATCAGCACTATGTTGAAAAATGGTTAGAAGAATCACACGCGTATGAATCGGAAATGGACGAGTACGGTATGACTCGACAAGAACCCCGGAAAAAGATTCATATCCATTGGAAACTTTTTTCTGCCGAATATCATCTGTGTAATCTCAACGATATTCACATACGATCACCAAGGCAATCACCTTTGGCTAGGTTGGTCCACGACCTTGAACACGCAGCAAGTAGTCAGCCTTATCGAAGAGGTATTATTCAAACGTCGTGGTCCTTTCACTATTCCACCTATCCGTATCTGATATCCTCAAACAAAAAGAAAATGAAGGAGGCCTTTTTAGGAAAATGTTATCTCATGGCACAGTCATTGGTACCTCTTCTGGTCAATCTAAGGGGAGTGGCAGAAAATGTAAGTTTCGATATCAAAAGAGAAGATGGTTATAATATTTACAGTAGCACTGAAAGCGCTTACTCAGAATTGTGTTGTTTTTCTATTCCTTCGCTTATGTTGTATTGAGTTTAGTCGGAATTTTTTCAACGTGATAATTACCGCACTCTGATCGCTACTCGTCGATCTCTAGCTACACTTCTAGAGCAAATGAATGTAGCATACCAGCACAATCGGGAACGACAAACAGCAACCATGATGATCCCACCAACGTTAAAAGTACAGTTGAAAAAGCAGACTTCTGGGTCATCAACTAAAATTAGTAGTATCGAAATTCATTTAGAATCTGCTCTACTTTCATTGGGTCGGTGTTGTGACTTAGTACGTCCAGCTGGAACCTTTTCGGCCCAATCCGTCTCGCGGCAAGAATGGAAAGATGCTCTTGTACATCTACAGGACTTTTTGACTCGCATAGAATGCTCGTGCGATCCTGATCGGCCTTTTATGGACCAATGGGATATAAAACTCATTGAGAATCAGCCACTGATAGAAATTTTGTCATAAATATTTCAATATATAGACAGCTGTGCTTTTTCTGTTGATGAATAGATGTAGGGGTATATAATATAAAATTATATGGAACGCATTACCTCCATTCTACAAACCTCATGGAGGCATAGAACACAATGTTATCATGCGATTGTTATAGAAAGTACACAACTTGATGTTACAGTGAAGAACGGAATAACCCATGAAAAAATGAATACCTGCGACTCGACTCGACTCGACTCGACTAGGGTAACCATATCAGATGACGCTTACGTTATCGCTTTATTATTTCAGTTGTGCCATTTGGTAGCTTGCATTCTTCTGTTTGGTTCGTATAAAATAGTATCGAACTACTCGAAAGATCCTACCATTGAGGGGTTCATATTGGTTCGATTTTGAGAGATCTGTATATACGACAATGTTAATAAAACTTTACGCTCATGATGTGATTTATATGCATATGAGAAAAACACGTGAAAAATGCATATTGAGAATGGAACCCTTTATAACGATCTAAAGACAAAACCAACTAGACTGTTCAATGATATCATAATATAATATACACATAATGCATTTTTTATAAAGAGATGTAGTTTTGAATCCCGCGTGACTAGCTGGCGTTTATTTTCTTTGTACGAACAACGCGAAACTCGATTTTATTTGAATTCAAACAAAAACAATTTTGCCGCGTAATAGCGTTTGTGATGACACTTGCTTTCACGATTCATGGACGATCGGACTATAAATTATCTATTATCGGTCTACGAGAATATTGAAATACCTATTAAACCTATGCTATTCCAGGGGTACTAACCTGTGCTCATCATACTCACAAGGCACATGGTGTCGGTGACGGTCTCTCTCTATCTCTCTCTTTCATTCTAACCTAGCAACTGTCGAAATATTTTAACCGACGCTATGTCGAAGAAATCTGATGAAAGTAGTAATAAGCGCAGTAATAATGGACGAGGATTTTCCTGGGAGAGTTTTTCATCGAGAGTTAACGTATTTTCTAAGAAGAACAGGAGTCAGGATTGTAACGAAGAAGATGAACGAGAAAACGAACTGTACAATGGTAGTTCTAGTTCGTGGAGTTCCATTCGTGTCCCTTACGCACAGGTAAGCGGACCTCAGTCTGCAAACCTACCGCCGCCACACATCATACAACAGCAGCAGCAGCAGCAGCAGCAATGGACGCCAAAATCACATCTAAATTCACAGAGAAATATTGCGGTGCCACCGTCCCTTCGTGTCGATTCAGATGTGCCCGGGAGAAGTTTTATCGGTTTGTCGCCAACATGGAACGCCTCGTCATCGTCATTGCCACAAGATAATAATAATAATCACTCAGATGGAATAGACAACAATACTAGCAACACACCACCATTACAAACAACATCATCCTTCAATAAATCTTATCGTTTGAACGAATTTACAAGTGAACTCAAATTCTTGTTCAAGGATTTGATTGAATACGGCAAGGCAAAGACATGGAAAAAGAAAGTATTGACGGCCATTATGTGCATTTGCTCCATGGTAGTCTTTTATGATTTGTTATTTGGAAAACAAAACTACATCGTCACTTGGTTAAATTTATTCATAGTTTGGATGACACAACATCATACACAATCGGTATTTGCATTCGTTGGGATATTTGTATTGAGTACACGTAAGTCCAGTAAATTTGAGTCATTATATTATCTTATGCTACATCTCTCTCTCTCTCTCTTGAATCAATGTGTCTTTCTCATTTCTTTCACTTGCCGCAATGTTCTATATTCGGTCATACGTCTTATCTATTCACGTCTGGTACGATTTAACTTTTGATATACTGTTAAAATTGTAGTAATATTCGTCCCCCCAACGTTACTGGTCTTCGGAGCGGGTTACGCTTTTACGATGGCAATGGACACTGTTTTCGTAGGTTGTATCGCTGCTTGCTTGTCTTGCTTCCTGGGAAGCTGCTTAGGTGCCATAATTGCTTTTGTCCGTAGTCGGTATATGATGAGAGATCTTATAAAGTTATTCTCAAGACGATATCCACTAATACGGGTGGTTGACCAAGCCTTGAAACTTAACCATGGATTTCGAATTATGTTGCTACTAAGATTATGTCCGATAATTCCGTTCAACGGGCTCAACTATTGTTGCGGGATCACAGGAGTTACTCTACCTGACTTTACTTTAAGTTTGGTTGGGATACTACCCTTTCAAATATATACGATTGTTCTGGGTGCAACAGCTGGAGCGCTAGAGCTACAAACTTTAAAGAATGATGATTTTACGAGGAGCCAACGATTGGCTTTTATTGTTTTTATTATCACTGGTGTCATCTTTGGTCTCGTTGCGATCGTATATGCCTTTCGTCTCGTCAAACAAGAATTAAAAAGAGAACTTGGCATGTCGACTCAAGAGTTTGAAAAATTGATCCATCTCACCGACTCCACCGATTTGTCTCCGAACAAAAATAATGCCTCAGATGATGGAATTAATAGTAATAAAGCATCATCTTCCAGGTCTCTTAAAGATGACGACAATCAAATGCATGGTACAGCTGAAGGTACTGAATCTGCACAAAGTCTGAATTTACAAGAAGAAGGAGAAGAATGGTTTTGGATATGGGCCTGAGTTAAACAAGAACAAAATTAACCACGAGCTGGCCTTTGACAACTAACACGCAGCTATAATAAATCATAAATAATTACATGGTACACTAATTATTAGATAGACGAAGAAGAATGCACCGACTAAACTTTTCAAGGATTGTTAGCAATAATTAAATATAATAGTTGATATACAACAAAAGAAAGTAGCCACAATAATATCTTTCCTTTAAATATATTGGCTACATGCTATGCAGGGGCAGCATTTTAAACGTTAATGTACCCAAAGTGATCCTACTTCGATAATCAATCTATTGTTCATTATAGCTCAATATTTTGTAATACTTGTTAGTTGTTATTACTCCACTGTAAGTTAGCTACTGTAGCTATAAATATTTCAAAGAGTTTTTCAAAAACAAAAATGGAAAATAGGCTCTAACTTACCGTAATTGAATATAGACAAAAAAAGAGAACAACACCTGGGATTCCAACGTGGTCCCCCACCGTAGTACTAACCAGGCCCGAACATGCTTTGATTGTTCAATTATTTCAAAAATCACACTGCATGCATCTCAACGCGCGCTTTTCATGCTTCTCATACTGAAACATGATACACTCAATATTCCAAACCATAGTTTCATGAAGTTTCATGAAGAATGTACTAACCAATGTAAAACACAAAATCTTTATCACATCGTTGTGTTGCTACGGATTAATTATTTCCAACAGCTTTTCTTCGATAAATTTACAATACTTTAGAGACTGAATATTTCTAAATTTCGAGGGCTATCTCCCGACGATCGTACGACAAGTTTTTCTTTAATTCGACTATGACGCGATTATGTCTTTTCCCCCTTGTTCTTACCATTTCTACTCTGTCGACGACAGTTTTTGTCGTTGTTGAAGCGGGTGATGCATGTTGTAAATCTGCAGTTGGAACTGAATTTTTGATCACTGATCCATTTTCTGTTGCACCACAAGGCTGGGATGAAGAAGATGATGGTGTTTGGGATTCACCAAAAGTATCGTTATCATCTCTACCAACTTGGTATCAATTAATGTACGAGATTCGACTTGGAATAGTGGGGGCTGCACCATGGTTGATTGTTGGTGTGTTAGCTGCTGCGCTTCTGACCACTTTTCTTAAGCCTATGTTTCCATCATCTATGCTTCAATTTTGGTTGGGTAGCAATAAAAATAATACTAATACTAATTCAAAGAGTAATAACACGGTGATAGATTCTTTACGCGGGTCCTTATTTGGGCTATTAGTTCCATTTTGTTCATGTGGAGCGCTTCCTCTTGCACTGGTATTAAAAAAAGAGGGTGTATCATCGGCATCAATTGCAGCTTTTGTCACAGCTGCACAGGCTGCTGGGGTCGATTCTTTATTCTACACATACGGAATTTTTGGTATACGAATTGCTTTGTTAAGACTCGCCGCGGCGGGAACATTAGCATTTACAGTTGGAGTAACACTATCCACCAACAATGATGGTACAAATAACAAAGAAGAAGAAAAAGAAAAGTTGAAGGAACAAATAACAGGCAACGAAGAATCGTGCTGCGTTAATGATGATAAGTCTAAAGATGGATGTCATAAAACGCCACTAGTAGATAATGTAACAAAAACAACAACAAGCACTACTAGCATGGTGACAACAACCAAATTATTTATCAACACATCCATTGGCTTGTTTTCGCAGGTGGCTATTTGGGTTGGGGTTGGGGTTGTAATTTCCGCCGGTTTGGCTGTATGGGCTCCACCGACTTCATCGGCTTCATCCGCACCCGCATCCTCAATAACCATTTCATCTGCTACCGATGTTGTGTCAGTGATGAGATCCATCACTAGTCGAGCGGGTCTGTTCATGTTGACTCTTCCCATGACAATTTGTGAACACGGAATCGTGTCATTGGCTGAAGCACTTAAAGGTCTTGGATTTTCAGCCGGAACAGTAGTGGCACTCGTTGTTATTGGGCCATCTACAAATATTTCATCACTATTGATTTTATCACGTTTGAATAATAATTCGAACGACAACAACAACTGGATCTTCGATTGTACAAAGATTACTGCAATAATCTTGATCTTTGGAATATGTCTATCATATATAGCGGAGGATATTGGATCGTCTGTTATGATGAGAAAAGCAGAAGCGGATAACACTGCTAGTAGCGATGCGTCATCATCATCAGGTCTTCCAGACTGGTTGAATCAGAATGCAGGTGCACTTGCAGGAGCGTTTACAATTGCATCTATACTCCAATCTTCTTTATGGCTGTTCAAGTCGTCATCATCATCGTCGTCATCGTCACCAACATCAACATCGCCGTCATCTTGTTCTGGTTAGAGCATACAATTAGTCTACTGATAATCATTACCACACGAAATAATGTAAACTTAAGTACAGTTAGTTCACTAGCTAGTAGTGACGATTACTACAGCTGATTATTCCCAATATAATAAATAATAATGACAACTGTTAGTATCTACTGGGCCTGGTAGTGACAAATATAATTGCAACCGCTGATTGTTTAATAAGGAATACTATTACTCTATTTTTATGCTACAGTATGCGTTATATTGAATATCATTACAAAACGTAACTTTTCATAAAATGAAAGATCCTATCAGGAGATAGAATTGATATAATGATATACCTTCCATCAATTTTTCATTATCCTGTTGTTTCTTATTGTATTAAATTACTGCATACATGTACAACTACTAGTAGGAAAATTAACACTATAACTCTCTTTTTACTTCTTTTTTCTTTGTGATTTACCCTTCAATAACAGTTCTTTCGCCTCATTTAATTTTCCAGCTAAGAAGGTCGACCCACCAGTATCGGGATGATTCAATATTAATAAATTCCGATGTGCATCCTTCACACGTGCTGGTGACGATGATTCACGGACACCTAAAATCAAGGCCGCCTCTCGTCTGGTCATCGTATCTTCAAAACCACCATCATAATATTTCGTACCCACATCGAACCATTCACGAAAAATATTTTGTCGTGGTTGAGTAGTACTATCGTCATCGGCAGTATTAGTGGTACCACCAGCTTTTGTCTGTTGTTTTGCTGTGTCCTCCTGCTGTTGTTCGTTTTCTTGTTGCAATTCTTCTTCTTGACGACGCATTTCCTCTAACTCTTCTTCCGTCGGTTGAGATGCCTTAAATTCGTTGTAACTTTTCATTGCGGAGGATCCAGCGTAACCCACGGCCGACAGGGTTGCAAGTCCCATAACAAGAACTGCAGCACGTTCCGAGGATGACGTGGTGTGATACATACGTCTTTGTGATGACTGTAGTTGTAGCTGCTGTTGCTGCTGCGGCTGTGGCGATAACATCCGCAGCTGTCGTGTACAGTAATTTCCATTTCTTCGGTGGTCGGCTTCATCGTCGTCGTCGTCGTCGTCATCGTCATCGTTTCGTCTTTTGTGCTGCCAGAAAATCGACGATGATCCATTTCCTAACACATCATCATTCCTTGTCAAGGTGCTTTGGTATTTGTATTGTTGTTGTTTTTGACTCGTCGTATGCGTATTCCAGTTATCGCCGAGGCACAGCTGTTGTCGAATATCTTCTATTTGTCGAATATTAACATTACTTGTAGTGACGGGTCGCAATGAGGCAAAACTGATGCGCAAGGACGATTTGGTGACCCTAGCTGCAATCATTATGAAAATATATTTTACGGAATGGATAAATAGTCAAAGTTATACAGTCTACCTGCTATTCGCTTGTTGGCTTTATTTATTGTACTTTGTAGACGTCTCTGTTGCATTTCGGTACAGTACTACTAGTAGCTTGTACATTTCTCTTCAATTTCTCAACTTGCATTCTTGACAATTTTCATTTTCAAGACTGGTTCATTGTTGGCTGACGAGTTTCAAACGTGTGTGCAAAAAGGGAGGAGGGGCTGGGGGGAAAAGTGCAAAATTAACTTGTTTTCCTTTCGTTGTACGGTTGTGCTTTCACGTGGAACATGAGAAAAATACCTTAAAAAAAGCCACAAACTTTGTACAACAAGCAACGTGAGGCCAAAAATACGAGCACGACAAAAAGAGTAAAACAAAACACAGTAACGTTAACGGCGAAGACGAATAAGAAATATATAAAAAGAGCAATCGTTATATTGCCATTGTTAGAACGATTATCTAAGTTAGTACAAGGATAACCTTCGAATTTTAGAGCTTAATCATACAGCAAACCTATCTAAGATAATAATATTAAAAATAGTTTTATAAGATAAAATGCCAACTGTTGCTTTGGAGAAAGATCAATTATTTACCCATTTGGGTCGAACCTACACGGATGATGAATTTGATGAATTATGTTTCGAATTTGGTGTCGAACTCGATGAGATTACCTCGGAACGAGAAGAGGCGGAAAAATCGAGCACCGTCAAATTAAGTAAACAACAAATCGCGGAATTATCCGAAAATGTGATCTACAAGATTGATATTCCTGCCAATCGTTATGATTTGCTATGCGTGGAGGGATTATGTCGAGGATTACGTATCTTTTTAGGAGATCAAGATGCACCCGAATATACTATCGTGGAAGGAGAAGGAGCAGGAGGATCAGCAACCGTAACGGTCATCAAAACCAATACGGATACCATCCGTCCCTTTGTGGTAGCAGCTATTTTAAAGGATGTTGTCTTTACGCCCGAACGGTATGCGTCCTTTATTGATTTACAAGATCAACTGCATCGAAACTTATGCCGTCAAAGAACGTTGGTAGCCATCGGTACTCATGATCTGGATACAGTGAAGGGTCCATTTGTGTACGATGCTCGACCACCTACCGATATAGAATTCGTTCCTCTCACTCCTGATGATCGTGGTGCATTTAACGCCAAAGATCTGATGGAGTACTACGAAACGGAAGTTGCCGTCAAGCATTTGAAACCATACGTACCGATCATCAAGAATTCACCTTTGTATCCTGTCATTGTCGATTCTCAAAATCGTGTCCTCTCTCTTCCTCCTATTATCAATGGTACTCATTCGAAGATTACATTGGATACTAAAAATGTCTTTATTGAATGTACCGCAACCGACCTAACCAAGGCAAATATTGTGTTGGATACAGTTGTTACTATGTTTAGTGAGTATTGTGCCAAGCCCTTCACGGTGGTACCCGTAAAAGTTGATTATCAAGACGATTCGGGAAACATTGTGGACTCGTACATTTCACCCATGCTATCAAAGAGACGGGAAACTGCCAAGATTGACTTTTGTAATTCTTTGATTGGTATCAATCTCAGTCCTACTGAAATACAAAATTTGTGTAATAAGGTCCAATTGGGACCTGCACAACTATTGGAAAATGATACCATTCTGGAAGTGACAGTACCACCCACAAGATCCGATATTCTTCATGCTGTCGACATCGCGGAAGATATCGCCATTGCATACGGCTATAACAACATCGTAAAGCGAGTTCCAAAAACTAATACAGTTGGTGGAGCGGAACCACTCAATCAAGTCGGTGATTTGTTACGAGAAGAAATAGGCCGTGCAGGATACACTGAAGTTTTAACACATGGTTTGTGCAGCATCCACGACAACTTTACCGCTTTGCAATGTCCGGTACGGGAAGACTGGGCCGTTTCATTGTCGAATCCAGCAAATATCGAATATCAAGTGGTTCGTACCACATTGCTACCGGGACTACTCAAGACCTTTCAACACAACAAGTCGGCTTCTTTCGCACAAGGTTTTAAATTATTTGAAATTAGTGACGCAGTTGTCATCGATCGTGAAAATTCCATCACGGATACCATTGTCGGTGCTCGTAATGTACGCAAATTGTGCGCAGCGTATGCTGGTCCCACATCAGGATTTGAAATCATTCATGGTCTAGTCGATCGAATTATGACCTTGATGGAGGTTGCACCTGAAGCATCGTATGTTGCCACGTCGGGGAAAAAATCTTCTGCCACCGGAGGAGCGGACGAAGAAAAGTATCGAATCAGTCGGGAAGGATGGTATTACACTATTGCCGAACTACCGTATAATGGTAATGCCCACGAATCTAAGATGTACTTTCCAGGACGTGCTGCACAAGTTTTGTTGACAAAACCTTCCCATAAGGAGAAAATTCGAGTAGGAACCTTTGGTATCTTACATCCGCTTGTACTGAAGAATTTTGATATCCAGTACCCCTCTTCTGTAGTCGAAATTGATTTGGAAGAATTGATGTAAAAATAGATACAAGAATAGTCAGAACTGAAAAATTATAAGTTAACCCATAAATTCTAATTTTATTATTCTTTTGTTTTTATTATGGAGGTTGGTAAAAGAATTCGTAGTGAGCATGAATTAAATTCAGACTAATCTACAGACGGTATGCTGACGATAAATGAATACTATCATTCCCTTAGTGAAATATTCGATATGAGTTGCATGCCAAAGGTCATAATACTATCCGAAATATTCTTACATATTTCAACATTCTAGTACCAGTAATTGGAACTTTCTGACTGAATGATTAATAACGCTTGTACCCGATACTGTTGGACAAGAGAAATTGGCGATGGAAACAACGGCAACATAGTAATACAAAAAATTTCAAAGAAACATGATATTCTAAATTTAAGTTAGTCTAAGCATAATTAACTAGTCGTTGATGGGGTTGGTTTAAATTATTTACCAGTATCCATCCCCTGCCAAAGAATGTGTAGATACGGCTATATCTTCCGGACATGACGGTTGGTAAGCACTGGATAGGAAACATACAATAATAGTTAGATCAGTGCAATGGTTCTTATGTTCGATCGATTTGTTATATGCTGCCTTCGTCACATCTTCACTGGCCTGCAAAGGGTTGCAACTTGCAGAACAGATATCAATCACTTCCTGATTGGTTAGGAACTCAAACACACCATTCGAAGCTATGATCAACATATCATCGTTTGTAGATAGATCACAGGAGAGAACTTCCGGATCAGAGGAGACCCCAATTCCTTCTATCATACTATTACCGATAGACCTCGTAAACTTCGTGCCTGTGTATGGTTTACCAGGTATCTGAAGAAGAAGGGGGCTTTCTTCTCGCTCTACAGAACTCACGCCGTTCAAAGAGTTGAACGCGAGATCAGTGTCTTCTATCTGATTGATCAGTTCTACCTCAGCACCTGCCCTTTTTATTCTTTCTAGTTCTTCTTGACAGAGTAGCGTGTGATCTTTCGTCATAGGAATGGCGAAAACTTCACCTTCAGGACGATATCGTTGTTCCTCTACATGCGTTTGAGAGTAGCCTGCATATTCTTCTATTTCACACTTTTCCTCTTCCTTTTCCTCTTCTTCATTATCGAATGAAGTATAAGACCGAGTGTGGCCATCTGAATTGCGGTGTCCGAGAATAACACGGCAGTCTCCAACATTACACACAGTCATACGCCCTCCGTGGAAGCAAACAATAGCTGCAGACGTACCGCTCAGTTCGTCGTCAACCTATTGGTAGTAGTATGTCAGAAAACGTGAGGTTAGGAATAAGATATCATTTCAGCTTCGTCGTTATTCTGAGTATTCACAGTCATCATTTTTACTTACTTCATTTTCTTCGTGTGACATTTTATTAGTTCCATTAAACGCACGTCTACAACATTGCTCAAACTCATTCGTGTTGAGTAATGGCCATGCATTTGGATTCCAAGCTCCCTTTCCTGCAGTTTTACCCTCAGCTTTCAATTGTTTCGTGTAACATTGAACACGTTTTTGACGGACAAACTTTGCAAGTTGCTGAGGCAGCACTCTTTGACTAAAATTTGCACATTGTTGTCCATTTTCACCGTGACCAGAGAAAACTCCAATCACTCCATCCCCAGATTCACTAGCAAAATTTAATGTTATACCTGTTAATACAAACGTCAAAGATACAACACAACTTTACTGAGATATATGATCTCCTCTTACCCATAGAAATACGCAACACAGCCTACCATAACTTTGTTAGAACTTACTATATTTTTCTTGATTTGATTTGAGGGGATACTGACTATTGTAGCCTCTCTGACTTCGAAATGCATACTAAAGAACAACGTCGGATTAGAATAAAGAGATAGCAAGTAAGTAACGGAAGCTAAGAATTCAAAATAAAAAGTAGTCAATCAAATATAGAACGATCACGATACTTATTACCGTTCAATGCAACGCGGCATTTCTTACTTACCTGTAGTTCAATTTTTTTTTCTCCTTTTCCAACTGATAAAGAACTACACTGTAGACTTGATGACGTCCGCCGTACTATCTCCTCCGTTAAGAGATGTCCATTATAGTCTACTTTTGGTAGTAGGTACGAATCATCTTCGTCAACCTCTAAGCTTACGGTGGTCGTCCGTGATGATACTGTTGATGGTATTGATGGTGATGATTGCTTTATGTGAACAAAATTGTGTTCATCTTCAATCAAAGCCTTTCGAGCTCCACTAACATTTTTAGCAACCGTTGATGAAGATTTGGAAACAACAAATGTTTTATCAACGCTTTTACTCTCAGCACAACCCATAGTACTTGCTCTTTTTTCTTCGTTTCTAGTAAGATCGATTATGAATGTATCCTTTGTATTAGCATACCGTTAATTACAAAAATGCATTTCAGTTGGGCGAGATGAATGGTTCAGTCAATCTTCTGCCGCAGGTACAAGGGTGGAAGTAATGTTAGTTCTTTGCATAAACGGTGACACGTGAAGACAAAAACCTCCTTTCTCTCGACAAGAATGAGTGATGCCGGTGTTGGGATATAGTGGAGCATCGATTTGAAGATTCATCAAGATTCTATTCATTCGTGGTTGAACGAGGCTTAATTGTGAAGATTCTTTCGTTCGTTTGGCATAAGTGAAAAAAAATCATCTACCGGTACAAGTACATATTAAAAAAGAGAAGAAATGCTTTTGTATTTGCATACCGGTACTGCCTGTACTGTGATATAATATAATATTAAATATTATAATTCACACACGACGACAGAACGCTGTCGATTGCTTCACAACAGTAGCTATAAAACTAATTTTCCCCTTGTGGTGGAAAATTACTTGTCTGTTCAAAATCAATACAACATAATTTGACTAGAAAATAGACAAACATAGAAAGGAGGGGAGGACCTGAAACTGATGCATGTCTGGCAACAAAAGAACAGCATCAGCAAACAGAATGAGATCAAATTATTTTAAATTAAAGTTGATATAATGATGCTTTTGTTCCCCCATAATGACTATGTAATTTTAGTCCTTCTTTCCCTCTTTTATATTATGCCACAGACCTTGGAATTTATGGATTATATGACTGTTGAATCAGGCCAATCCAAGCAATACTGTACTCGTTACAAAGAAGTACTGCTTTCACCCAGAATGTATCTGTATTCTGCTACTGTCACTGGCACGATAAGCTCCTTCCAAAACAACACCAACAACAATATGAATATGCTTTAAAGCAGATTCATTAGGGGTTCCAATGATTTCCTCCAGGTCTAACACTATAGACATATGTTTGACGAGGCTCATCAACAGAGGTGTCTTATTTTCAATACTATCTTCTTCCCTCTGACTGTTCTATCTTTGTTGTCGTTGCAGACAACCACCTCAATACATCAATTCCTGCTACAACTTCCCCATTGGTATGCTGATTGAACCCATCTTTCATTCAAATTGATAACACACATACAAATAGTTTCTCTCATGTGTTTACTGTACAAGTGACTGACTGGCATTCCCTGTGAGGATTTAAGCGCGTCACTGGGATGGGCCTATCTGAAATTGATCCAGCCTCTTGCTATGTGTGCTGTACCAGCACCTTGTTGTACGTATATATTTCTTCCATTGAAACGGAATGATGCTATGGATATATGGACTTCAACCATCAATTCACTCTCACCTTATTTAAAGCTACTCCTTGAAAGAATTTTGAAAGATTTTGCAAGATAGAATTCTATTTTATACTGGTGGAACAAGTCAGACTGATGTCGAAAATGAATGCTTTGTGACAATACAGAAACAAGGCCATCTCCAGTATTCTGGTAGAGCTACTTCCAGAAGAAAAAAGATGCTGTTGCTCTTGGTGCTAAATTGTATGTAATATTTAGTATCCTATACCAACAACAGGCAAAAATATTTGAAGGGTATCTAATCCACTTTATGGTTAAAAATTCACTGATTTCTGCCTCAATAATGGACCATCCGGCACTGTACTTCATGCGTGATAGAGACGGATGTGAATGGTAAGATTCTTTACTGGGTGCTTCAATGGTACAAACTATTTGTTTGCTAAGGACTATCTTTGAATAGTAAGAAAAACAAGGACTACTAAACCACCACCACCACCATGCTTGGAGCAGCAAAAACTTTTGGATCATGACTGACAAAGAAACAGTTTAGAGAATTAGAACAGCTTTGGTTGGACAGGATACAATAAATTGTTGCAAACAGTGCAGTGCTTGCACTGCTTAAACATCTTAGGGGTTGGGCCTTCAGTCAACAAAGTGGTGAATGTTTATCATCTATATCAATAATCTCCATAAAAATAAGTCCTTTGACTACCAATACCCGGCCCATAAACAAGAAGAATATTCTTATATTACCTGCCTTTTGTTGAATGGTGTTTGGGTTATTCAACACCAGGCTTTCTAATGTCACCATGTGATGTAATGAGACAACATCCTTGTGGTAATTAGTGAAAAAGACCAGCAGGAGAAAAAAGCTGATAAGGTTTGTTAGAAAGAATGGGAACAAAGTAAGAGGTCCCTCTAGAGAAGAAAGAGAAGAAGCTGATAGGGCTAAGAGAAGAGAATATACAAAATCAATCTAAACAACAAAGAATATTCCACGCTAAGCATACCCGCTTTTCAAAAAAATATACTATTTAGTTTATATGAAACCGCCAAAATTTATTATTGCCGCAAGGCCCAGCAAGCAGCAAGCAGCAAGCAGCAAGCAGCAAGCAGCAAGCAGCAAGCAGCAAGCAGCAAGCAGCAAGCAGCAAGCAGCAAGCAGCAAGCAGCAAGCAGCAAGCAGCAAGCAGCAAGCACCAAGCACCAAGCACCAAGCACCAAGCACCAAGCACCAAGCACCAAGCACCAAGCACCAAGCACCAAGCACCAAGCACCAAGCACCAAGCACCAAGCACCAAGCACCAAGCACCAAGCACCAAGCACCCCAAAC
>FMBT01000028.1:0-29191 GCA_900095095.1 Fragilariopsis cylindrus CCMP1102 | reverse complement strand
TTTCCCTTGCGGCGGAACAATGTCAGCAGTCGTTGATGATCGAGAAGACGTTTGGGCTAATGCTAAAGATAATAGTGATAAGACGATCAAAGGAGAACCACCAGATAACTTGCTCCTAGTGAAACCATACCATTGGAAGCCCTTTGTTGGCTTCGCTGATATCAATAATGCATCCGGTGTAGACCTGTCTGGTTCTGGACCTGATAGTGAATCAGATCCAAAATCGAAACTGATAAACAGTTACTGTGGACGAAGCGGATTTTAGAAGACTTACACGAACGATACTACAGGCAAAGCTCAGAAGGGAAACGAACAACTGTTCCTGAGACATTAAAAATTATGAGACAAGAAATCTTGATGGGGTCAAAGATGGTATTGAGTGGTCTCGTGCCACTTCATAGGCAATCCGCTAGTTTTCTTAAAGCAAGACCACCGTTTGTGCGATACGCGCAAAATCTGGGTGCCAAGGTAGGAAATATTTTCGTGTGGAACAAATGTTTTTTCTATCAATTATACGCCTACTGATTATTATTTATCGATGCCTTCTATATATTATCTAACCTTTTTGGCAAATTTTCTACTCTTGTTCTTCAATTTATGCTAGACGCAAGATACAGTGGACTATAACGTGACGCACGTCGTCGCCGCAAAAGATGGAACAGACAAAGTTTTGTCAGCAAGGAGAACACCGGGGTGTATGGTATTGAAATCAGCTTGGCTAATGGAATGTTACTGGAGTATATCTCTACGCGATGTAAATCCATTCCTGATGCACCAAGGAACAGGAGTGACTCAAAATCGACCCATACAGAACAACATACTTAAACAATCGAACATAGAAAATTCCAGTGAGGGTAGCTCTAATGATAGTGACGATGACGACTTTGCCGCAGATTTTGAAGATGAGTTGATGGATACTTGATTAGAAACTGATCATTATCATAATCATCGGCGATGATTGTTCATGATCCATCATCATAGTCAACGACGATTATTAAAGTAATGGGAAGGTCTAATTGATGCAGCTAAACTTTTGTCATTAAGCGTAGGATATTGTAGTCCAAATTTATCTTATGTTATCCCACTTCTTAATTTTTAATGTTCTATCTTGAATTTGTTTATAATTCGGCATGATCGTGATTGTGATGATCATCATGGACTTCAGCATGATGATCGTAATGAACATGGTCGGTGGGTTCGTTAGGATGTTGACTGTGATCATGATGTTCGTGATGCTGATGTCCATGACTATGCCCATGCCCAGAATGTCCTCCCTCCATTTCTTCCAACAAACTAACTGCATACAAAAAGGCAATACCAATACCGAAAAATAAAATCTGTGCCAATCGGAATCGTAGTGAAGATTTTTCATTTAATATCTCTGGTAGAATATTTACAGTTGCTAAATAAACAAATCCCCTGCCGTAACTAGAATTAAATTATCTCCTGCAATATTAGCAACGTATAGACCAACACCGGTACCGATCATAGCAGAAACTGCCGTACCGAATTGTGCTTGTATAGCCTGTTTCTTACTAAATCCATGTTTGACCAATATAGCAAAATCACCTAGTTCATGTGGAATTTCATGAAATAATATAGATAGTGTTGCTAATCCACCTCTTGATTTAAGTAAGTTCATTACGCTATCGTTATTTCCAGAATAACCAGAAAACGTTGCTCCAATGGCAAGACCATCTGTAAACTATGAGGGGAGGGGGAAAACGTGTACATTTTGTTGTTTGAAAGAAGAATTATATGTCAGGATTTTGTAGATTGATTATATAGGATTGCTGCATCGTAAGTTCTTTCCCATTTTCTCTCTCTATCACAATCTCTCTTTGGACTGGATTCGTACGAATTATTATTCTTTTGTTTAGTATGTTTCATTTCATTTCAATTCATTTTTGTTATTGTTTTACTCACATTATGTAACGCGTCTGCTGCTAGATTTAACAAAATTGTCGCCGATGACGATTTCGCATCATCGTCGTTGTCATTTTACTCTTCTTTTTCTTGTCTTCTCCACCATGCTGATGGTTGTGAGAGTCAGATGAGCCCGAAATTGATCTCATAATCATATCAACAATCAAAAAGATTGTAAAACCAAGTAATATACATAATCCAACTTCATGATCCCCTCCAGCATTATGTGGTACAACATGTAAAAATACATCTCCTAATAATCCACCGGCAGCTAAACACTGTCCGAGAGAAAGAATAGGACTATGATTTTGTCCATCCCCAGAAGCAAAATTTGGGAATAGAAGTAGTAGTACATTCGGTGCTAGACTAATCAAAGCCGTCGATGAGAATGCAGCGATGACTGCATTTTGAGATACCATAATAGCCTGTTTTTTTCCTATGTGTGTGTGTGTGTGTGTGTGTGTGTGTATATGTTGTCTTTGTTGTATTGTATGTGTTGTCGTGCTTGTCGACTTTCAACTTGATCCTATTGTACGTTTCGTCCCTGCTTTTATTCTCTAGCTGCAAGGTAGTAGTACATTACTGAAGTACAGTAAGCACTGATAATGGTTGTGATACTGTAGCTGTAAGCTTGTTCCAGCAGATCATAAAAGCTTTGCGGTTCGGGTTGACGTCGAAAAAGAAAAAATTGACACGTATCTTTTCGCATTTTATTGCGCGCCCCTTTTTATTTTTAGTTGATTTTGCTAGTGTTGATAATCCACCATGCATGATTACGATGCCGATCATCGACATGAGTAAAATATGAGAGCATAGGAAGATAATTTTGCTGGATCTATTCATTGAACAGATAAACTCGGATTTTTGGATTCGCTCATCATGATATCATTATTCGATGCCGTTATTCTGATTTTCCTTTTGAACATAACAGCAACAACAACTTTAGCATTTGTCGGTACAAGCAGCGTTAACAACAGGGCACATCAGACAAGAAATAATAATGCAAAGAATACTCATATTGAAAGGAAGCTATAATCTCTGGTAAAAATAGCAACAATCTAAACCTTATTCGGGGAGAAAAGCACTACAATACCGAAAATTGTCCGATTATCGTTGCCGAACGTCTTGGTGTACAACCAACAAAGATAAATGCATCATCTAAAACATGGAAACGTGCATGGAAAATACATAAACGATTAATTCCTATACTACATTTACCGATAGTTGTAAGCCCTCTGATTCTAGTTTAAATATTGCATGTATGTGGTGGAAATCTCTTTCGGGTAATGATAAATCAAGTCCGGTATATGATAATAAATTAGCATATGATTTATTACCATCAGGATGGAGGAATATTATTCGTTTACACAAATTTTATCCCCGATTACATCATGGTAATGTAGAATTACGAACAGCATATCTTGATAATCAAATATGTGAAATTAAATATGACAGACCAACAACAACAATGATTCGACTTGTTTGTATGGGGGCAGGTTATGATACACGTGGAGTTAAAATGCTTGAACGAAATATCGTCGATCAAGTATATGAATTAGATTTACCAGATGTTGTTAAGCGAAACAACGTTTATTTCAACGGTTACTAAAACGTCGTCCTTGGCTTCAAAAAGAAATATTATCAATGCCAACTCTTATCCCATGTGATTTCAACATCATATCTGACGTTGAAAAAAAACTACGAACAATTCTTCACGATGAGCAGCAGACAAATGATAATGATAATGATGACAATGATGATAGAATAAATTGGCATACAATTTTTGTATTTGAGGGAGTAATGATATACTTAGATGATGGTATACCTAGTTCCTTACTTGATATTACATCTAATGTATTAAAGGAAAATAATTCAGATGGTTCATTATGTTTTGCAGATCGATTAGAAAATATTCCTATTCCTGAGGATGGTGGTGGTTCGTATACGTTGGGTAAAGCAGAATTGATGAATAATGGATGGCAAATAATGGATTGGTGTCCGAAACCTGGTCTGGCTAGGCATATGGGTTCTGCCTCACTATCTACTAGTACATACACTGCATGATGTAAGATAACTGTAAGCAGCCAGTAAGGTAACTTGATAGCAGGTAACCTAAAAATGATACTATAATATGTCATATTAATTTTTGAAACTTTAGAATTTAATTAAAAGTGTGACTAGCTAGCAAGTTTTTATTTTTCTTCCTCTTTATTCTATGCATTACTACTCAACTGCTGCCGCTGCCACTACCGGCGATTCTTCCTTCTTTTTCTTCTTTCCATATCATATTACCAACCTCCGGCATTAATGTTTGTGTAAATGCTTGTAGAACAGATATATCCCAATACTCTTCATGACGGTATATCATATGTTCTTCATCTAAATGATATATCGTCTTTCCTGTCCAAATAGGTAATGATGGATGCCATGGTAAATGTAATACACCCTGTAATCTCCATCGTGCAATGATATTAGCTTTCGTCTCTTTCTTTATTCTTGTTGTTGGTGTCGTTATTTTCCTTGTTAATGCTGTTAGGATGGTTTTTGCTGTTGTTGTATCTTCCACTCGTTTTTCATTTTCATACTTTTGAATTTGGTATTCATTTTTATTATTTCCACTACTCATATCATTATCACTACAAGTAGTAGCAGTAGTATCTGCATCTACTGCATTTATATCATCACTATCATTATCACCAATTTCTAATGATAAAAGTTCTGCTGTACTTGTTTTAGTATCAAATAATTGTGATGCAGCATTTAAATATTTACGTACACCTCTAACGGGCATATCAGGATCAGGTCCATCAAACCAACAATCATCACGGTATATGGTTGTATTTAATCGTCCTGTTATATAATACCCCTTATGAAGCTGTTTTTGTTGTTGTTGTTGTTGTTGTTTTGATGTTATTGTTGATGCTGATGTTATTGACTCTTCTGATTTCCAATCCATACGTATCGTTTCTACTAAATCATGTATATTTAAATTTTTATGTTTCATATTCAATTTCATATTAGTATTAGCACGACAACCCGGTGGATGACGTTCAATTAATGGTAATGATTTATGTCGTATCATAACAAATTTCATTATCATATACAATGAATCTAATATATCTGTTGATCGTCTTCTAAAGAATGGACATTTCATTGATAATGATCTATCATATAATACATTTATATGTGTTGTACACCAATATTCGATTGGAGTCAATGAATTTTGGTTTATTGATGCTGTGTTTCTGATGATGATGAAGTTAATTTATCTTGGGATGAGATTATTCCTATTCTTGTTGTTCTTCTTCTTCTGTTATTATTGTTATTATTACTATTCCTTTCCGCCCTTATTCTTGCTTTATTGTTATGTCGTGCTGGACCTAGACCTATACACTGTTGAGGAGAAAATCCATCAACAATAGCAACTCTGTACTGCTGCTGCTGCTGCTGATTTACACCACGTTGTAGAAATACGTTCTGGCAGCAAACCATTACAACGCAGTGGATAACGAAATTGTTGACAGCCATCTTCTTCTACTGGAGAACATCATGATCTTTTTTTCTGTTTTTGTTTCTTTAAATGATGATAGATCAATCCTATAGGTTCTGTCTGTCGATTTGTATAGTATTTTTAACTACGCCGTAACATTTGGGGAAGTGCCAACAATTATTTCCAAATTGTTATTTGATTTGCTGTGCTTCTTGGAAGTTGACTAAGTTGAACATGTTGAAGAAAAGTGTGATACCGCGTTACTATGATAATGTGTTGAATTCTTGGTTGGGACTGCAGATTTAAAAATTGTCTGTTTGAAGATTGAAGATCGGCAAGTGAATGTGAGACTGATGTCAAAGTAATAGTGTTGAAATGAGAATCTAATCGACTAGTCAAAAAAACGTTAAGACTGGGTTAGGCCTTTATTACTTCAATTTCATTCCACTAGGAAGCTTCGAAAAAACATGTCCAGCATGCATCATTCAAAAAGAATATGTTTCTTACGTTTTCCAATCACTTTTTGTACATTCTTCACAAATAATAATTCATTCTCTCTTTCTGTGTGTACAGTATTGAATATTCGACGTTCTTTCTTCATTGATATACTTCGAATATAATAACCATCAATAGTAAAATTAGGAAGAGAAGAAGGAGCACCAGACCATGACAATGAGGAGGAGGATGATTAGAGCATCTACAACCATGATCATCGTGACGATGGCAATTACGACAATGACGACAACCATGATGGTGGAGGCTCTTGTCCCGTCGTCGGCGGTACATCACTCTTCTTCTTCTTCTTTTTCCACTGACAATGACAACAAGTTCCAGTATCAGCAGTGGCAGGAAAGATGAAGATCTTTCATCGACTTTGCCTGCCTTGTCCTCGATTGAAGTCAAACAACGAAAGGAATCAAAGTATAAGAACAATAATGATAAGAATGATAATAATAATCATAATAATTATAATAATATTAAAAACATGCAACGAAGGAAACAATACCAACAACTTCAGAAGCAAAAGATGCATACTAATAGCGGCGAAAGCGGCGACAATACTACTAATAGTAATATTGATAATACAAAACGACAGAATGATGATTCACTATCAAATAATAATAACCAGAGGAAAACAAACGTGAATAGAAATAATAATAATAATAATAATAATAAGGGAACGACGACGGGGATGACGACAACGACGACGATAAGGAAACTACCTGAATCGATACCGAATTTATCAGATATTTTAGCAGGTAGGGTAACATTTCAATACAATGGCGGTGACAATGATGAAGCTGAAGATGATACTACTCCAACCTCAACAACATCACCAAAAACAAAAACAGATACAGATACAGCTACGGTAGTAAAAAGAAAAATTAAAAATGTTGATTCCGCTACCAACAACAACAACAGCAACAACGTCAGAAACAGTGACGACAAAAACTGCAACGGTAAAGATAGAAAATTCCGATACCACAGCGATGAAAACGACGGCGACTGCAGCATCAAAGAAGAAGAGTAGTAGTGAACCAAAAACGAAAGTTGTGCCAATTGTAAAAACTGGGACGACAGTTACTGCAGAAGTAAATAACAAGAAAAAGTTGTCGTCATCATCATCATCATCATCATCATCATCATCCCCACCACCAAGAAAACTCAAAAAACGAGTTGAAGCATTACCTTGGAGAGCTAGTTATCATTCTTCGAAACGAACACAGGGACGTATTAAAAAAGCATTTGAATATTCCTCATCGTCATTACCATCACAACAACGAGGTAGTCATGCTCATTTTCGTGCCCAACGTGTATTGGATGAATTATTAGATACTCCACCACAGTATTGCAATGCTGTTAATTTAGTTTGTGCCTTAACATACAGTGCAAAGGCTATGGGAGGACAAGATCGTCATCAAAAGCATTATAACGACAACAACAATAACAAGGCTAATAACGACAAGGCTAATTTGTATTTGCGAAAAAGTTTACAAGAAACTTTCGATATATTACATGATTTATTAGTCATCCATCGTGAAGAAAAATTATTTACTCCAAGACAATTATGTAACGTATGTTGGGCGATTGCAAAGCATTATGATCGTGATCCGGATTTAATATTACCATCATCACAGAGTAGTAGTACCCTTACCAGTACTAGTAGTAGTGGGAAGAAAAAAGAAGAAGTATGGGATTGGGCTAGCTTACTAAATGAAGAGAATATCATCAACGATGATGACAAAAAAGACGACGTTGATGTGTCCTCACAATTGCGTCTCGCACAAACTATTGACGAAATTGCTAGACAACTCACTGTGATTTTGTTCCAAGAAGACGAGAAAGAAATAGAAGCTGATCATGTCGACGTCCAGGATGGACTGAACGTGAAGAAGAAGAAGATGAAGAAGACGTTTCAACAACCTAAGATCAAACTTGGAGAGATTTGTATGGCATGCTGGGCATATGGGAAATTAAAACCACGCGAAACACCTCCAGGGTGGCCTGAACCACCACAGATGGCACGAGTTACGACGGCCATGACCACGTCCACCAACCGATAATTCACCGACGACCAGTGCTAATAATAATGACATAAACATGTCCTTTGAATCCTTTGGATCCTTTGGAAAAGGTTCGGCGAACAAGATCATTGCTAACAACGACAACAACAGCAACACCAACAACAACGGTGATAGAAAAGCTGTAACTGTAACAGATATGCTTTTCGATGCCATTGGATACGCATTGTGTCAAAGTAACGACGATAAATACGACGAAGTTTCGCATCTTGATCATTATGATACAGAACCAACCATTATGCTGCTAGAGGATTGTACATGGAGTGAACTCGCTAACGTCGGATGGGCTTTTGCCTCTCATGGAAGATGTAGAAGTCGCGAATCTGAATTGCTACTAAAAAGTCTCGCCGAAGAGGCATCGAATCGACTCAAAGATGATGGTACTATTGCAAACAATAATAACAAGAATAACCAAAATTTCTTAGTTCGAGATATATCACAATTACTATGGACATTGGGGACGTTACAAGCCGATAATTTCCGTTTGGGGGATGGATTAGTCGTATTAGTGGAATCATTGTCTGCAAATCTTCGTTTGGGGACAAAGACCGGTTCCAGATTTGTCCAGGGTCGACCCCTACGAAGTTGGTCGTGTGCAGATTTAGTACAAACAGCTGTTGCATTAGCCCATGCTCGAATTGATGAAAAACTTTTACTTACAGCAGTCTATGAAGAAGGCAACTATCGGCTTATGGAAGGTGCTTCAAATAACAAGTCATCATCATCGTCTCTAACACCGTCATTAGTAGAAAGGACATCACGTAATGGCCGACTATCTGGAGATGATCGACGCACCTTTCATCCGTGGGAAGCCAGTGTTTTACTTTGGGCCCAGGCAAGACTCTACTTGACCGAACAAGAGGGAGTCGAATTTGATGAATTTACCGAGGACGCCCCGCTATTCTTTCTAAAGGCATTACGCGAAAAACGTGGTTCTTTTACTGAATGTCGGATCGGTCCTCAAGAACAGGCAAATATTGTTTGGTCGTTGGTGACTTTGGAAAAGTATCATTCAACCGAGGCAATAATATTAATCGATCTTATATTTGCGGAAGCTGCTCGATCATGCAAAAAGAATCGAAGTATTCAACTTGAGCACGCCCATCAGCTCTGGCAGGCTTATTTTATGTTGGAAGAAGATTGTCCAGAGGCAGTAAAACGGATCCCCAAATGGTTTGTTACGTATCTAAAGGGGAAATGGTCCATCGAAAAGGCTCGTGATAAGAAAAGTAGTGCAAGACATCGATCCCTGAGCTCGACGCTTCAATTAATGGGTGTTGATCACATCAACGAGCACGATGAGGATATCGATGTAGCGATTATCCTACAGCCGAATGCCCAATGGGTTCACGAAACTGACATGGACGATGAGATAACTGATTCGGTAATAGATGGAGAGGAGGATCATGTTTCGGTGGCAGTTGAATTTGATGGTCCCAATCACTTTACTAGGGTTCGTATTAATGACGATGAACCACCCGCAGCTGGTGCATTTCCTCCTTCCCGTCCAGACCCACCTCGTGCTCTTGGTCACACAGTCTTAAAGTATAGACTATTGAAGAAACAAGGTTGGACTGTTGTTCGTGTCCCTTATTACGAATTTGATAAAATTCCATTTTGGGCTTCCATGGAAAGACAACGTTATCTTCAACGAAAATTAAAAACGCACGCAAATATAAACTTTAGTGAAGTGGATGTTAGTGAATACAAGGAGCTGACACCCGATTTTAAGTCAAGGTTTGACTAACTAAGCAATAATAATCAATACATTGTACATTATAATATACACTTGCCAAGTACCAAGAATTTCTTTGTTTGCATATATATATATATATATAGTATCTCATTATCACTTTCTATTGGTATTGGTTATACATTCTGCATACTATAATGCAGTGCCTGCCATTGATAGAAAAATTCCTCAATACTATATGCTCCTAAAAAAGTTTCATTGAAGACTCGTTAAGATGATTCTGTGGGATATCCTATCCTTCTTCCACATATAAATTTGTTCAAAATTCACCTTTAGTTTTTAGGGTGAATATGAAATCATAACACACAAACTAAGGAAGGAAGGAGCAACAAGCACAACATAATTCAAAAATCGAGGGTGATGATGAATGTATTATTAGCAGCCATTTAACAGTTTTTTGAAGATCATCCACGCCACACCACCTTCTGTTATTTTGCACACTGCCCCAGATTTGTGTTTGGTTAGATAATTAGGTCCCTCATCTCTTTTCCTAAATGTCAAGATTATGCAACGAGTCACCTAGAGAGAGGAGGAAGTTAAAAAAGGACCTCTACAAATCAGAGTGTAATTATCTGAAAGTTATTCATAGCATTACTGAATGCATTTTATGATATTCTTTCCATGTTTATCTATACAACACATAATCCTTACTGAATATTGTATCACAATCTGTTGTAGAAAGTAGAAGTCCTTCTTGTGATGTACTTTTATTGTACAAATTATTATTATACAGTACAACATTCTTCACTACTCTATCTTCTATTCGTGACCTGACTGAATGAGAAGTACGTCACAACAACAAGATTCGATAAACTTGATTATTATTCCATGGAACGTCTTAATTGAGAGTGACGACAACTAACAACACGTGTGTGACGGTGAAGAGGGAGGTTTTGTAGAAGTTGTTTGACGGACGGTATCGATCGTTCTTGATCGTTCTCGCATCAAATATACTCTATTCCCATTGTTATTTATATCTTATCAAATCAATTAATCAAATCAATAATCAAAATGAAGTTTACTCTTTTAGCCGTCGCTGCCACTCTTTCCGCCGTTAGTGCCTTCACGTCAGTAAGTTTGATACTAACCAAAATCGCAACCAACAGCCAGGAGTAGTGCTTTTTCGCTTTCATGTTTGTTTGAATAGAAAAAGAATACCTATACAGGTGAATTATCAGCAGGTAACTCTAATTCTCATATGTTTTAATTTGCCTTTCTTTCTTTCCTTTTTTCTTTCTGTAGCCAAAGTATCAACATCATTGAAGTCTCAAACTGCACTTAATGTATGGGGAGATAAAGATTATTTGATCGCCCCGTCGATCCTATCTGCTGATTTTGCTATGTTAGGAACGGAAGTTGACAATGTATTAGGTAAGCACAACACAACACAACAAACCGAAAACGTTTTGTAGTGGGTCGGAAATAATTACGGTTTTCTTTTTCACTATGTAACAAAAAGATTCTTGTTCTACATCGTTCTCAATCATTTTAAAATTTGTATGTTTATTATGGCCAAATCATTATCGTACGACGTATTATCCCGAACTTTAAAAAAACAATACTGTATTTTTACTTTGTAGAGGCTGGAGCTGATGTTGTTCACTTTGATGTTATGGATAATCATTACGTACCAAACTTAACAATCGGTCCTATGGTATGCAAGGCATTACGTGATCACGGTGTTACTGCTCCTATTGATGTCCATCTTATGGTTTCCCCCGTTGATGCATCTATTGCTGATTTCATCGATGCTGGTGCATCATTCATTACTTTCCATCCAGAGGCAACCAATCACGTCGACCGATCACTTCAATTGATCAAGGCGGGTGGATGTAAGGCAGGACTCGTTTTTAATCCTGCTACATCTCTTGACATTTGCGAAATGGTTAAGGACAAACTTGATATCATTCTTCTTATGTCTGTCAATCCTGGATTTGGTGGACAAGCATTTATTCCTGCTACCTTAGACAAGGCTCGTGCAGCACGTAAATTCATTGATGATAACAAATTAGATTGTCGTCTTGAAATTGATGGTGGTGTTAAGGTTGATAACATTAAGGAAGTCGCCGAAGCTGGTGTTGATATGATGGTTGCCGGATCTGCTATCTTAAAGGCACCTCGTACAGTCGAAGCATACAAAGAAACCATTGATGCCATGAGAAAAGAACTAGCCGCCGCAAAGAAATAAATATAATAATGATTAAATGAAGATCAATATTATTATCTTAACTGACTGATAATATACGGGGGTACTAGTTGTACTTCTTTTCGGCCTCTGCTGCTACCTTTCTATTTTTCTATTCCTGGAAATGAATCCATTATCCAATTTCGCATCGTTGTCATTGTATCACATCACATTACATCATATCATATCATATTCAATAGTAAAATAAAACTTGACATCTAATATTTATTATTATAGAGGTCATTTCCCGTTTAAGTCCTAAATTACATTTGTATTGAACAATGTAGATCACGAAGGACGAGACTATACCATAATTTTATTCACTGCAGTGTTTGCATACGCACGCCCACATATTTTGAAAAAATCATATTTCCCTGTGCTAAACTCGTGTCAAGTCAAGTCAAGTATGCATCTGTTACAAATCTATAACGTGATATTAGTTATTACTGTAGTACCCCATCTCGTGTTGTTTATGAAACAGGTATATGGATTTTAATCAAAGAGATAGATGTATATTCTGAAAGGGCGCGAATAGTGATTACTTCTAGGTACATCGGTGAAATTCTTGCGTACGAATCTTTTTTCCTTTCTTTTTTCCAATAATAACCGACCTGATTTTTATTTCTACTTTCGAATATTTTCCATTTTTACTGTCATCAAATAGAGTACTGACAAAATCGAGGATACAATGTGTAACAGTTCGTTTATCTAGTGTGTGTGTGTATGTGTACGTGTGCGTACTTATTCGTTTTGCTTGTTCAAGTCTGCAGGTCAGGATGAAGATCGTGTACAATATTTCAAACAAGCCGAAAAACACACAGTTTGCATTTTAATGCAAACAACAAAGACTGGTTGTAATATAACACACATAGCTCTACCAACCATACGAAGACCCATCGTCCCACCGGGTAAGAAGCTCACAAGATACCACATTAATGCAACAAGTTGTACTCCTACATCATGCACATAAACAGGTAATATTAAGAAGATAGTGCAAAATACAGTAAGTTAAGTTAAGTTGAGTTAAGTCGCGGTAGGAATATCCCCCCCCCCCCCCCCCCTCTCCTTATACAATGAAACATTCAACAACAGCAACAACAAATCAGACTTACCGGACGCAATTAAAACTAAAGCATAGCCCTTCATTCCACCTTTCGTACAGGTTAGATATAACGTCGCCAGTATACTACCAAAATATATTGTTGTAAATAACATTCGATCGGCAGTAAACATACTAACTAAATGCTCGTAGGGGCCTTTCATTATCCCGAAACTAGCCATAAACGTAATAGATCCGCATGTAAAACTAAGAGCAAACTTTTGTGGTTTTAATGCCAGCATAGGAAGTCCAACGAAGAAGGCTAATGCAAAAAATAGAGCCGACAAGAATAATAATGCACAAAATACCTTTTTTATAATCACAAATAGATGAATAAATTCAGGATTAGACAGACAATAAATAGTAAAGATGGTATATAAATAAATAAATCACACAAGCAACTAGCCAGAATGCAATATCATCATTGAAAAGAAGAAGATCACTTAACGAACTAACCTTGAATCGTTGTTGATATCCCATCCCCAGATCTTTTTTGGCATTGAACCTTCCATCGATTGTTTCATACTTTCAATTGAAAAACCTTGAAGATTTTCCGAATTGAATAGCGGTAAGACTTGTTCACTATCGATAGATAACCAACTAGTGAAGGAAGAAGATGATGATGGACCAAGCATCTCCATTCTCAGCTGCTCTTTGTTCATCGTACCAACTGCCAAACGATGATGTCGACATGATTGTGATGCCGGTTATTGCTGAATTATTGTTGTTCCTTTAGTTAACAGTGTTGACAGGTTTTGTGAACTTTTATGTTGTCCGTCGTTCTTGCTTATTTCGCGAGAAGTTTTATGACTTATGGATTATATACCTTTGAATTGTAATGCTTTGACTTCTGAGTTGCTTCTACTATCTTTTAATCCTACCGTAATTAAAGGTACCGCAAGTCAGTATCTGTTTTGTTGTTATCCTTCAATAAAGTTCGAAGTACATTTTCCTTCGGATTGTCGACATTATCTTGATCGTGCGACTTCTAACTAATAATAATACATAATACACAAAAAACTGCGACTGGCATATCCGCTTTGTGATCGGGGCGCTTGGTGAATTTCGGTTACCTCGTTAACTTTTTTTCTTTGTTTCATAAGGGAAAAACAACTCAGAGATTTACTAGTATGTATGTCAATTTGCATCCACAACAACAGAAAATACACTGTGCTGGTTACAATGTGGTTAGTCCTGATTCATAGATACAGTAGACCAACTTTTACGCAATACCGTGTGTTGAATCCTGGCATCAAGATATCTCCACTTCAGGTACAAGTACTTGTTGGTTGTTGTTGTTTATTTTGGCATTCTAATCTAACAGAGTGGAAACTGTTTTGCAAACCACAGCGGCTGCCACCACATTGATTATATGAAGAATTTTCCACCATGTGTATTTCTATATTCCTACAGTAATATGCATCATGCATCGTATCTGCCACAATAAAGTGTACATTGTTACATGTAGCCTCCGTCCCCATCCATTATATATATGTTCTTTCTTTGCACTTACATGCTGCAATTCAATCACAAAGTGATATTACATCACCTACGCTACTCCTGCAGTCATATATTAAATATGTTTCTACATGTTGCATCTCATTCTATAGTCTATGGTATGAAAGAATAAATAAAGGGTTGCCTGTTTTTATTATTATTATTATTATTATTATTACTATGACCACAGTATTTGCTTAATGCGCATGTACAAGTAGTTCAAATGTTGTTCTTTTGTACAGTAGGAGTATATACATACATTGTAGCTTGAGCTAGCTTATTGAAAAGATAGAAATACTAAGTCTAACTAAATTAATACTGTAGAAGTGCCGTATGATCAATCCACTGTAGCTTCATAGTGCGAATAACGAGTACATGAACTTTACGTTTTATTAAGAAAGCTACTAACTTTACATACATGAAGGCGAAAGTCCAAGAAACAATTAAAGACTTTCTCATTCATTCTTCATACATGATATTAAGAACGACGCGGATAATACTGTATCTAATTAACTGTACAAACAAAATAAATGATGAATATCGTCGTACAATAACGTTAAAAAGAATGAATCAATAGTTGAGGTTGGTTTGAAGAGGAAGTATTATTTGATTAATTATTACAAGTCGATGAATACTACGTCGACAATTATTCTACTAGTTGAGGGTGCGGTGCAATATGTATGGATAACGATTATTATTCATTCGTTGTTTGTTTGATACGGTATATGGAGTATAATTATGAATTGAATTTCGAATTGTCTGTTTCAAAAATGTGGAGATTAAAATCTCCGGTTTGTTTTTCGTTCGTTATATTTTGTTTCGTTCGTACTTTGTATATTAATATATATATAAAATATTTATATAATTTAGGCACTGCTGAATTTAGTAACAGCCTTGGTTCCTTCGGAAACGGCATGCTTGGCAAGTTCACCAGGAAGCATTAAACGGACAGCAGTTTGGATTTCACGTGATGAAAGTGTTGCCTTCTTGTTGTATTTTCCAAGTTTACCAGCCTCAGTGGCAATACGTTCAAAGATATCATTGATGAATGAATTCATAATAGACATACCCTTCTTGGAGATACCAGTATCAGGATGGACTTGTTTCAAGACCTTGTAAATGTATGTGGAATAAGATTCGACACGCTTTTTTTTACGCTTGGTGGTAGTACCATCAGTCTTCTTGGCTGGGGCAGCCTTCTTGCTGGATTGTTTACTTGGTGTTTTCGCCATTTTGTTTTAGAGTTGGTGTGTTTATTGATACGTTTTTATTTTATGAGTGAGTGAGACGATAGCTGGATGATGACTGAAACTCAGCAGTTGAGTAGACAAGAGGAAGGAAAGAAGAAGGAGGAAGATTCAAGTTGAGCGCTGGTAAAAACCCCTCAGTTATTTTTCTTCGTAGATTTCTACGTGTTGCAATAGAACGCTTGCGACATAGGTTGGACAAAAGTTCGGTATGCGCGCGCTATATTTTGGCATCCAAAGCAAATAAATTTCATAATGAGGAAGATTACGTAGAATTTGTACTGAATTCTACGTAGCAAAATCTGGCGCGGTAAGTAAAACACGTGAAGAACATCCACGTAAAGAAGAAAGCGCGACAAAACACGCACAAAAAGAATCTTCATCATCGATCATCAAACACACCGATTATCTCACAAAATTCAATCTTGAACTTTACAAATAATTAAATAAAACTAAATCAAAATGAGCGGAAAAGGAAAAGGAGGTATGTATTTTTATTGTTGTTGCGTTATGTTTCCTCCTGGTATGAATTTGTATTCATGTGTTACAAACAATGTCATTGTTGATTCTGATTCGATTCATGCCTTTTCAATTCTAACGATAACGATATTTTTCCTTCCTTCCCATTTTTACGTTTTAATTTCATTGTAACTCTTCTAGGTCGTGGCGAAAAGAAGTCAACTACTAGTTCTGCCAAGGCAGGATTACAATTCCCTGTTGGACGTATCGGAAGATACTTACGTCAAGGAAAGTATGCCACCCGTATGGGAGCTGGAGCACCTGTCTATCTTGCTGCTGTTCTTGAATATCTCTGCGCTGAAATTCTTGAATTAGCTGGAAATGCGGCACGTGATAACAAAAAGGCACGTATTGTACCACGTCATATTACACTTGCTGTGAAGAATGATGAAGAACTTAATAAACTTCTTGGTGGAGTTACTATTGCATCTGGTGGTGTCCTTCCAAACATTCATGCTGTATTACTTCCAAAGAAGGTTGCCAAGAAATAAACAAAATGCACTACATTGTACTACTGTAGTCTACTTGCAACCCAACAACAATAACGAACAAACAAAACAAACCGGAGATTTTAATCTCCACATTTTTGAAACAGAAATTCAATTCATAATACTAAACATCCACTGAGCGATACAAGTACACCTTTACCTTACACATTATAGTAATTCATTCATTCATTATCTTCATATATTGGTAATTATTTAGTTGTGATCGTAGTCAACTTGTGCCTTCGAGAGATATGATAAAATTCGTGTTGCATCTTATTGTTACTGCTTAAATAAACAAATTTGGGGATGGAAATACGGTTACAGTATCTTAAAGTAGTATGTTCTATGTGTTTTTAATTTATTTATAATTACGTTACTGTGATGCGCTTAACTTAATCTTATTGAGAAGGGGAAGATAAATAATCAGTTATACTAAAAATACAATTTACTGTAATATATAATAAATAGAGCCTATTTGCTACTCTACAATCGATCAAAAGTATGTACACAAGTAATGTATGATGAATTTCTGTTTCACAATGTGGAGATTAAAATCTCCGGTTTGTTTTTTGTTTTGTTCTGAGATGGTTGATATCGATCGTAATGATAATGATACGATACAACATTCTTAAACAACTCTAATCACGAGAAGAGAGTTGTTTGTTTAAGAACGTTCACCACGGATACGACGGGCCAATTGAATATCCTTAGGCATGATGGTAACACGCTTAGCATGGATAGCACAAAGATTGGTATCTTCGAAAAGACCAACAAGGTATGCTTCAGCAGCTTCTTGAAGAGCCAAGACAGCAGATCCTTGAAATCTCAAATCACTCTTGAAGTCTTGTGCAATTTCACGAACAAGACGTTGGAATGGTAGTTTGCGGATTAAGAGATCAGTCGATTTTTGGTATCGACGGATTTCACGAAGTGCAACAGTTCCTGGTCGGTATCTGTGTGGCTTCTTGACACCACCAGTAGCTGGAGCAGACTTACGTGCAGCCTTGGTGGCAAGTTGCTTACGTGGAGCTTTTCCTCCAGTGGATTTACGGGCAGTTTGTTTGGTACGAGCCATTTTGAAATGATTTTTTTGTTAAGTTTTTGTTGGAAAAATTACGAAAGTAAAATTATGATTGATGCATTTGTGTTGTGTTTCATCACTACTGCCTAGCCTTTTTCTATCTTTTTTTTTAACGCGAGGAAAAAGTGGAGATCACGTGATTGCTTTTATTGCTTCGCATCCGAGGACGCGCGCTCCGAGCTCGCCAGCTCTATTTTTTCATTGAGAAAACATTGGCGCACGAGCTGCGCCAGGATTTAGTTTTGATTTGAGCTCGTGCGCCAGGTTATGTTTTGTTCTTAGAGTATTTTTCCCCGTTGAAAGCTACATACAAAAGCAAAACATACAAAACATACGAACGCATGCACCGCCCAAAACAAAATAACAAACAAGAAGAAACAAAACGCTCGCCTCAATCTCAATCGATCATCATTCGATTCGATTCATAAAATCAAAAAGTAAGCAAACAAAATAAACATGAACTTCTTGTCCTCGTGGCGTTGCACTCGTGTCCTCGCACTAGCACTCGCACTCGTACTGTACTCGAAAGCAGTTGCAGTTGTGCTGTGTGCTACTTGTATGTAACTTACAACTTATTCTCGTCTCCTCGCCTCTCGACTCGACCTGATCTGACTCTCACACACGCCTTTCTTCTTCTTTTATCGAATCGTATCAATTCAATTCAAATTAAAAGGATTTTAAAATACCAAATAAACTAAACTAATTAATCATGTCTGGTCGCGGTAAGGGAGGAAAAGGACTCGGAAAGGGTGGAGCCAAGCGTCATAGAAAGGTCCTTCGTGACAATATCCAAGGTATTACCAAGCCTGCTATCCGTCGTCTTGCGCGTCGAGGTGGTGTCAAACGTATTTCTGGACTTATCTATGAAGAAACCCGTGGTGTACTTAAGGTCTTCCTTGAGAATGTCATCCGTGATTCTGTCACATACACTGAACATGCCCGTCGTAAGACAGTTACTGCCATGGACGTTGTGTATGCCTTGAAGCGTCAAGGAAAGACTCTTTACGGATTCGGTGGTTAAACAGCTTTTCACAAGTTGTTTGGCTACTTATTTTCTTGTCAAAGACTATATTTACAAAACAATACCAAAAAAACAAACCGGAGATTTTAATCTCCACATTTTTGAAACAGATTCATTCAAACCATTGAAATTCTGATAATATCGTATCCTATCGACGGTACTTACTGTACTGGACTATTATTTATAATTATTATCACCTTTGTTATTCGTAGATTTCTAGCCATATCATTTACTTCACTTGTATAATGCAGAGGCATTGTTTGATAGTTTTCGCTTATCCCCACTTCGTCCTAGTTTGGCTACCGGAATCAATTCTAATCTACTTCAACGGAAACAGATATCTATATATTGAAGATACCACAAGTTATATTTATCAAATGAACAATACTAATGAATCTTGTTAGACTTGCTCACTCATACGACTAGTATGTGTATCAAACCATCGTATGTATTATTAGTCAATCGTTTGCCTGCACTACCTTGTAGCTTATACTGTACCACAATATAATCAACTGCATCATAAGAGGTGTATATTATATGAGAGAAGAACTCCAAATTGGATAAACAAATACCGTATCAGCTAAAGTAACAGTACAGTATTATCTCTTATTATTATACTACTGTAGTAAGTGTTGTACTTGTCTTTTTGTTCTTGATCTATTAGAAGTTCGCCATAAAATCACTATCGGAATAGTCAGAAAAATATTGTTTATGCAGCCATGAACGCACGTGCGCTTCAAATTTGGCCATCAGAGTAAGCATGTGCCAAGCTGATCTCTTACATACAGTATAAACAGTACTTCAGTAGAGATATGAGTACTTAGTAGAACGACCATTTGCGTTTCCAATTGCGTTTCAAAAGAAAACTTATTCACTTGCGCAGCGTTAGTCACCAACGCCGTACTGTTGGGTATCATACTCAATATTGATCAACGGTAATGAAAAAAAATCTAGCTAGAAAAAGGAAAAAGTTCGTTGCAATATGTATTAGTACAATATATGCAAATGTAAAGAGTTCTCGGCGGCACCATACCCATTTCGCCAGACTTCGTCGATTCACACAATGTCTCCTCGAATAGCTCGGCACATATTAATATAATACCAGATAGACCATCCATAGATACACCTTTATTGGATTGTACCTCCAACGCGACAATAGCACCAACTACCGCAATTGCACTTAGAAATTCCGCCACAGTCACTTGTAATAATGTTGATTTTTGTAATGGTCCGAATTGATCATTTATTGTTTCTCCTAAACTGAAATTGAATTGTGTACGATACGATTGAATAGAGCTAGGCCCGCAAAAACAATTACACCCTGATACGATATCCTTTCTAGAGTATCACTGAACTTTAGTGGTCCACATCCAGTCATTATGATAAAAGATTCACTATACAGGACACCAATTGAACATCCAATTCCGAATTCTGCAATACCAGAAAAGAGACTGTCTTGTGGTCGGTAGGAATCTTGCAAAACGTGTGTGGGGTACTTATTGTTGTTGCCGGCGTCGTCCGTTGTGAATTGTTTCGAAAAGACACTATTTTTCGCGAGGAATGATGCACCTCGACGTAGTCGGGGTTGGGTTTTCATATGGTAATTTCTCTGGCATGATTTAGCTGAAGACAGATAAAATGCGTGACTTAATGATATGGGAGCGATAATAAGTATACGAAGGAGTCCTAATAGTATTGTCATCGTCACCATTATCAAATGAAAATAATGAAACCGCCTAGATTTTTGTTTCGTTTTCAATGAAGTCCCCGTCATTGTATTTTTTTCCCTCGCCCTTTTATATTTTGTTTATGTGACACGAGAAGAAGCAACTATCAGCTACTGTAGCTTTCGAGGTAGAAAACATATTTTTCGAACTTGTGTATACTCGGTCGATTGGGACTTAACAGTCTCTTTTCTGAATTTCCACAAAACTTGAAAACAAAAGCTATATACATACAGTACAAGAACAATAATGTAACACTTTCGAGTAAGCTCTGATTGCGGCGGTTTCGTTTTCTTGGGTTATACTATTTCATCTCTTCCTGATCTCGGTAGTATAAGAAGAAGGATATAGACGTTGATGACGAAGGTATAAGTATTAACTGTAACACCGGGGATGTCGTCAATATTGTGAAACTAACTACAAAAGTCAATGGTGAAGCTGAAACATCAGAAGTACAATGTATACTCGAGTTAAGATAATGTTATTATATATCGATAACAACCAATGTGTTAATTTGTCGTCAAATTGGATGAGTCGTCACCATTACTATTATATTTTAATAATAGTAAAACTATTACTATTACCATCATTAATAATATTCGTTATTGAATCATCCAGTCGTACAGTCGGAAGACTTTGAAGCAGTTATACCCATTGAATGACCTTTCACTCGTGCAGGGAGATTCTCTGGATCTCTGTTGTAACGCGAATATTGAACAATATGCTTATCATTATTATTATCGTTGTTAATGTTGTTGTTGTTGTTGTTGACCATTTCCAACTGCTGCACTAGCCGATCACTGTTATGGACGTCAAAAATACATCATCCTGGGAATGAAAAACCTGTACTTGACGATAATATTTGAATAGAATTGAATGACATGGTGAGAAAATGTAAATATATAACAGTAAAAAGCAACAATATACTAGTTGATTCAATCACTTACTTACCCAAATTGGTAAATTCGACAGTCTTTGTAAGGCCGTTGAGGGTAGACTATTACCAGAATATCCATAACTACATATTACACCTTTGGAAAAACGTCTTGTCGTCAATAATTCTATAGCTACTGTTGCACCATCAGAAAATCCGAATAGGATGATCCGATTTGGGTCAAATTGTAAAGGTAAAATATCCTCAGTATTTTGATTACGAATAGCCCAATCTACGAAGTCGAGGATTTTTTTTCGTGGGTCATCATAAAAGCTAGATTTTTCATACGAATATGGAGCTAATACACAAAAATTGTTCAATAGATTAGATGGTGCTGTATGTGAAGCAATCAAGCTTGGTATTAGACCAGCATGCTCTCCATACGGATTAGCAAGATCTCGAAGAATATCTTTATCGTTCTTTCCAGCTCCGTGCAAGACTAATATGAGGGGTGTTTTTTATTGTTATTAGGAGGAGCGTATGCCAATGCAGAATAAGTTTGTGGATCGGTAACCACCTTCAATGGAGAATCGATTGTATTATTATTGACGTTTGTGTTTGTAGTATGAGTTGGTTTTGACAACAACTCTGACGATGATATTAAGTCCCGTGGTTCTTGTGGTGATTGGGATGACGCCGCCGAAGATACGGGGGGCAAAGATGACACTAACGCAGCTGTAGTTCCAGTAATTACAGAACGACGATTTATAGTACCACGGCATTCTGATAAATTCAAAGCATTTACATAGAGCAACGTAGTCAGCGGTAAAGAGATCATGCACTGATACAAACGCATGATGGTTTGTCCTCGATGATCACCGATATCTGATCTCTTCGTAGTTATATTGTTTTTGACGGATTTTCCATATTATCTCTTCTTTGCCATTCCCATGCATGCATGTCAATGCATTGCGACTTTTTTTGATGTTGTGAACTGATATATGTTGATTGTTGTGATTTGTGATTTGTGTTGACGATAGAGATTTAAAAACAATTTTATCGTGTAAATTTATTTTAGTCGTGCCAGTCCAGTCGTGTACGAATTGTGTTAACTTTCGAACAAAACAAAAAATGGAACAGAATAAAACCTGAAACCTTCGGAGTGAACTGAACGTGAACGAAAGTCCTTCAGATGCGATGATAGTGTAGCTATGGAAATACACGTTCAAAGTAGAACTAGAAAAGCACAGAACCAAACATTCTATTGATAATACACATAAGTCATTCGATAAAAGAAGTTGCATAGAATATATTTAGTGTAAGAGCGCAAAAGCACCGGGGATAGCTAACTGAGATAGCAGCAACCGAAGTTGAGAACACACCGAAAGTCGTACACGATGGATTGTATACCATCACAGACTATTGAAGTCGATCCGAATAATATTGAAGCCGCGTATCGACACACTTTACGGATCGATTTCCCAAACAAAGACGAACTGAGAGAATTATATAATTGAGAATTGGGGCGACAATTAGAGACTGATGGTCGACAATTGGAGAAAACAACGCCTTTGACAATTACTTCGAAAAGCTCAAGAAGACTAACACCAACACGTATACTGCAAAAGTTCTGTACGAAGATTATCTGCAGCTTAAAAGTGATCATTCTTCAGGCTTAAAACCAACATCTGCTACAATACAGCAAGTATATGCGTACTTGAAAATTCAAGACGACTGTTTTTCTTTCAGTTTCTTGGCCGCTATGGTTAGGGAAAGTGGTTCTCACTTTGTACGTACACCATCGAAACGAGCGTCAGAAAGCGTTGAGCAGAAAAAGGTTAACATAAGACGTGCAGCAAATTACTATGGAGTTTTGAGAAATTGCAACAAGAAAAAGAAATCATTGGAAGTAGAATGTTGTCCAACAGGGCAAATTAGCTCATCTAATTCCAGCATCGTGTAGCCTGGTACAGTACAACAAGTTTGGTGTTGAGAATCATAAGGATGTTCGAAACATCGTATTTTTGGCAAGCAATATAAAGATGGCATTTGATAAGCAACGTATTACTTTCGATATAGGAGATAAATCTTTTAAATTAATTATTCTAGACCCAAGTGTCGTGAATGAACCAATTTATCCTTCCGATGAAAAAACTATCGGTGAGTTCAAGGGGAAAGAAAAGAAGTTCTCGGAACGAACCAGTTTGCCGAACCGACGCCTTTCGTTGTACCACGCAAAGTAGGCCTACCATGAAGCTCTGCAGTAAGGATGGATCGAAAATTGCGATGCATTCGAAATTTTCAGCTTTTCTCCCATGGATAACATTAAATTGACGTCTATCCAAGATATGTAGCCACCGCAATGGGAAGAATCTCCAAAGTTGCTATTGGAGGCCTCTGATGCCAGTCATCAAGAAAGAAGCAACGGCACGTATTCAGAAACGAATCTTACCACAGATTCAACACGCTCTACCTCTCGGAGCAATGCTTCTCTTCTGATGAAAGCCAATAGAAGACTAGAAAACCCCAGAATATGTATGGACCTTTGCCAACAATGCAAGTTGCGTGGTTTGGAGTGCAGAATCTGCAGAAGATAAGATAAAATCATTCAGCGGTCTCTGTTGGTTAAGTTAGAATCTATGATCGGTATAGTGGCAGGAATCATCTATCGTACGGTGTGTGGGGAACTGGGAATAACTTCTGCGAAGTGATTTACAGCTAAAAAAAAGGAACACAGTCTCTTAAATGGTATCCTACACTATATATATACATCTTATGTGTATCTTTGAAACTCAGAGAGGAAGTTAAACTGATTATTCTATACATAAAATAGATAGAAAAGTTGTCATTGGCTCGTCGCGGTATTTATTTGCTTAATGGCTTCCAGTAGATTTTATCATAATAAATTTAACACTGATGTTATGTATAGATATCTTGATGATGTGTTTTAATGGGACCAAAGACGAATGAACCTAGATTGTTAATTCAGGAAGGTCTACTAATGAAATTTCATTCATATTTTGTGTTTCTGCTGTGGTCCCACCCAAGTCGTCAGCTCCAACGAGTGGCAAATCACCTGCAGCATTGGTATCTGTTTCGACTGTGAGCACATCAGAAGTAGAAGATAGACGACGCTGGTTTTCTTTTTTGCCTTGACCTTCTCTATTTGCTCTTTCAATGAAATGGCTTCCTTCTGCTTTCGCAACAACGGAAGATTGAATCGGAAGCCTCGTCTAGACGCGAGCCTAAGTCACCAAGGATGCTGCCGTTTTCGAATAATTTAACAGCTGTAGCTTTGATGGTCGCCGCAAGATCCATAGCTCCATCCAAATCTAGCTCTCTATCCTTGGTGTTATTCATTTTGATCTTCAAATCATCCAGTTCCGGATCTTCTGGTTCGTCTGCTTCAGGAGCTACGCCCTCGAAGGGCTCCTCTAGTCCAACAAGATATTTCAACTTCATTGCTTCTATTGTTTCATCAATGTCTAGTTTGACAAGAGCTGGGGAGTCTTCGAGGCTGATCCAATCTTCTAAACTTTTGATTATTTATCTTTTCTGTCTTTCTCATTTTTCTCGTTATCACTCAATTTTGTATCCGTAGATAGAAAACAATCCTTGACCATTTCGATTTCTTCCTCTAATCTATTTGCTCCATCATCTAGAGTAAATTTCTTGACTCGTTCTTAGATAAGAAATCGATGAGATCCTTAACGAGTAACTTCTTTTCACGAGTTGTCTGCCGCTTCTCGCTTTTGGCTCTTTGGCCTGGCTTGGCAATTAATTCTTGAGGTAAAGTAAGTGTGGCCCGAAGCTTAGAACGCTGCCACGACCGAATGATAGAAGTAGTCGCAACTTCCTTATAAATGCTCTGTAATAATTGCATAGCATCGCATAAATTTGCAACGTCCCCTTCTCTCAATCCACGAGCAGCATGAGGAAAGTTGGCATTATCAGCAACCTTTCGACGTAAAATACGCTCGTCAAAACACTCCATAACTTCTTGAAACAATCTATAACGGTAACGTTGTTTGATAGTATCAATTATTTCAAAGTCGATAGGTTGGAATTGAGGAAGTATTTTGGTGCGCGTACCCAATGGATCTATGACATCAGTATCGTTGCTCGCAGCATTTCTATTTTCCCTCCCGGTTCCGGATTATCAGGTATTTCTTCTACTACCACCTGACCAGTTGGGTCCTTGAGTAATTCAGCTTTACAGGGTCCTTTACATTCAACCAACAAAAGAATCTTTTCGTCTTGTTGATATCGGCTTCTAATATGAGGCAAAAAGTGAGTCCTCCACCATTTTTGAAGCGTCCCAGCATCACTCAGTGCATTCCTCTGGTATAAATATGGCAGAACGCGTTGGGATTCTGCCTGAAAGCAAGCGGGATTCTTATACTTTCCAATGCACGCAATCGGAAGCTTATCTTCTCCCGTTTCATTGGAACATATGTAAAGTGTCAACCGATCTTTGGACTTAAGTCCTTTGCAGGCTCGGACACGCCGACCTTGATTGTGTTCGTTGTCATTCTCATTTTGGACGTAGTTTTTGTGAGGTAGAATTCGATAGAACAAACTTGTGGTGGCCAGACTATAAATGGTTCCATTTGAATATCCCGCGACGATTTTTTGAATTACTGTGTGTCGGACCTGAGCTTTATGAATTACATTTACCTCATTTTTCTTGCAGCACAGAACTTGATGGTCCTTAGCCCTGATTCAATTTTGATACAATATAATAAAGTTTTACAAAAAAAAGAACGAAATTAGAATTATAATGAATCTCAATTGATGAGATCCGTTGGGGAGGGGGGGGGGGGGGGGAGAGAGAACACAACACCAATTGATACAATAAATACATACCATTTACGAGCCCATGTTTCCGATGCCTTGAATCTTTCCATATTAAAATATTCTGTTTGAGTAAGTAGGCTTGGATCGACCTTGAATTCCTCTATTAATAGATCTCTAGCTGCCAGGCCCATTTTCTTTACAACCGCCACATTGAACTCAAGTTTTTGATGTGTAGCTGGTAGTCGTGAATTCAATTCAAACAAGCGAAGGATGGCATCCCAAATACGTTTCAGTGGATCCTTGCTAGGGTTAGCTTTTGCACCTACACGTCGATTTTCCATCGCTTGTTTCTGAATCTTGTCCGCTTCTTCTCGCCAACCTCGTATCGTTCCGGCTGCGATGTCAAACTCTTTCGCTATTTCATTCAAACTTGTGTCGGGACGAGTTTCAAGTGCTAATATAACTTGAATCTTTGTCTCGTTTGAGTATCGTTGCCGTCTTTTCTTCTTGGGAGTAGTAATAGTAGTCGCCTGATCGTTATCATCGGTAGCACCTCTTTTACGTGCAGCTGTTGCTGGCTGCTGCTGCGACGATAGCTGAATTATCGTCATCGTCATCATTATCATCATTATCGTCATTATCATCATCACCACCAATCGAGGTCGTTGCTGTAGCTGTATCATTATTAGCCGTATTAATAGCAGCAACCTTATTATTATTGGACGTTTCAATGCCAGTTTTATTACGGCGTCGTCGATAATCATCATAAAATCCCCGCAACGTCCCTTCTGGTATTTTGAATTGTTTGGCCACGTGTGGAAGTTTGGCTCCTGGCGTATTGAGAAATGCAGATAACACATTCGTCTTAATTCCTGTGTGTAACGTTGTCGTTTTTGTTTGGGAGTATCGGGAGCTCTCTTTCGTTTCGATTGCTGTGTCTCATGAAGGAACTCAGGAAGACCGGAATCCATATAATTCTGCTGCTGCTGCGGGATGGTACCTGTAGCAGTAGTAGTTTTCGTAGCATTAATCACGTTATCGTCATCGTCGTCGTTGATGTTGGCGTTGGTGGTGGTGTTAACATCATTATTGCCGCCAAAGAGAGAGGGAAGTCCTGTAGATGGATTATCGTTGCTTGTTGTGCTATTATTAGAACTGCCGGTATCATTATTGTTAGTAGTAGTCGTAGTAGTACCACTCATTTTAGATTTTAAAGAAGACTTGCTTCAAGTAAAATTCAAAAGGAGTTATTACACTTGTAATAATATTCAATATATGAACCAAGTGTGATCAAGTTTTATGATACCGGACAATATCTTACTTTGTTAATACTGTAGGTTGTTTCAACAACTTCAGCAAGTTCGAATTCTTATAGCACGTTGTTCGTTATCCAAAGAGTGTGTTAGCAAGTGTGGGGGTTTAATGAATTAAATTAATCATAACATGAAATACAGCATACTTTTCAATGGCTCGCATGCATGCATAGCAAACTGTCAGTCTGGCGCAAACAACCACAGTGAAAACATTATTACTCGACCTCAAACAATAACAACGTCATTCTGGGGTCGATTGCCATTATCAATTAAGGGGCGGATGAAGAGAATAGCAAAATCGCATCATCGTCAATGGTTAGGGGGGCAGATTTATATTGCGGCGATAATAAAGCAGGGTACAAAATGGATTCTTTGATATATCTTGTTTTTTAAACCCTCACCCAAACAAGAACAACACAATAACGCACGAAGAACACATCAAGACATCCAAGCAACAAGAAGTTGACAATGTTCGTCCTCTTGGCCTACTAACTTATGGACATTACTTAAAACAACGACAACAATCTACAACAATCAACAATCAACAACAACCAAAAATCACGCCAAGTATGAAGAAAAAGTCCTGGGAATAAAACAAAGGCGATCAGCGACGTACACTGCACATATCCTGAGAATAGGTGCAATTATGAGATCGAAGTATACGGCAATACTTGTAGCACTATTATTGCATGGCTTTTGACGGAACGGTGATTGGAAGTTTAACAGCTCTGCTTATTTGGGAAAAGAAAAAGAACCACGATATAAAACGGCAACAACAACAACAACAACGACGAATAAAAAGATCCTCAACAAGCGCAAAAAGAAATAATATCTCATCATCATCATCGCTGTGATTGTATCAATAAGGATATGCGAGAACGTCTTCCAAAGCTTATTATTCTATTGCGTCATGGTGAAAGCGAAGCTAATGCTGATAATACACTTTGGCGAACTAAACCAGATAATATCATCAATTTAACAGAAAAAGGTATCCAACAAGCAAAAGAAGCTGGACTACGGATCGAAAACCTTTTTCAATCTTACGACGACGACCGACCAATAATAACATAAATCGAGTCCAAATACATGTCAGTCCCTTCGAACGAACTCTACAAACACATGGGCAGCTCGTCCCTTTTTCAAACATCGCGTGGTGGAAACTCTTCTGGAATCTCGTATTCGTGAACAGGTAAGGGGGGATTGAATGATAGTGATCTCTATATTACAGGTGGATCAGAATGCATGTATAGGTATAGATATTCGATTCTTCAACTTTTGATCCTTCTTCTGACAGCGATTCTTCTTCCTTTTCTTCTTCCTTTTTTTTGATAGGAATTTGGAAACTTTTCTAAAAGAGACTCAACTGCATTGAGAGAAGAACAGAAAAGAGTGGGACGCTTTTGGTATCGTTTTGCAACTGGCGAAAGTGGTGCAGATGTGTATGACCGCATCAAGTCATGGTGGAGGGAAAGTATTCTAACCGTCAACGAAAGACCTGGCTACGACTCAGTGGATGCGATCGTAGTCATTACACACTCACTTAGCATGCGATTCGTGTTAATGCAGTTGTTTAACTGGTCACCCACCACATTTCA
>FMBT01000762.1:0-15983 GCA_900095095.1 Fragilariopsis cylindrus CCMP1102 | reverse complement strand
AAAGAGAAACGACTTCAAAGCTGCAGCCTCTAAACAAGAACTGATTGATAAGAAACCAATCTGCTGTTACAGCTAATGATTTAACCAATCCCAATTATTGATAATATGGTCAATGATAACGAATCCCCTACAATGGTAGAACGGCATCGAGTTCTTTTCAACGGATCCTCATCCACTTCAACTAATATCATCGACGACGTTATTGAAGAAATGAAGATGGACGATCTTACTATTCTACGATTCAGTAGATAAACCCCAGGACTCCACAGTATTCGTAGATACAATATTCAGACACCTCGTATCTTGATGACTTATCTACCGTTCAGACCGACTGAACACGGAATACTGGGAAGACTTTTTAATGGATGAATCTACTCAACGTCTAATCTATCAAGGAGACTCGATTATTTGAACAATATGACATTAATGCTACCGACATTGCTAATGTAATGAATCCTCTTACACCAAGATATTCTGTACCCACGGTCATCGATTATGAATCCAAAAGGAAGTACTTTGCACATCTACCTGCTTCTGTTGTTAAAGCTACCTTCAAGCATACAACTCAAAATATGATAAAACTACCCCCAGCCTCATATCTGCACAAGATGTTCAAATCACCTAATCCTTCTGCGAATTCTTAAACGCCGTGATGAAGATGATGCCACCGACATGATCTATTCAGATACTCCTGCATGCAACGGTGGTGAGAAATGTGCACATATCTTCGTGGGACGAAAATCGAAACTCACCGATGCATATAAAGTCAAACATCAGAATGCTGAAGACTTTCTACTTTGCTTCCAAGATCGTGTCCGTCAAAGAGGATGTCCCACTGGACTAGTAGCAGATAATGCTCCTATGTATCGAGGATGGAAAAACGCAGTGTACCTTCGAGACATTTGTATTTCATTATGGCAATGCGAATCCAAATATCAGCACCAAAACTATGCTGAAAATCGATGGCAAAACGTCAAACGGTACACAAACCGAGTAATGGACCGCAGCGGTTGCCCTCCCTACGTTTGGTTTCTAGCATTATCTTATGTTATATTCTGCCTCAACAATTGTGTTGATCCAACATCGGAGAGGGAAACAAGAGCCCACTACAAATCGCAAACATTTCAAAATGACTGATATTAGCCCTCTGCTATACTTCTATTTTTGGAACCTGTGTTATTATCTCGTTGATGAATCAGAACACATTTCCCAAGTAATCCAAAGAAATGAGAGGTCGATGGTAGGAATCTCCGAACATATCGGTAACAAGATGACCTACAAAATCATTTCCGATACTGGAAACAAAATTTGTCGCTCAGCCATACGTACTGCACGAGACAATACGATGAAGAACCTACGCGAAGATCCTGTCACGGTAGACAAAGATCTATTCAATGTTGAAAATATCCTTTCTCCGGCAGAAGATATTGCTAACAACAAGTTAAAAGAAGTAACCTCGGGAAATACTTTTAACGATTTTGATGAATCAGCAATATCCAAGGATATCGAAATTCAACTCCAGGTAGAATTAGATGCAAGATTTAACGACTCGAATGAACAGCAGACTGGTCATTTTAAAAACGGCGTCGCCAAAACGTGCATCTCCTACTGGACCACAACGTCATGTAAAACAGAAGCGTTTAAGTGTAAATGTATCTAGCTACCTAAGTTCACTAGACTGAAGACCTTCTATGCTATTAACGTATGTAAATAGTGTTTATTAGAAGAGTGAGCTTAGTAGCTCTCTATGATTGGCTATATCTACTCGTACGGTGTATGTGTGGTCTGACCCTGGTCGGTCATACCCTCATATGGTCTGTCCTGGTCGGTCATTCCATAGTGACACTCGCCTTACGCCTACACTTCCCCACACTTACAGAATCTAGAGCATCTGGAATTGTACTGTGATGCAGACTGTAATAGTGATATAAGTGGGTTAGATCTGTAAGTGGAGACGGACACATAATTGATTATGTGTGCTTTGTCATTAGAATGATCAATATAGGTAGTATATGCCGGTTTGCGTCTTCCCATAAAGACGTCCGTGTGCTCGTAAAATTTTGTTCTCCCTGTTGGCTTGCTCAGAGAATCACTGTAATTTTCATCTGTCGATGTATCGACAAAATCAATGAACTTGTCGTCTGTCCATTGTAATATAATAAAGTGTTTCATTTCTACATGTCTTGTTCTTCTTGTTGGTTGTTGCGCGTTCGCTAATCGAACTGCCCCTTGATTATCTGCTAAAATTGGTGTTGGTGCGTCCATAATAATACCAATTTCTTCTAATATCCATCTTAGGTATAAAGCTGCTTTTCCAGCGTCTGCCATATTCGTGAATTCAGCTTCTGTTGAGCTTTGTGCTATTGTTGGTTGTAGTCTCGTACGATAATAAACTGCTGGCTCCTGCTAACATCATAATGATACCACCCATCGATCTCCTTTCAGTTCTGTCTGATGCCCATGTGGTGTCGCATGAACCAGTGATTTCTAATGCATTCCATTGTTCATCAAATTTATGTAGTTGAGATGGTGCTGATATTGGTGATGGATCTGGTCGTATTGGAAGGTCCATTCGCCGGTTCTGGTCTCCAGTAGGTAAGTCCATCCATTCTTGTTGCGTTGAGGTATCCAAATACTTGCTTGACTGCCTCATAATGTATTTGAGCCGGGTGGTGCGAGTGTTGACTTAATGTTATTACTGCTATTGATATATCCACACGACATACTGTTAGTGCATAGATTAATTCACCAATTGTTTGTCTGTAACTAAAACCCATGCGTTTTTCTAATTCCTTCTGTTCTTTAATTGATTCTGGTCCTCTACTTGATTGTATATCTGATTGGTATTTTGAATCACTTTTCATTGGTGTTGGTGGTGATCTAATTTTTAAATTACTCCATCCATGATGTGATACAATCTTATCGATATACGTTGCGCAATGGACATGGTTGTAGTATCTTGTTTGTTCCACATTAACTCCATTGAATTTTCTAATTGTACCTAATTGATTTAGTGGATTAGTCATGCGGTCCTGTATTTGTTTTCCCTATTCGGTCGCACTCTGATGAATCTTTGTTGGCTACTAGAAAGTCATCGACTTGACGTAGGATGAGTGTCAAGTTGTCTTGGTCATCTCTTTTGTAGTAGAGGCAGGGTTCATGCACTGTTGCTGTAAAGCCTAACTCGTCAATGATCATCTTGGAGATGTACTTGTCCATAGTCGTGGCGATTCCGGGTGTCCTTGTAGTGCTTTTCTAACTGGTATCACATAGCCTTCAGGTATTGGTTCCTTTCCAAGATGTTCTCCCACCACTGTTTAAACTGGGCGTCTGGTCTCATAAAGAATGGGGATGTTGGTGCTGGTGCCTCTGCAAATGCGTTGCCTACATCATATCCCTTACAGATTAGATTCATTGCTGCTGATATTGCCCATGTCAATCGGTGGACTGGTTGTTCCACACAAGCTGCATATGTTTCTGCAAGTGTGATTGCTGCTCCATATCGCGGTCCTCCATTGCATGTGCCTCTTGATTTCCGTATCGTATCCCCGGTTAGTGGATCTTCCTTGTTAACATACGACCATACCCATGGCAGTACTGTCATCCATTGATCTGATTTGACTGGCTCTCCAAACATGCCAACCTTTTCGTATCGGTCCAGTTGTTTCCATTCTGATTTAAGGAAATCATCCCATTCTGGTGTAAGCATATGTTTATTACGTTTCATTAGGTTTATTTTTACTTTTTCTCTAATTGAATCACCTGAATCGATTTGTTGTGGCCATTTTGTTTTGTCTACCCATATGTCTTCTTCATTGTTGATGTTGTTGAGGTGATGCGCGATTACATTTAGTTGATCTGATTGTAACGTTGGTACGCCTTCTCCACTCATTGCGAATCCTACTAATGATCCAAATTCTAATTTGATTGATGATTGATTATCGATTCTTGCTTGATGAATGGCGTTGATGATGTCTTGCTCCGTCCTAATTGGTTGATTATTCACTGTTGATATTATTGTCCCTCTTAATCTTCTCTTCCATGATCGAATATGGCGATGGGTTGAGGTTCCAACTTGAAATTCCACTAATTCCATCGCTTGTTTCATATCAGGGTGTGTAGCCACTATCATTCCTAACGTTGGATGATACGATTTTTCATTTAATGGGATCGTATGCGATGTAGTGTGTACATATTTGTTTGTTGATACATCTAATGTTGCCAGTTCATGTTTTAAATCACCTATTTCTGGTCGTCTAAATGCTCTTTTTAGTTTGTTTACCCTCCTGTCCGTCCATCGTTGTTGTTTCCTGTTCATTGTTGCTGCTGCTGCTGCTGTGTATGGTAGTGGTGAATTCAGTAGATTGCTTTCCAATATATCTGTCGCTGATGGGGATTGCTTATCTTTTAAGTGTAGATCTATCCTTTCAGGGTTCGTGGCAGTTGTGTGGTCGGCGCTTCCGGTAAATACCTCCATTAGATGCTTTGATGCCGGTGATCGATTCGTCGGTCTGTCGCCATACTGTATCTCATCCTTTGAATCATGCTTAGCTGTTTTGATTGCTCCTGTATTGATATCCCAATACTTGATGTTGTGCATAGTATTTTGATACCCCAGGAAGATACCATCGTACGACCATGGGTTCAACGTTGTTGGTCTACTACCCGGTTTCTTTGCTGTTATCTTGGATCCAAAGGTAATTAAGCTGTCAAGTGATGGTATTTGGCCTGAGAATGCTTGTAGTGGTGTCATTTTGATCTTACTATGGTATGTACGATTGTACAGCCATGTTGCATGTAATAGTGCGTCAGCCCAAAATTCTGTTCCTAGTCTTGCCGAGTACATCATACATCTCATCCGTTCCTTCAATGTCCTGTGTGGTCTTTCCACTATCCCATTCTGTGAAGATGCGTCTGCTGCTGTTGAATTGACTTCATATCCGTGAGAGTTACAAAGCTTTGTGAGCTCATGTGATTTTGATAGTTCACCTCCTCCATCCGTAGTGATTGTCGCTCCAACTTGGTCCGGTAGCAGGTCTCCAAAGAAATCAATGTCATTATCTGTTGGTTGAATGACATACTGTTGTGCTGTCACTGCTTCGTCGAATGCTCTTGACTTGGCTAAATATCCATTTCCACTAGTTGTGATGATTGCTTTCGAGGGATTCGTTGTTCTAATGCCATGTCGTTTGAGGAATTTGTTGATGTATTCGATTGGTGGATCTTTATTCTTGATTGGATGAGTCCATAGCTTTCTTGATGATACATCAATGATAGTAAGGAATCCGATGTATCCGTCTCGACTCTTGGTGATGATTGGTCTTGCTTCACTATTCTTTCCTGCATCTATTTCTAGATTCGATGGTCCACTTACGAAGGCTAGGTCCATATGGTACGCTTGTCCCGGTATGAAGTTGTCCTTATCTGTTGTTTTCTTGCCTCCCTTCTTGACCATCTTGCCTCTTTCGCAGAATGGACATTTGAAAAATGGTGTATTGGTTGGTAGATCGGGGATTCCTTCTACACATTTTCTTGTCTCATTCAATGTTCTTGTTGAGCAATGACCCATCCGTTGATGCCATAGTTCCAACTCCTTCATCTTCTGAGTGTATAATTGGTGTGGTGTATCCATTGTCTTTAGCTTGACGTCGGTGAATATTGGGTGTGCTTCTTCCTTCATCTGTTCGAAGTGATGGGCTCCAATATCTGTTGCCCATGATTCATTGATTTGTTGATCAATTAATATTCTATCTTCCTTTGCTTGCATGTTGTCATTTCTCTCCATCTGTAGGTCCCGAATACGATCTGATCTTCGTGTTACTGCTCTTATGATGTGTTTGTTGTTCAATGAGTGTGGTAGTAGAACCTGGTTGGATGTCAGCCATTCCCCATTGCCAGTGCGTTTCATTTGAATTGATTCTAATTCATTCTGATTGTAATCTAAAAATCCAATTTTTCCAGTACTATTAGACGTTCCAAGGTGGTAGAACGCGTAATATTTCAATTTATGAGTGAAGTGATAGTTATCTGGTGATAATACTGTACCACTAGATAATGGGGTATATAGTACGGGCCACTCCATGATAGAGCCTTGATCAGACAAAATTTTAATCACGCCTTCTCCCAACGCTTGGAGAGTTGTGCTTGTCTCATCGTCGGAGAATACCCCAACGTCTTGTGGGAATGCGAATTCGGTATAGTTGTGTATGATATCAATCGTGTCAGTTGCAGAGCAGTTAGCTCCAGTATCACCCTGTGCGTTGATTTCCGTGGTATATTGTACTTGTTCTCTTTTACTGAATATTTCATTCCCATCGTCATCGTTTGTATTGGCTCTCCTATTTAGCTTTTTGATTCTAAATTTTACTCGTACTGATTTTCGATTTGAAGTTGACTGTAGTTTAACTGCATTGATATTAAATGATTGTCCGTGTGTTGAACCTAGGCTGTCGGCCGGCGTGTACGCGGGAGTGAGGTCTGCTGAAGTGATTGAAAAATTTGATTTTGCTTTAGTCGCGCCGACCAAACTTTGATATGCCTTGCACGTGTTGTATCGATATTCAATCGCGTTGATTATATAAGCTCCTGTCTCATGCATTGTTCTCCCTCCATATGTATTGTATTCGCGGATGATGTCCGTGAAGTCTTTTACAGTTCGTGTACTCTTAGTGTTAATTATAAGACGTGTATCAATTTTCTGTTCGTTTCCCGACTCATGATTGTTAAGTATTTGTTGTGTATTACTGTTCTGTTTGTTTTCTTTCCCACGTGCGTTTGTTAAGGAATCTTCGATCGTGTTTGTTGGCTCTTGTCCGCATGGGGGATTCGTCAATACTTTACAAACATGTGTCTTCATCTCCGATTCGGAATTTCCATTGATTTTTGATACTTTTTCAATCGTATTCGTTGGAGTTGTCTTAGTTGATTCCCGTGATTGCGTCTCCAGATTTTCCACGCTCTGATTTTTCTGTTTTTCCTGTACAATTCTACGTGTCACTGGTAGGATTGTTGGTTCTTTTTCCAGATATTCATTTTTCATTTCCATATTATTGATTTCATTACAAATATTATTTTCATTACAAATCTTATCTTTACAAACTGATTCAGTTATTAATCGATTGAATTGATTGACAATGGCTTTCCTTTCGTTATTCAACTGGACAATGGTATTGTTCGCTGCTTGTTGTTCCTGTAGATCCTTTGTATGGGCTTCGATAAAGCAGTAGTTATGATTGTTATGGTTGATGTGGTGTGGTACGTCTTTTGATATCGTTTGTTGTTGTTTTTGTTTTGATACTTTGTTGATGATTATATTCCCCATTATTCTATTTTCTGATGGTGACGATGGTATATGTGGTGTTTTCTTGCGTACAGGCTGTTCCGATCTCTCGGGACAGCATGTTTGTCACTCTTCCTCTTCGTCGTCCTTAGTCCATTCCTCACACTCTTCTCTTATTGCCTCGTCTGATGCATAGGTTGGGAGTGATCTCATGACCCTGTTGATCATTACTGGACGGTTTGATTTGTAGTACTTATCTGCATTGGTATCGTAAGTTTCCTTATTTGTTGTTGCAAATTTTGTTGCGTGTGATATTTGAGCTCCGATTCTGCATATCTGATCACCTATACTATGTCCTGCCATCTTACAACATGCACATTGTTTCTTGTTACGTAGGGAGTATTTTTGGCTCCCTTCCCTCGAATATCCATTCTCTTTTGGTTTTCCATCGAATGCGTTGATCGACAAGGTGTTGATCTTGTTATTGGATGTGTTGGGGTAATCTGCAAATAGGTCTGCCAGACCTGTTGTCTTCCAAGTGTTGGGGAGGGGTTTCTTTGGATGTGCGAGGATCCATTGATTGAAGTCTCCACTCAGTTTCGTTGCAATTGATGTATTATATGATTGAAGTGCTTGATGGAGCATTTCTTGTGATTGTTGAACATCCGAGTATGTGGTGTTGTGTCTCATTTCATGGGTTGCTACTGATGCCTGTAGTTCTACTACATATGCACTTGGGGTCATTGTTTTGGTCCAGGTTGGTCCCCATCCTTGAGTGGTTGGTTTCATGAACGTACATGTCCTTCTCATGATGGCATATAGTGCTCCATACCCGTTGCGTTCCTCATCGAATGGGCTGAGTATGTCAAGCATCGCCAAGTTGGTGATTGGTATAATGACCTTAAGGCGTCGCATGATTGCATGGCTGATGGTGGAGATGGTGTTATCTGTTTCGTTGTGCATTGGTGGTAGGCATGACCCTGTCGGTGATAGGTGCTTTAGTTTGGTGAGTGGGTATGTCTCTATGAGGCAGTCATCATACATCTCGTTGTACAGTTGTTTTGCTTGGTCCATCGTTACCATCGTCTTTGCTGGAATACAATGTTTGTGCATTTGCATGGTGCCAAACCTTGTGATTGATTTCGAGATGTGTCCCAATCTCTTAGTCTCTGCCAGTGTTGCTTCCTCTGCCTGTCGGGCTTTTCGTGCTGCTTGTTCTTGTTGAAAACTTCTGTTTGCTTCTGGAAATAGACCTCTATATTTTCCTGTATCTCCAGTACCTGTATCTCCTGTACCAATGTCATCCTCACCCATTGTCTCATTGTACGATTTCTCTTCCTCTGTAGTTGGGTCCGTTCCGGTTGTGCTTGGTGTTCTGTTCAAGTTGGTTCGCGTCCAGTCTGTTGCCTTGTCTACGTTGGTATGCATCCATTCTGTCGCGATTCGATCCACTTCTTTTCCAAGATTGTTGGTGATATCTCCTACGTTGGTGTTCATCCACTTCGTCGCGATTCCATCGATTTCTCTCTCAAGTTGGTTTGTGATATGTTCGATGTCTGTTGCTGAGGATGCTACTTCTCTGATATGATGGTCGATTGTATCATTATCCTTGAAGAAATCTAATGCGAAATCCATCAATGAATCGGACATTTCCTGTGGGAATGTCTTGATGTAGGCTTTGATTTGATCTTGGATTATCTGTCGAAAATCTGGTCCGTCTACCAGAGATGTTATTGCAGCCTTTGATTGATCTTCTATCATTGCTAATGTAATGACCAAGTCATCCGTTGCTTTCTTGGTGAACTCTGCTAGTTCTGTCTTGGTTGCTATGGACTGTGTTCGATTTTCCACGATGATATTTTTCCGGCTTTCCTTATTAATTGACCTTGCCATATCACTCAGTCCTAGAATGGAGCTATCACTTGCTGATTTGATTCGTACTATGGCATCTTTCAGGGCTGTTTTGATTCTCGTTGGATCTAGTTCCTCTGGGGACCATTGGAGATCTTGTGCTAAGGCATCCTTGTGGTTTTGGAGATCTTGTACTAGTGCATCCGTGTGGTCAGTTAACTTCTGTGCTAGTTTCTTTGCACCCAATCGCATGGCTACTGCTTCTCCTGCCGTTAGTTGTCTGGATGTTGTTATGAGTTGCATGGCTACTTGTGCTGCTTCCAGATGATCTGCAAGAACTGATGTGGCCGTGTCCACTTCTGCAATTGTTGTGGTTGCTTCATCGATTCGGTTTGTGACTTCATCTATCTTTGAGGTGAGTTCCAAAAGTTTTGATTCAGCGTCTTGTAACATCATTTTTGTTATTCTCATTTGATTACCCGCACTCTCTTCCATTCGCATCATTCGGGTGATGGAATCAAGGTGTTCTTGGGTGTTTCTTACTTCCATTTCCTTGTATCTCACTTCCATCTTTCTATTCATCATTTCTTCCATCCTCTTATCGATCATATCTTCTAAGTCTATGCTACTACGGGATCCAAGTCTACTACTATCGTTGTTGCTATCCGTTCCAAGTACACTGGGGGTGTGGTTACTATCATTTAGTACCTCACTTTTGGTCTCCTCTTGTACTTGTAAGTATTCCTCTTCCTGTTGTTCTAGTCTATCGATTGTATCATCCATTTCTTCCTTTGTATCATCCATTTCTTCCTTTACCGTATCATCATCTAATTCCTCTTCCTTATCTACTTCTGATTCTTCTGCTTCCGAATCGAATAGTAATGATATGTTTTGCACTTCTTTTGGCAGTTTCTGTGGTGACTTCGAATTTGCCAGGCGCTGCTTTGCTTTGTATCGAGAGGTGTTTCTTCCATCTCTTTCTCTTGCTCGCTTGGCTCTCTGCTTGGCTTGCTTCACTGTCCATGCACTTCCGGTGTCGCTGGAGTCAAGTTCAGTTTCCTCTGCTAATTCCTTCAAAAGTTGTATCTGTGGTGGTGATTCAACGATTCGAGGTGCTTTACCTCTTCTCTCATACTGTGGCTCCGATTGATGTAGGATAGTATGAAGTGGTTGGGCGTAGTGGTATCTGCTTCTTGGCGTCCATGTCGGTGGGGTCCATGCATGTTGTGTGCTAAACATTTGCTTTATCAAGTTTTCGATGGCGATATACTTTTGGTCTACATCCATCTCTTCATCATGTAATGTGACAAGGTGTGCATGGTGATCCGATTCTTCATACCTTGTCATTGGCATGAAGGGTTTTATCTTGTATGGGTCATCCTTGTAGGGATTGCTGTCGTTCAGGGGAAAAACTAGCTTTAGTGCTTCGATCTCCTCCTCTTTGATTCCATCATAGGGGATGAAATCTGTAGGTATTGTCCTACCACCCCTCGGTGGTGACATTGGCATTGTGTCCAATGTACTTGTCTGCATCTTACCTGACTTTCTTGAGTTCTTCTTCGCCATGGTACAAGTGTTGTAGAAATTTGTTGTGCTTTTATTTATTATTTAAGCGATTTTTGCAATTTTAATTCAACGCACGCGCTGTTTTGTATGCTTTTGGTACAGTTTTACGTGCACGAAACTTGTTTCGTAAGAATCTATCACCGATGTTGCTAATATCGATGTTACGTCGTTGTTGCTAATAACGAAACCCTGTTTTAACTTTAATTATATTATCTTTTAACAGTGATAAAAGATATATGTTCTCATAACCTGTAAATGTATCTAGCTACCTAAGTTCACTAGACTGAAGACCTTCTATGCTATTAACGTATGTAAATAGTGTTTATTAGAAGAGTGAGCTTAGTAGCTCTCTATGATTGGCTATATCTACTCGTACGGTGTATGTGTGGTCTGACCCTGGTCGGTCATACCACTCATATGGTCTGTCCTGGTCGGTCATTCCATAGTGACACTCGCCTTACGCCTACAGGGGTGTCACGGGTCAAAATCCACCGCTATTAAAACACACAATTTCTCTAAGTGCCAAGTGCACGTGTAATAAAGGCCTTGATGCACCATCAATACAGACCTAATAACCTTGAAAGATTATATGGAGCTCAACATTATACCTATAGGTACAAGGTCCAACTATTGCTCAGGGCTCTAGGGAGGTTAGGAAGGTTTTAGGGTGTGCTAAGCCCCAAAAAAGGGTCATTTAGGCCCCCAAACAGGTTTTTCCCCTTTAGCGCCCACATCAGCATGGTCCTGCCTATAGCTTGCCAAGTTTATATTCCCTTTGGTGTATATGTTCAACCCCATGCGCTTACTTTGGGGTAGTTCATCCTTTTGAGTGTGTGATAGGTCACATACCCCCCCCCCTCTCCCAATGGGCCATTTTCCCATATCCTAGGCTGCATCACACCCTTTACCACCTTCAAGTGTGAAGAACACATACCTAGCGCCCCAAAGTCTGATTATTTTATTCCATTCTCATTGTACTTGTATTAATCTTGATATGCAATATTATCTTTCAGAAATCTTCCTTGATGCTTTGTAAGATACAACTGTAAATGTATCTAGCTACCTAAGTTCACTAGAATGAAGACCTTCTATGCTATTAACGTATGTAAATAGTGTTTATTAGAAGAGTGAGCTTAGTAGCTCTCTATGATTGGCTATATCTACTCGTACGGTGTATGTGTGGTCTGACCCTGGTCGGTCATACCACTCATATGGTCTGTCCTGGTCGGTCATTCCATAGTGACACTCGCCTTACGCCTACACTTCCCCACACTTACAGAATCTAGAGCATCTGAATTGTACTGTGATGCAGACTGTAATAGTGATATAAGTGGGTTAGATCTGTAAGTGGAGACGGACACATAATTGATTATGTGTGCTTTGTCATTAGAATGATCAATATAGGTAGTATATGCCGGTTTGCGTCTTCCCATAAAGACGTCCGTGTGCTCGTAAAATTTTGTTCTCCCTGTTGGCTTGCTCAGAGAATCACTGTAATTTTCATCTGTCGATGTATCGACAAAATCAATGAACTTGTCGTCTGTCCATTGTAATATAATAAAGTGTTTCATTTCTACATGTCTTGTTCTTCTTGTTGGTTGTTGTGCGTTCGCTAATCGAACTGCCCCTTGATTATCTGCTAAAATTGGTGTTGGTGCATCCATAATAATACCAATTTCTTCTAATATCCATCGTAAGTATAAAGCTGCTTTTCCAGCGTCTGCCATATTCGTGAATTCAGCTTCTGTTGAGCTTTGTGCTATTGTTGGTTGTAGTCTCGTACGATAATAAACTGCTGCTCCTGCTAACATCATAATGATACCACCCATCGATCTCCTTTCAGTTCTGTCTGATGCCCATGTGGTGTCGCACGAACCCGTGATTTCTAATGCATTCCATTGTTCATCAAATTTATGTAGTTGAGATGGTGCTGATATTGGTGATGGATCTGGTCGTATTGGAAGGTCCATTCGCGGTTTTGGTCTCCAGTAGGTAAGTCCATCCATTCTTGTTGCGTTGAGATATCCAAATACTTGCTTGACTGCCTCATAATGTATTTGAGCCGGGTGGTGCGAGTGTTGACTTAAAGTTATTACTGCTATTGATATATCCACACGACATACTGTTAGTGCGTAGATTAATTCACCAATTGTTTGTCTGTAACTAAAACCCATGCGTTTTTCTAATTCCTTCTGTTCTTTAATTGATTCCGGTCCTCTACTCGATTGTATATCTGATTGGTATTTTGAATCACTTTTCATTGGTGTTGGTGGTGATCTAATTTTTAAATTACTCCATCCATGATGTGATACAATCTTATCGATATACGTTGCGCAATGGACATGGTTGTAGTATCTTGTTTGTTCCACATTAACTCCATTGAATTTTCTAATTGTACCTAATTGATTTAGTGGATTAGTCATACGGTCCTGTATTTGTTTTCCTATTCGGTCGCACTCTGATGAATCTTTGTTGGCTACTAGAAAGTCATCGACTTGACGTAGGATGAGTGTCAAGTTGTCTTGGTCATCTCTTTTGTAGTAGAGGCAGGGTTCATGCACTGTTGCTGTAAAGCCTAACTCGTCAATGATCATCTTGGAGATGTACTTGTCCCATAGTCGTGGCGATTCCGGGTGTCCTTGTAGTGCTTTTCTAACTGGTATCACATAGCCTTCAGGTATTGGTTCCTTTCCAAGATGTTCCTCCCACCACTGTTTAAACTGGGCGTCTGGTCTCATAAAGAATGGGGATGTTGGTGCTGGTGCCTCTGCAAATGCGTTGCCTACATCGTATCCCTTACAGATTAGATTCATTGCTGCTGATATTGCCCATGTCAATCGGTGGACTGGTTGTTCCACACACGCTGCATATGTTTCTGCAAGTGTGATTGCTGCTCCATATCGCGGTCCTCCATTGCATGTGCCTCTTGATTTCCGTATCGTATCCCCGGTTAGTGGATCTTCCTTGTTAACATACGACCATACCCATGGCAGTACTGTCATCCATTGATCTGATTTGACTGGTTCTCCAAACATGCCAACCTTTTCGTATCGGTCCAGTTGTTTCCATTCTGATTTAAGGAAATCATCCCATTCCGGTGTAAGCATAAGTTTATTACGTTTCATTAGGTTTATTCTTACTTTTTTCTCTAATTGAATCACCTGAATCGATTTGTTGTGGCCATTTTGTTTTGTCTACCCATATGTCTTCTTCATTGTTGATGCTGTTGAGGTGATGCGCGATTACATTTTAGTTGATCTGATTGTAACGTTGGTACGCCTTCTCCACTCATTGCGAATCCTACTAATGATCCAAATTCTAATTTGATTGATGATTGATTATCGATTCTTGCTTGATGAATGGCGTTGATGATGTCTTGCTCCGTCCTAATTGGTTGATTATTCACTGTTGATATTATTGTCCTCTTAATCTTCTCTTCCATGATCGAATATGGCGATGGGTTGAGGTTCCAACTTGAAACTCCACTAATTCCATCGCTTGTTTCATATCAGGGTGTGTAGCTACTTCATTCCTAACGTTGGATGATACGATTTTTCATTTAATGGGATCGTATGCGATGTAGTGTGTACATATTTGTTTGTTGATACCATCTAATGTTGCCAGTTCATGTTTTAAATCACCTATTTCTGGTCGTCTAAATGCTCTTTTTAGTTTGTTTACCCTCCTGTCCGTCCATCGTTGTTGTTTCCTGTTCATTGTTGCTGCTGCTGCTGATGTGTATGGTAGTGGTGAATTCAGTAGATTGCTTTCCAATATATCTGTCGCTGATGGGGATTGCCTATCTTTTAAGTGTAGATCTATCCTTTTCAGGGTTCGTGGCAGTTGTGTGGTCGGCGCTTCCGGTAAATACCTCCATTAGATGCTTTGATGCCGGTGATCGATTCGTCGGTCTGTCTCCATACTGTATCTCATCCTTTGAATCATGCTTAGCTGTTTTGATTGCTCCTGTATTGATATCCCAATACTTGATGTTGTGCATAGTATTTTGATACCCAAGGAAGATACCATCATACGACCATGGATTCAACGTTGTTGGTCTACTACCCGGTTTCTTTGCTGTTATCTTGGATCCAAAGGTAATTAAGCTGTCAAGTGATGGTATTTGGCCTGAGAATGCTTGTAGTGGTGTCATTTTGATCTTACTATGGTATGTACGATTGTACAGCCATGTTGCATGTAATAGTGCGTCAGCCCAAAACTCTGTTCCTAGTCTTGCCGAGTACATCATACATCTCATCCGTTCCTTCAATGTCCTGTGTGGTCTTTCCACTATCCCATTCTGTGAAGATGCGTCTGCTGCTGTTGAATTGACTTCATATCCGTGAGAGTTACAAAGCTTTGTGAGCTCATGTGATTTGGATAGTTCACCTCCTCCATCCGTAGTGATTGTCGCTCCAACTTGGTCCGGTAGCAGGTCTCCAAAGAAATCAATGTCATTATCTGTTGGTTGAATGACATACTGTTGTGCTGTCACTGCTTCGTCGAATGCTCTTGACTTGGCTAAATATCCATTACCACTAGTTGTGATGATTGCTTTCGAAGGGTTCGTTGTTCTAATGCCATGACGTTTGAGGAATTTGTTGATGTATTCAATTGGTGGATCTTTATTCTTGATTGGATGAGTCCATAGCTTTCTTGATGATACGTCTATGATGGTGAGGAATCCGATGTACCCGTCTCGACTCTTCGTGATGATTGGTCTTGTTTCACTATTCTTTCCTGCGTCTATTTCCAGATTCGATGGTCCACTTACGAAGGCTAGGTCCATATGATACGCTTGTCCCGGTATAAAGTTGTCCTTATCTGTTGTTTTGTTACCTCCCTTCTTGACCATCTTGCCTCTTTCGCAGAATGGACATTTGAAAAATGGTGTATTCGTTTGGTAGGTCAGGAATTCCTTCAACACATTTTCTTGTTTCATTCAAAGTTCGTGTTGAGCAGTGACCCATTCGTTGGTGCCATAGTTCCAACTCCTTCATTTTCTGGGTGTATGCCTGGTGTGGTGTGTCCATTGTCTTTAGCTTGACGTCGGTGAATATTGGTGTGCTTCTTCCTTCATCTGTTCGAAGTGATGGGCTCCAATATCTGTTGCCCATGATTCATTGATTTGTTGATCAATTAATATTCTATCTTCCTTTGCTTGCATGTTGTCATTTCTCTCCATCTGTAGGTCCCGAATACGATCTGATCTTCGTGTTACTGCTATGATGTGTTTGTTGTTCAATGAGTGTGGTAGTAGAACCTGGTTGGATGTCAGCCATTCCCC
>FMBT01000068.1:0-14338 GCA_900095095.1 Fragilariopsis cylindrus CCMP1102 | reverse complement strand
TCGACAACTAGGATCAGTGTAGAATTGTTGTTGTTGTTGCGTCTGCGTCTGATGTTGTTGTTGATGGTGGCCGTCTATCATTCTAACTGAATTATTCCGCATAGGTGGTGCAGAGGAAAATAACTTAGTAGATTTATTATTAGAGGGATTGTTAAAATGACGAGAAGGAAGATATCCCATGTTATCCGAGTCGACCGAATCATCCTCGGGAAATTCATCAGCAATTCTTTCATCATATTGACGCTGTTGTTTTTGTTTTTGTTGCTTCAGTAAATGCTCGCCTGGAATACGAGTCCGATTATCAACTCCAAACTCGCCGTTCATGCTGTAATGTGTTCTTCGTGTGGTTTGCCAATTCTCTGGAGATTGAATGGAAAGTCTCGTTTCTCCTGTTGATACAATTTTTCTCTGATGGTTCTTATTTTGTTGTTTAGATTGTCTCAAAACCATAGCATCCTCATCATCATCTATATCTTCACTTTGTTCATCGTACTGCGATTGGTATGGTGGTGGGATCGGCGGGGGGAGTGTGTACGTGTCATCGTTACTATCCATTAAGATTTCACTTCTCGTCAAGTCGTTGCTGTTGATGCTACTTCTGCTGATCATATTAGTCTCAATAGAAGCGACGGACGTAACGATGGTCCTTGTGCGATACTCATCATCGTTGTCTGCTATTGAGCCCATGACGACGGCTGGCGACGAAGTCTCTCGATAAGCAAATGGTGTAGCATAGATGATGTCGTCGTCGTCGTCGTCGTCGTGTACGTCGAGGAACATGTCCGAATTCATCGCAGGCAAGATATTATCTGGAGATAATATTGTAATCCATTCACTTTGCTGCGTTTTTCGTCTGTGCTTCAAAGCTTTTCTGTACTGTATAATATATTAACTCTTGCTTTCGATTTTAAGATGTTTTCAAGCAATTTTTTGCTTATTTTGTGTGATGATGGTGATAAAAAATAAAAAACACAAAATGCAAATTTTCAAAATCTTTTTTTTAGAGTTGGACCGCGCGCGCCCTCACACCTCATTTTTTGGCCCCTCTGGACGGTAAGCACATAAATCGTCTTGTTAAATTATTTAACGCCTGTTTTTTTTTCCCTCAGAAGTCATTTACATAAACGTCCGCTGATGAGTTACTACTTCCTCTAGTTAACGCAAAATTCACACGCGCTATCGTTTGGAATTATCTCACAGTAAAAGGGCGTCGAACCTTTAAAATCTACCCACAAAATGCGAAATGTACCAAAAAAATTAAAATAAGCAAGATTTTAAGGGGTTTGCAATACCTTGATTTTCTGGAAATTCCAGACGATAGCGCGTGTGAATTTTGCGTTGACTGAAGGAAGTACCTACTGCATCATAGTACTTCAATGTTATTACAATAAGATATACTAACAAGAAGTCAAGTTATTATTCAGTGGCTACTAGCTAGCTTCACAAATAATTTATAATTGTGAGTGTAGTACTTGAATCAATCTACGATAGCTGTACAATACTATCGTTTTGGCATACCGAACTTTTAAAACTCTCGTAAAGGATGTATCGATACTATCTTCTGTTGTCGGTTGCGACCTCAATGCTTTGTGTCTTTTCGACGGAGGCCTTTACTACGATTCCTTCGAAACGGCATCCTGGATGTTCATTATCAACACCGTCATCATCAACACCGTTATCGTTATCGTCAACATCAACTTCATTGAATCTGTTCCCCTTTTCAAGACAGAAAAACTTTGATACTAATTCTAATAAAAGAAAGAAAAATGATTCTTTGAAACGACGTCTCTCGGATGACAATGATGGAGAAGATGAAACTGAAGACGAAGAAGATAATAAAAACTCGGCGCCGGCGAAACGTCGTCCTAAAGTTGACGATCTTGTTCAATTGGTATCACTTCGGATGCGTAGGGTTACGTTTCTTTCATGGTGGGCTCAGATCATCTTAACGGTTATTTCGTCAGTAACACTTCTTTTTACTCGCAACGTAATGAATCTTGATACAGCTAGTTCGGTGGCCGGCATGGCCTCAGTAGCAGCATCATCGGCCAACAGAGCAGCCTTATTGCCAAATTATTTTTTAGCTGGATCAAGTCTAGCATTATCATTTGGATCTGTATTCTGGACGTGGGCGACTCGACGTCTATCTCGACGATTATTACGGAAACCAACAACACGTATACAGGCAGCTAATATGTTACGAAAAAGTATCTCAGTCGGTGTATGGTTGAATCTAATTGGTATGTTCTTAGCATTATTCGGTGCCGGACAAATTATTGGTAGTCTAGCCATCAAAGTTTTAACAACATCAACTGGCGCAGCGGCTGCATATCAGCAGGGTGGTGTCATGCTATTACAGCCCCTCGATATTTTAGTAGTTCAGGCTAATAACAATACGATATTCAGTCACTTTTGTAGCATCGCAGCGTACCTATTTTTGGGTCGATCCATAAGTCAGTTAGATCCACCATCTGTAGAAGGTGATGAGAGATCGAAGGCATAACATTTATAAACAAATTATACCATTAATACTTGACGTACAGTTACCATACTATTTGATGTATTATTACTTGATGTAGCTGTTTAAGACAGGGGGTTTATTCATTCTACTTAGCTATTTAGTTCTATTTCTATATCTCTAAAAAAGTTTATAATAAGCACGATATATTGTGTAGATAGGTTTGTTCCTCTATAAAGTTTAAACTTTAAAGTTCAGAAGTATCAAACAATTATGGACAATAAAATCGTACAGTATCAGATCTAAAATTGTTTGAAAATTTTGTCTGCCCATGGTACAATATGTTTAGAATGTCTATTCAATGTTTACATACTGGTTGACTCTAAGTTTTGAAGGCAGTAGTAATCCATTTCCAGACTCTGGTCTGTTGCTGTCGTTCTTAACTTGAGAGAGCTATGATATTGCTCCTGAGTGTGTTGGAACTTGATGGTCAGATTTTTTTCACCCTCCATAACTGCCCGGATCGTTTTCCCCAATTCATTGTCCATTTCGTCCCTACAAAATTTGAGAATACTAAGACATTCCCCATTGCCATAATCGTTTCGATGGATTTCACATACTTTCGGGAGTGTGACAATCCGGCGTTTACTATCTACCACCAACTGGTTGTTACATAAAAAGTCGACACAAGCTACATTTAGTTGCTGCTCAACATATCTATGCGACAGAACTGGGACAGATGCTGGACAAGCAACGTCAGCAGTACTAAGAACAAAATGTGCACGAACGTCCGTGTAGTCCAGTGCATAATATCGGTAAGCATTCGACTTTCTCGGAGCTTCAATGTATGGTGGCTTGGGGTTGATAGGCTTCGTCATTTTACCGCAAATCACACAGCTGTGAAGTTCGGCCAAAGAAAAAACATCCCCTGCGATTTCGTAGCAAGAAGTTCTCATAAAATGGCCGACAGACTTCCTATGGAGTGGCCCGTTAACAGAAAGAAGTAAAGCTTGTTGAAGAAGGCAATGGTATATATTCACAAAGAGACAGAAGGCTTGAGGGCTCGAAAGATCAATTTCGCTTAGCGGCAAGTATCTCAGTTCACTTGTCATATCTAAAAAGTCGATAAACGACTTTGGATCTTCTTCAAGCGAACTTAGTGAAAATGTAAGGGCCATTGTGAGTAGGTCTTCAACAAATTTGTATGATTTGGAAACACTATTTCCAAAAGACATGGATAAGCTGTCGAATGACATGCGTCGTCCGTTGAGGATAGCTCTTTCTTTTGATTTTTGGTTCGTAACAACCTTAGCCCATTTTGCGGTACCCGCAGACAAAGATGTTTCCGATAGCGTTTGGAAGCCTTGCCAGAATCTTGCTTTATGCAAATGATTCTCTTCGATAGATGTATTCTGTTTTTCCACCTTGGAGTGATTCTGAACAGCTCGATTGATCTTTTCGCCAAAATCGTCCCTCGATTTTTCGTCGCGAAAAGCCATGTAGTGGCACAGCCATGCAGTTTCTATAACCAGAATAGGGAAGCCTGGGAGAGGACAAAAATCACCAACTAATGGACGTACAAGCGTAATATCAGAGTACCATATCTCATGACATGCCGACTTCGCTAACGGAGCATAAAAGGATAGGGAGCTTTCGTACATGCCACACCATTCTTCTCTCCAATGAGATTCCCATAAACATCTTGCGACTATGTTTTCGTCGAGAAGTTTTCCACGCCTCACGCAATTCTTGCTTGGGTTTACTCCAAGATGCATAGCATCGCCATCCAAGAACCAAGTATCTTGGTCTGTCATATAACCAATTTCAGAAGAAAGAGCGGCATTGCACGTTTCCCACACGGAAGATTGGAAGGGTACATTAGACATCCGTTCTAATACTCTGGAGGCTATTCGACGGGATTGTTCCGTTGCACACAGCTCACCGGCGACAAAATCTGGCGGTCCGCCAGATTTGGCTTCAATCTTCGAGATCTTCTTCATCGTCTTGGATAATCCAATTTTTGGTTCTCTATTCTTTTTCTTCGGTTCCATTTTTGGTACCTTGTTGGATTTCAGGGTGGCTGGCACAGAAGTAAGCTTCTTCGCGGTCGTTTTAATGGCTTTTCCTGTTGCCTTCCCGGTTCCTTTGAAAGTTACAAACAATGAAATGAAGCGATTAGATGTCAATTCTCAAATAAGGCAAATGATAATTGCGACTGCTATTAGGACGGTAGCAACACACAGAACGTACCTTTGATGCCTTTCGCTGCGAACTTTGTCGTTCCTATGAAGTGGAGAAGATAGTCCAAAAAGTTAGACAATATTAACACCACAAACAAAAGTATGATCAAATCTATGACAACGCGTACTTACCCTTTGCAGTCTTGGCTGTTATGCGACCTGTCCCAACAACAGCCTTCTTCGCGACTCTCTTGACTTTTCTTCTAAATTTGCCTTTTTTCGAAGTCTCTGTCTCAGATAACGAAGAGTCGCTCAGTGAATCTTCAGTATAGTCATATTCGATGATGGAGTTATCATTTTCGTAGTAAAGACCAGGGTCCTCAAACGATCCTTCTCCACCTATAATATATTCATCTATTGCAGCCTTCTCAGCGAAAATTCCCTCATCTCCTTCACCACTCATAGTAGAACCTGGTGTGATTTCAGCCGAAAAAGATTGGTTGCTGCTGAAGGTGTTATTGCTGTCAAGAACATTTGTTGAAGAGCTGACGGCAGTCATCGTCTTGGGAGCAACATGTGGAATCTCAACACTTTGGCCGATGTTCATGATATGAGCCAGCTCTTTTCCTGATTTTAGACGAATAAATGTTTCGTCATTTGCCGATGTTGGCTCGTCTCCCATAGGATTGCGATGTGTCACACGGACTACATAGGCTAATTGGCGAACCCGTTGCACTCTATCCATCATTTCGATCCAGGCAGGGACATCAGCGTGGGAATGTTCGTTAGAAAAAAATAATTTTGACCCGCTTGGAGTACGAGGTACAACCGTTTCTTGATCGTTATCGTCAAAGGGCTTAGGAGGCAATTTCCTTGGCGAGAACATCCCCGTCAAGCTACATATATTAGGGTCCTGAGTACAAAGAACCAACGGCTTAATCCACCCAGAATCCCCAATTGATGGTATTTCCTTATCGTCCTCGTCGTCATCATCTGAATGATACGTTGCTGGAGGCCTTTCTTCTTCTACTGAAGCTCCCTTATTGCGCTTAAGATTGTATAAACTTAGCATTCGTCCCCCAAATCTGGTTGATGGTTCTGCTGCGACCCCAACACTATATCTCGACCATCGTTTGTGTCGAAGAGTAAAAGATCCTCCTAATGTAAGAAAGGATGATTGAGTTTCATCTGTAGGTAACGCTCTTTCACCTAGTTCGGTTTCGTGGGTAAAGATCTGAAAGAAGCCATTCTTAGATGGCATCGATGTCACCCATTTCAGCCACCAGCCACGATGAACGGTTAGATATTGAGTTTCTGTCTCGTCTGTACCGGCCTTGTTCTGAGTCATCGAGAACATGACGGTATCACCAGATCTGATCAACTTATTTTTCTGGCTTCGCTTGGCTTTTTCTATCACAATGGGTAAATCCCGTCGTGCTAAGACGGCGAAACCACCACCGTTAATGATTGAACATGTGGTACTTTTTTCATCTATCGACATGAACTCTCTTATAATTACAGAATCGCCGGATTGTAGATAAATGCCCTCTCCGAGTTCGGCTGCGGTTGCCATGTCTTCATCGTCAACTTCTTCGTTTTCGTCGATAACTTCTTCTCCAGTCATATTGAATTTGGAAATGTTCTGAATGCTGCCGCTGCGATCAATTATCAAATCATCGCTAGATAAGATATCAACACCCTTCGTACTATGATTTGATATTGATACTTCGGATTCCTCTGATAATAGTCGCTTCCGTCCACCAAGGATCGTTGGGCTGACTGTTGCTGGTATGACATCTCTATCTTGTTTTTGTTCCTGTTGTTGATCGTCCTGCTGCTGCTGCTGCCGCTGCCTTAAAATTTCAGCATTAATCCATTTTTTGGCCTCCGTGCCCGTTTCAGACTTTTTATCGTTCGAAAGCTCCATTTTAATGATTTCGGTCAAGTCCCGACGATAATGATTGTCCCCTTCCTTTCGATCTTCATCGATTAAATACATAGTCAAGTTAATGCACTGTGTTCCCAAAACTGACGCTAATCCAAAGGGTTTAATGGCCGGTAAATTCAAGCATTGCCATTCCAAAAAGTCTACATAGGAACTCCACAACGCCAATGTATATGTGTCCTCGGTGTTCCAATTGGTCATAATGCCACTTTTTCGTTTCTTTATCGATTCTGGGTCCTCGTGAATGACCGTACCGAGTTCGGGTGGTGTCTCACCTGGTTTCGTCACCACTAATCGATCCAAACCACCTTCAACTGTGAATGACATGTGAGGATTTTCGTATTTTCCATCACTCGTCTTATTTTTACTTCCAGTTATGTTGTAATGAAACGTAGGATTCGTTTTCTTCACAAATGCCATGGCCGCCGAAACGAATGCCTTGGTGATAATCCCCATTTTGATGGGGTCATCAAGTTCACAAGAGAAGTAGAGTTGCTTCCCAACGGGATCCTTTTTGAGTTTAACTTGGTACTGAAATTCAAATCGTCGTTGTTTATTTCTCATATAGTCTGACACCTTGTCGTTGGCAGCTGTCCCCCTTTCGGCATCGGTATCATCAGTATCGGGTGTTCGAATCAATACAAGCATGTCCATCTCAAACCATTCATTGGAGATATGAAACGGAGTGGAATCATTGCAAGATATTCGTTTACCGGAATACGAATCTATTATGTAAAAAGATGCCAGGTTGGGATGTTCCACTTCCTGTTGCTGCTGTTTTAATTGACTACTGAGATCAGCAGATCCGAAAGACGAAGTTGACTCGATGACGAATTCTGGCATTTGTTGTTGTTGTTGTTGTTGTTGTTGTTCGTCTTCCCCATTTTGTGTCTTCGATCCTAGCAGACTATCTCTAACGACATTATTATCTATAGCAGGTTCAGTTTTATCATGTTGTTGTTGCAATAGAGGTATCAACTCAGATCTGTCACTTCCTTGGTTGACTGGCAAGGCCGATGCTACCAAGCTGCGACCGTCCCCTTGCTGTTGCTGGTGTTGCTGTTGCTGTGACAATGATGTTTGCTGAAAATGTTGTTGCTCTGGTGATATTATTTGTTCTTGTTCTTGTTGCTGTAACTGAAATTGTCGTACCCAACTTAATCCTAAAATAACCATACATGTTATCCATGCCGTGATTATGTATTCTAGCATTCGTAATACAACTGGTGACCATTCCGGATGACACGCCCCAAGGGCATACGCTCCACAAAGCAACCCCACAGTACGTGTAATTGTTTCAACTTGCCGAACCGGCCAGTTAATGTCGTCATTATAGGCAGATCTAGCAGTAGTATTATCCTCCTTATTTTCGTTACCATTTCCACATGTCATAGACATGGACCGTTGACTGATCAATCGTCGAATAGAATGATTACTGGTTGTGATTGCGGTGTTCATCAGCCCTCTCACACCGCCTACTCCAACATCGGTAGCATCGTTATCGAGACTACCGTACAATCCCCCACCACTATCATTGTTGGTGTTAATATTACTACCTTCGCCGTAGATCGATCGGGCGTTGCTCGCTTGGCTGTTACGAAAGACAGTATTTATACTGGTGTTATAATTGATATTTTGGCCTAATGGTGTATCCTCGACAGTCTTGTTATTCCTGTTCCTAAAAACGCGTCGACCAACCGCCCGTGCCGGTCGAGCGACAGAAGCCTTCACTTTCCCAGCCAATGTTTTTTTGCGTCGATGTTGTTGTTGTTGTTGTTGTTGTTGTTGTTGCTGCTGTTGTTGTGGCTGTGGCGAAGATAGAGAAGGTACATTCTCCGGAAATAATGTATTATAATCACTTTCTCTATCGCCGTTGCCGCTAGTCGCAGAAAAACCTGACATCGTATCGCTTTCTTCGTATTTTTGATGATGAAGCGGTAGTAAAGATGATCGTGACGTCGATTGTTGTAGAGACTTTCGAATACGTTGTAGTGGGTGACCGAAATGAAAATAAGAAGATGGAGTTTGTTTCTGCTCCTGTTGACGTTGATTATCACCACCTGTATTGCAGCTGTATTGTTGGTGTAAATAATGATCAATAACGTCGATGCTGTTATCGTCGTCGTTGCTTCTATATTTTAGATGTTTGTGGTGATTTTGGAGTGGATGCAGTAATGATTCTTCGTCGATTCCTTCGTCAATCATGTATGATCATAGATTTTCGTTACGGAAATTTAAAGTCAGTGTGACTTTCGATCCGATTTACGACTACAGTATTTCAGGGTCGGTGGTTTGGGTTTTTATTTTGATGTGATTACGCAACCGGCACTATCACTTTCTGCGAATATATTGCGTGATTTCCCTTGTCAACAAACATTGATGTGTAGTTGAGCCTCTAGTATTGAGACGCCAATGGTCAGTATGCTTCTTTTTCTTATCCTCTTTCTTGTCAGTAAACAGATTTTTTTTTGTGAATTTTTTCAAAGTCTTTTTTAACTAATAATGTTACAGATGTTATCGATCGAAACATACAGTCCTTCTAAAATATTTGTACCTCCCACATTCAGTACTTTAAGTACACTATGCCTATTACCAATAGGTAATAATAACGTTGCAGTCCGTACAAGTAACGTTACTACAGTAGGTTCGCTCGCGTTTTGAATATCATCTCTGGTAAAACCGAAAAGGTATGTTGTTACCCTCGTCACATAGTCCCACAGTACCTATGGTTGCACAGTATTATACAGTAGTACCGTATGAAAAGTTACTACTATTCTTGTACTCTATTATTGAGGAAGTGTGTTATGTTCAGTTTCACCGCGACCATCCACGACAAAACAAGCAAAAGCGATTCGATTGGGCCTTTATTTTGTGACGTGTATATGCGTGTAAATCTTTCATCTGCAATGACATCACACACACACACACAAGCTAGCTACATTAGCTACAGTAGCTAGTAGAGAGAGTGAAAGCACTCAAAGCAACACAACAATCAACTCACTTATTCCCATAATTTCTGTCACTACACTTCGCGAGTTATTCGAATATACAACAACGACGACGACAACAACAAACAATGATGATTTTCCAGAGACGTCTTTTTTCTGCCGCCCTAATGCTGGTAGTGGTCCTTGTGATCACATTGCATTCTAGCGGTGTTATTGCTGGTGTTACTGCTTCCGAAACTGTCGCAAGTATATCACCAGGTGGTGCAATAGAAAAAGGCGATTCTTTGTCTTGGAATGGTAAATCAAAAAAGATGTTTGATAATATTGTTAAAGCTGCACCATTTTTTGTACGTTCTAAAGTAGAATCTAGGATGACAAAGGAAATTAAGAGACGTAATCTATCAGTTGTTACGGAATCAGAATTAAAGAAGATCGTCAGTGCGGTAACACCCAGTTTATTCCTAAGTAGCACCCTTACTGCAATGAATAAGGCATAGAGAAATAAAGAAAGAAGAAGAAGAATTTTGCATTGACATCATGGCTGAGTACATCGCTTGGGGTTCAAAAACAAAACAGTCATATACAAAATTTAACTGATTAGATCTGTCTGTATCCAATCGCCGGATCAAAAGAATTGCATTTGGTATATCATCACCGAACTTTCAGTTAGTATAACACTATAACACATACATAAATAATAATAATTTATAATACACACCCATCCATATCCATATCTACATCCACGTAAACTTCGCCACCAAATCTTAGGTTTTCATAGATAGATGTTACAAGTAGTGGGATGGTTTGATAACTAACAAGTTTGATCTATATATTATATATCCTATTCAAAATAAATGTATCTTTGGTTATATTATCTAGTATTGTACTGGGTAGCCATTCCACCATTGAAGGTGTTGTTTGTTGCCTCGCAAGAAGTAATAAGTTTCATTAAAATTTCAGATGAGACTAATCATGCATTATGTAGGTGATAAATTGAGGGATGATAAGCGTATTTGTTGCTGTTTCCTCCAATGCAAACGGAAATCAACTTCATCCATCCATCCACTCAATCCATGAATATTCACAAAATGAGCTTAGTGTATTATCTATTCTTCCTTGTTAGAAATCACAACCATACATGACTTGGTGTTGTTGATTATAATTCATAGGCATCCGTTGCTTTGGGCTAAATAGATTATGGTTATTCTATTCGTACTCAATCCTCCTGGAAATAATCTACCTGTTCGTATGTGAGTCATAGTTGGATAACAATTTGTGTGTGGGCATATAGTATTATGACATCATCCTCGTGACAACCTCTAGCTCAATATTAATTTAAATACATCAATATCAATGCGTCAATATCAATACGATGATGACGATAACCGTTCTAATGTTAAATCATAAACAGGAAGAACAGCAGCAGCCACAGGTCCTGCACGTAATAAACTGATCGAGAAACCACGATAAAATGATCGTTCTTTACGCATGAGTCGAATGGTTTCTACGATAGAATTATTCTTAATCATATTTTTGATACTGTACGATTGCTGTTGTGGTTGTTTCTGTAGTAGATGATGCTGTTGTTGTTGTTGTTGTTGTTTCTGATGACTCGCAGCGTAGTACATACGACTACGTAATGCATCAAACGGAAAAAATACTGCCCAACAAAGTACTCCAGACGAAGCTGCACACATCATTCGTTCCTGCAGTGAAAGTGAAACGATACCATTCATATTCATGTTATTGTTATTGTTGATGTTGACGTCATAGTTGTTTCCTTGTTTTGACAAAAGAAGATGTCGTTTCAACCTTCATATGTAGCAACATACATTGCTCTACTGATTGATTCTGAAAAGATATGAGGTATGAATGCCGCACCATAGGGACGGAATCGGAATCCTGATATAATACTCAATCGTGGTTGACGTCCCTGTTGTTGTGTTGAGATTGTTTTAAAACAAATGTTTCTTTCAATGCTACACGGAACGGATTTCCTGTAATTTGTTGATTGATCTTAATCATTATCAGTGGAGCAGTTAATATTCCTGTAACCATCCCTGCTACCGATCCAGAAATTGCAACACCAGCTAATGAATCTTGTGTTAAATATTCCGATTATTAATACTATTACTATCAATATAGTTATCATTCTGTTGCTGTTGTCTACGATACAGGAATTGCCGTGTCGCATCGTACGTTGCAAAGTTCACACTTTGGACCATACCAACCGTTATGAAAGGAGAGGAGGCACCAGAATACAATGCACGGACGGTTCGAAAAACATTTTGATGGGGTTATTCTGATGAGGAGTGCTGATTTTTGCGCCTGCGGAGGCGGTAGTTGCTGCTGCTGCTGCTGCGCTACTGCTACTCCTCTTTGTACCGTAAACTACTTTCGATGACAACGATGAAACGACGTTCTGATCGCGAGGTGCATGATCCCATGTTTGGCACAGGCAGAACTACTATTCCGTGCCTTATTATCATTCAAGCCTTTTTATTTCCAGGAGAAGACGCCTTCGCTCCTCCCCAGTACTTATTTTTGCCCATTGTATTTGTTTGTAACCAAACCTTTGCCGAATCTAATGGGTAACCGACGATAGTTCCCGAGAAGCCTGCCAACCACCCAGCGAACATCGAGTGGGCGGGATTCGTTTTTGTATTTACACGATGTATGTGATGATTCCCACTGGCGGTGAAGCTCGTCGGGGTGGTGGGAAGCGTATTCATCTTTCCTATAGTATATTCAAATACAGTTGTGCTATCTTTCAAATAAACTAAATCAGCAGGACGTATTCGGTGGAGAAACTAGTATTTTCAAAGGCAGTGAGATGAGGTGCTGTTGGGTTGTTTCCATCGTGTTTTGCTATGACGATGTTGCGGGTGCGATCGATAGAGTTCAATTCGAATCGATGATTGATTCGATTCGACTGTAGAATGTGGTATCGGCGGTAATATGTGATGATGTGTTACATACAGTAGGAGAAAGAGAATTCGATGTGACAGAATGAGAAGTTCGAATTCTCGAATTGAGAATGTGTGGATAAACAACTCTGGATGCGATATGATGACGAGATCTGTGTGTTACTGCCTGCACACTTGAATCTTTCTCAAGAGAGGACACGTCATCTCTCTTATTAATTGAAGGGTACACGACTGGCATTTGTGATCAGATGCAGTGGTGAATGTGCCGAAAATGTGATGCGGCATAAATTGAATAAATTAGTTTCTTTTTATCGCGCATCATTGATCGAGCCTGGCTTTGTATTTTTGTGATCAAAGTTGAAGGCTTTGTGATCAAAGTTGAAGGCTTTGATTGGAATTGCCCGCAACATATCATATACGTTCGCAGTTAGAGCAGCTAATGGCTCCGATAGTTAAAGAGAATCAACAGCTAATCACAAATTAGGAGAACAATCATGACACAAGCAAACGAAAATGAAAATAGGCCGCCATTACCTCCATTTGATCTTGAATCTGCAACTAAAAAGGTACGCTTAGCGGAGGATGGTTGGAACAGTCGTGACCCGGTTCGTGTCTCTCAGGCTTACACAATTAATAGCCGCTGGAGGAATCGAGCCGAATTTATAAATGGACGAGATCAGATTGTTAAGTTCTTAAGCGCAAAGTGGAGTGACGAACAGGAATACAGATTAATTAAGGAGCTGTGGGCATTTGCAGGCAATCGTATTGCGGTGCGATTTGCTTACGAAAGCCAGAATGCTGATGGCCAGTGGGTGAGGTCTTATGGCAACGAAAACTGGGAATTTAATGAACTTGGCTTAATGACTATTCGCCATGCGAGCATCAACGATCTTCTAATTAGTGAGAGTCAACGTCTGTTTCGCTGGCCGCTGGGTCGACGACCAGATGATCACCCGAGCTTAAGTGCGTTAGGCCTTTGATGAAGTCCGAGGAGAGCATACTTTTAATCGGAATGAATGTAACCACTTATGAAGCCTGAACGGCAGGTTCACGCCGTATCTTTATTACTATTACACATGAGAGAATAATATCGTAGTTAACATCGTTTAGTCAAGGTTTAGTAGTACTTCCTCCGGTCAGAGTTATTGACCGCGCGCTATCGCGTAATAATTTAGCGTGTGTTATTAACACGTTCAATGGTCAATCTTGATTTTTTAACGTGCATTTCACACATGCTAATTTAGTCTATCAGGTTGCCTATTTCAGCTAGGGTAGAACCTTATGATGTTGATATATGAAATCTGTGTAGAATAATAGCTTAGATGGAACCTTCAAATTTTGAAAGAAATTATTCATTGATAGAGTTGCACACAGTTGAATGATGTATAGTTTTACTAGTATTTGCTAGTTATTTTTTGGGCATTATTTAGTTTTTAATTGATATAGTGTAATTACACGCTAAATTTTCACTTCAAAACACAATACTTTTAGGGTTTTAGGAGGTTTTAGGTTCGACTCACACGATTAAAAATCGTCAGATATTGATATTGAATTTTTTTTAAGCAATCCACGACTGGAGCAAAGGCTCCTCCGAGAGATGGCATGACAAACGATTTTTCTCGCCAATAAATAAAGTCACATAAATTTCTACTCACTTTTTTATTCGATCATCCACACCTCATCAATGTTCCGCGTCATTGCCGTCAAGACATTTGTCATTAGAACACATACAGTGGTATATCGTATCTACCAGCAGCAATCTATATACATACTACTGACGATTAATTCGTACGCCATTTATCTTACCTTTCTGCTACTCATCGATTGATTGGTTGATTGGTTGATTCATTCACTCTTTCCTTCGAGTAAGCACACTCTTC
>FMBT01000348.1:0-267500 GCA_900095095.1 Fragilariopsis cylindrus CCMP1102 | reverse complement strand
GACAACAACAACGTGATATTAATAAACGAAGGAAGAAAAAAGCTCGTGGAGAGGATAATAATGATGAAGATGATGATGATGATTCTTCGTGTTCCTCATCATCTTCTTCGGAAGTCGATGATAACAATGACAATGATGATGATGACAACGAAAGTATCTCTGATACTGAGACAGAGGACAGTTTTCCCATCTACAATCACGAGAAAAAATAAAGAATAATATGGATTGAATAGAATATCGATCAATAATAGCATAGGCACGTTTGTGTTGTGCAATAAATCAAATCAAATCAAATCAAACCAAACAAGGACATTATATTATACATAAACCATAATAAATAGAATAATCATAATATAATATAATTGTTATACAAAAATAAATATTACAGCGTATAGAACATTATCACTATTATTTCTAAACTCAGTAAAAATTCCTAAATATTCTACCACAATTATATTTCTTTCTTACTCCCCCCCCCCCCCCCCCAACCCCTACGCATATCGCGTCAATACGGTATGCTCTCCAGTGGCATAGTCGCCATAATTCTGTTACTGTGGAATCATCGCCATCATCGTTGTCAGTTTTGAGTATAACACTAACGATTATGCAAAATGATGGGGAATAACAGAAGGTAGCTTAGATATACCTCATTTTAGTCGCACTGTGGATATTCGTAAGATTTCTCATTTTTGGGTTATTGATTTTAATCGTGGTTTTAGGCAGAATTCTACTTATATCGATATTTTTAAGGATTTAGTGCTGTTATTACAGTATATTACTAGCTTCTTTCTATAAGGATTACTAGTATTGCTATTATTTGTATATTATAAGGTTCTGTCTCTGTCTCTCTGTCTGTCTCTCTATATATGTTATTAACGCATTGCTTGTATCAAGCTCTTCTTCCCCTTTGCTATTCTTTGTTTGATTGGTAGTGATACTGATACTGATCGTGCTACATATACAATGATAAACGGTATTATGATACACAGTTTACGATACGTCGAGAAAAGAACAAAAGCAAAAATGTCAGATTAGTTCGTTTTTCGATAGATCACATATCGAGATCCGTTTCAATTCGTTTTGTTGAGCTGTTTATAAAGAGTTACACGCAAGCAACAGACAACGATCAGTGGAAAAACATCATTTACTTTTATAAACTTACCATCATATCCCAATGACGATTCCTGGTCATTATTTTCTGGATGATTATTCTTGGTATCATTACTGTTGTTATTGTTGTTGTTGTTGTTGTTGTTGTTAATATACTGAGCTTCCTGCCGCTGCTGCTGCTCTTGGACTTGGAAGTTTGTTAATGCTTTCGTTGATATTGCTGTTGGCGGTGACAGTGTTAACGTCGGCCAATGTTCTTTACAAAAATCATTCCATATACCAACAACAACTGTTAATTCGTCTTCGTGATATTGTTCCTTACCAGCAAAATACTTACTGTTTCGGGTGTTGCTGTTGTTGTTGCTATTGTTCGATTCTGGTACTGTTGATGTTGATGTTGATGTTGATGATGATGATGAAGACGATACTAGTATGCTGTGATCGTCGCTACTATCTTTTGTACTTGTACTTGTGCTGTCACTGCTGCTACTACTGCTACCACCGTATGATGCACAACGTCCAAACGCATCAACTCGTCTAGAAGGATCTGTCCGTTGTTTCAAATCTATATGTCCTGCATCCCACAAACAAAACGGTATTGACAACAGTCCTCTACTTCCACCATTAATACCGTTGTTGTTGTTATCATCGTCGTTATGATTATTGTGATAGTGATTGTTACTGTTACTGTTGTCGTTATTGCTATTGTTCCCACCATTACTTTGTTCCCAAAGTTGTTCCAATGCGTATATAACACGACCGCATGCGGCACCCATTCGTCCTGTATCATGTTGTATTGGCCAACTAACAATAACTCCACATACCTTGTATATTTCAATTATATCCGAAAATCGGTCTAAACAACTTTGATTGATTGCACCACGGCTGGCGATACTAAGTGCACGTGCACTATTAATGGTACATGTACCATTACTATTGTTGTTGTTATGATTCTTATTGTTATTATCGAATCGTAACGGTTCAAGTTCATAACATGATGCCGGTGCACCACCACCACCGGTAGATGATTTAACAGTTGATGGATGATAACCAATAGCGATACCAATTCGATTTTTATGAAAATTTAATACAAGGACTGTACCATTATTTGCCTTTTTCCAGTCAAAAAGACTAGCAACCTTGGATGGTTTACTTAACTTGCGTACTAATTCAGGATGCATGATGATTGTGATCGTGATCGTGATCGACTCGACGGATCGATGTTATCACTGCACTAGTATGACACTGATAACTACACTGAATAAGTTTTATATGCAGACACACAGGGAATCGATTGATTCTTTTGTAATGTTCGTTTTCCTCCCTCTTATTATCTCTTTCTCTATCTTTCTCTACTTCTACTTCTGGTTATTGTTGTTATTGTTATTGGCGACACAAAGAAAGAATTTGCATCACGCTTACAACAGAGTACCATGGAATGATACAAATAATGTATTATTAGATGATAAGAATTATGTTATGTGAAGCGATTCTATTCCCCTTTGATGCTTTTGAATGAATGAATCGAATCGAAGCGAAGCGAAACGAATAGCACTGATCAGCTTCAGTTTTATAAGCTGCCTGTATGTTGAAATGAAGAAGAAGAAAAAAAAACGGCTTTTTACATCACTTATATTATTACGCGTTAAGAATACGCCTTAAATTTAGACGCGAATCTCGATTGATTGATTCCTTCGACTCCGACATTTTAATTAAGAGATTGATGACACACATCATGCGCATTATTTTTCCACACGAAAATTCAATCAAAGAAAAAAAATTACACACCAAACTCACGTGACTGATACCGGTAAGAAGTATTTGTTGTCATTTTATTAATGAAATAAAAAATAATGCAATCATGAGTATGTGATGTGTGATTGGTTTGACTGATTGACTTGTCTGTCATCATTCCCTAGGATAATTACTGTAATTTTAAAATTAAAATATCAGATAATTGACAATGCACTGCTATTGCGATCATCGGTATATAGGTTGTTGTTGTTGTTTTTTTGGTGTGGTGTAGGTGCTGCTGTGTTGTGTTGTGTTATGTTGTCGGTCGGTGTTTTGATCGGTGTCTTGAACAATCGTGGTTTGAAAATAATGATGAGAACGAGAACAACTACAACAGCACCGTTTTTGTTCTACAACCTACTACTGTCTAAATTATTTTGGGTTGTTGTTCTACTCTTGGGAAGTAATAATAATAATTCGTTCTTTTTTAATTTCTTTATTTGTCATCGTCGTCGTCTTCGTCATCATCATCATCATCATCATCTGTTGTAACAACTGCGATTGTTGTCGTTTCTCATCGTCAACAACAACAACACATACAATACAAACGACACAACATCCTCGCTGCACAGACCGAAAACGCATTGTTGGTCGTCCCCAACAACATCTCTACTGACGACGAAGAAGAAAACGAAAATATCAATGTCAATGTCAATAAACAACGTGATCGTCGCAATATCAAATCACTACTCGATCGACGATTCTTCGTATCGTTGTCATCGATGTTTTGGGGTGGTTTATTATCAACAGAAGTAGAAGCAGCCACATTCGAAGAAAAGAAAGTAGCAAACGACAATATACAGATACAGCTGTCTCATCATCATCCATTGATAGAATTTGGTATGTCTGATCAAGTTGTCGAATCTTTAGTTTACGAACGCGTTCTCGGATCGGGCAGCTACAAGACCGTATATTTAGTTTCTGGAATAATAATGACGACGGACGACGACGACGACGATGTTGTTGTTGTAGATGATGAGGAGGTATTGATCACAATACTAATAATAGGAGGTAGTACGTTACGCAATGGCAGTCGAACGATTACGAAATAAACGTGATGTGAAGAATGCATTTCGTGGAGTACATATCCCAGAATTAATCCAACATCAGAGGAAATTGGTGGATACTAATAATTATGACAATAATGATGATTACGATAATGATGGTGATCTTTTTGAATCAATATTGGGTTGGTGGATACAATCCTCAAATGTACCAGAATATGTCAAGGGACGACATGTTTTTGTTCCTGCTGGTAATGATCATCGTCAAGTTGACATAAGTAGTTTGAAACGAACACAAAATGAACCAGAAAAGAATTTCATTGGCTCTAGATGGATGATTTCATTCAAACCGGTATATGAAACTGATCTGAAACGATTCATACAGAATTCACCAGTTCTTTATCCAATAACCGAGACAAAAAATACTGCCACATCATCAAAGTTGCTGTCAACGTCATCATCGTCTTTATCATCGACGTGGACTGAGCCTAATCTGATGAAGTTCGTTCGTGAAATTATTCACGCCGGGAAGCTCGTGCACGAATCTGGTATCGTGCATAGAGATATTAAACCAAAGAATATTATGATGATGTTGCCATTATCTTCGACTACTGGGGAGCCGAAATGGATGAGACCAGTGATTATCGATTTTGGATTTTCTGAGTTTGGACGTCCCGTATCGGTTAAAGGACAAAAAAAAGCCAAAAAAGAAATATGTGCGGTCCAACCGGGTCAACTCAAAGGTGAGGTGGAATATGTTCTTGCGGAAGATCTTGCCAATTATCGTGGGTGTCAACGGGGAGATACATACGCGATGGGAAAGACGTTGTATGAACTCATTTTCGGTTCGTCCACAACTTCTTTTCTATTTTCAGCAACGGACAAGCAAGACCAACAGCAACAAGAAGTTGGAACTTCTGGAAATCCATTAATAATGTTATCATTGGACGAAGCAAAGTTACAGAACGAAAAATTTCGGAGTCATATTTTTGGTGACGATGCCGGTAAAGAGAGTCGATTCTACTTATCACAAGATGCCGCGGACTGTATTTTATCTGTAATTCGAGGTTTGTGTAGACAAAAGGATCCATTATCGTTCGCCGAAGCAGATCATATTCTTTCTTTCTATATTAGTAGTCTCCTTTAAGCACTAGTACCAGGAAGAACTCTAACAAATTGTGACTACATAAATCAGTGATGTGTTGATACTGAAGTATAGTCCTAGTAATAATCTAGTTCCACCTAAAAAATTGTACTGAGTATGCTGTACTAACGTTACTTCGACGAAGGAACGACAGGAGGTGAGCCATTCCGAACAGAATCACATGCCAGGAAATGTAAGGAATGAACAGATAATACCACAGAAACACCTTGGCATGGTGGAGACGAAGCTTCCGGCCGCTGTTAAGACCTGACTAACAGTGAAAGTGTTCTTTGATGTTTGAGGAGAAAGCAAGTATGCTGCTGACAACAAAATGGAACAATTGCAACAATAATTAAATGGTAGATTCTCAATCGGGCGGGTTGGAAAGAGAACCACTTTTCATCACTGATGCACACTCTCCTCAAAACTGTTGGAGCAACCAAGGGTTCTACCTTTTTTTCTACATGCAAAACCAGTTTTGTCGACAATTTTGTTGACGTACGTTTTTTTGTCCGATCGCTCGCACGTTTGCATTGTTTGATTGATAGATTCACTCATCATCACTCCATGACTTCGCTTACTGTAAAGTACGAAACAGCCGAAACACACAAAACCCCAAAGGCTGCCACTCCGTACAACACATTCTGCTCATTTTTTGTTAGTTCTTTTCCCCCATCTTTTCGAGCCAAGGATAAGGCGACGGCGGAGGGCACGATAAACGCCAAGGTTCCCTGTGCGACTCCACCGACTAGGTTGGCCACCGCTCCAAACCCTCCCACCTGCGCCAACGCGTAGCAAAATCCAACCGCACCACCAACGATACCCAACCTCTGAACAGAAACAGCAGGTACCAAAGACGCTGCGACCTCGTCATTGGCAGTTGCCTCGTCATTGTAGTCAATGTTAATCGCACTACCATCATTATCATTGTCGTCTCGTTCTAGAAATGCCGTTTCCAAAATTTGTCGTCCCGACGAAAACACTATGGGAAACGTGAATAGCAAATCAACGCACAGGAGCAATTTGAGAGCCGAAAGGTACGGGCCGTTGGACAGATTCGCCAACACCAGGTCTTGCGTGTCTTCGCGGTAAAATCCGAGCGCCACAATCGCAAAGGCCACATTCACCAACCACACCCCCGAAACCGCCTTAGATACGGCTCCGTTGTATTCACGGGGTTCTTTGATACTGTTCATGATGGGAAAGGTTAAAAAGTTAATGGCAAAGAGGTAGCACAGTGTTCCGAACGATCCCCCAAAGGCGGCCCCAAAGCTGGAGGGCCACATGGGTAAGGTTTCAATCGAATTCAAGGACACCGATAGGCCGCCACCGGGTTCGACAAAGACCCCGTAGGCCAAGGTGACCAGGATGCCCCCAATCACAGCCACGACTCCCAGCGCGGACGTAAAGGCAAAAATACTGTAATCCCGAATGAGACTCAACGGCACCAACACCAGCGCCGCCAACCCTTCCCATGTGGATTCCGATAGGTCCGGTGCGATAGTTCGAACGATATTTTGTGTCGTCACTTGGTCGCACGACATGCTTTCCAAGGTTTGTCCGATAAATACCAAGTACGTGGAACAGACCCCCAACGAGGCGCACAGCGTCAAGGCAAACACAATCTTGGCCGCCGTGTCTCCGATAGCTTCTTGGGCGAGTTGAACGTACGATGTAATTGGAGTGTTCGTAATAGCGGAGGCCTTTAATCGCGAATCGGCCAAGGAGTGCATGGTAATGGTCGATAACCAACCGCAGGCGGTAATCGCAAGAATGCCACCCAACACGCCCTCTTCGAGAAAGACGTGCGGCAAGGCAAAGGATCCGGCACCACAAATGCATTTGGCTAAATTCGTCGATACCGACAGTTGAGATTCCGTGGCCGGTACGGACGAACAGTCTTCGACCAGGTTGATCCCAATTTCACAGAGATCTGGATCATTCGACAGTTCTAGTAACTCTAGTTCTTCTCGTTCTTGTTGCGAAGTTTGCAAATACAATAACGAAGATTTCCGACCATCCTGGTGGTGGTGGTGATTTTGTGGCGGTTCGTTCGTCCTTCTTCTTCTTCTTGCTGATACCATTGTGGTTGTTTTTTGCCGCCGGTGAACGGCGACGAATGCCGAAGCGCTGAGCGATGAATTTCGAGCAATCACCACCAGGGAAATTGCGACTGCTAGGATGATCGGTTTCATATTTCGTCACTTTCTCCCTCTCCCTCTTTTATAGTTGAACGCAGTACCCGTCCTGTTTCGGGTTTTTAGCGCGGTACCTTACTCGCGCGAGTGATTCTAGGTACTTTCATGGTACTGGGCGATTACTTAAGGAAATTAAAAAATGCGCTCGCCTTGGTACTAAAAACACGCATTGGTGATAAAACACACACGATAATACGCGTTGAAGCACACTCGCCTTGGTACTAAAAAACAGACCATGGTACTGATTCATGGTATTGTATAAAAATGAGCTCTACATAAGGAATTCAAAAATTAAATAATTTCTCTTTTAAAAATTCAAATCGTAAGGAAAAATTAAAAAGTATCGACAACAACGAAATTTCTTTTCTCTTTTAAGCACCTCCACGGCAACACCCGCCTCGCCACATCTCCATTAATAATAGACGGATCTTAATAATGAGAACCTCTACAGATAGCTAAGGTCGTATACTCAAACACTTACACATATAAGAGGGATTGGTTTTATAGAAGATAATGAATATTGTGTACGGCTACAGGAGGAGAGGCAATACAAAAAAATCAACATATGTACAAGAATAAAAATAATAAATAAAGCATGGGTCGAATGACATTAAAAACAAGTCGATGGCATCAATGTATGTATCCATGATCTATTTCCTTACTTAGTATTAATATTAGTCTATTCGTATTAGTGGATTAATTAATTAATTTTTAATTTTTTGTCGTGTGTCGTGAATTCAATAATCGCCACGCACCTATCTGTCGGACGAGCTACTAAAATGAAATTATTATCTCACACAATAAGCACCAGAATAATAAAAACAGTAGTAATAAATAAGTAAAATCAAATAGAATCAGTGCATCGCGGCGAAGAGATGCCTCTTGCATTACAGTACTGGATAGGTAGTGGGGCATGCCAAGTAGCTAGCAAAATCACAATCGCACTAGTATTTGTACCTTGCTGCAAACCCGTAACAGGACGGGTACGCTCATACCTTCCCAATTTATGCCGCGTTTACGGAAAACTTCATGCAATAACCTCAGTCTTCGACTTCGTTCATTGCCTTCAGTTTTAATGCCAGTACCCAGAAAGTACCATGACACGTAGTTCCTCGTGCTTCGCCCTCGGCACTAGCGCATGGTACTTTCTTGGTACTGGCGCGCGGCCTAAAACAGGCAAGGTATTAACATATTTAGTATGTCATATTAAAATATGTAACTAGAAGTACTTACAGCAGCTAGCATTAAGGCCTAAAAGTAATTTTTTTGAAAATTTGGCGTATCGCGTGTTTAATTGCACGCGCGGAATAAATATTTTCTATTAGCACCTACAGTAGCGCTATTACTGTAGCAAAGTAAGAACTTACGCAGCTATTCTACTGTACTGTCAACTGGATAGTAGATTGTCAATTGTTATACAATTATTGTATGCCATACACTGAAGTAGTCAATAGTCAATAGGTTGTCAACACTCAACAGCTTTTTGTACAGCACAAGTTACGAATAACTCAATTTACAGTACAAGTAACTTGTTGCGAATTTAGTAGTGTTTTACGCAGATCGAACAGACAGATCGCATAGCAAGAACATTATGACCGACTCAAATTCAAACGACAATCTTGCTGATATTGATTCCTCGATGGGTGGTGATGTTGAGGGAGTAGGATCCAAAAATGAAGAGGATGACGATGGTGACAAGTGCAAACTTATCGATGAGAGCACCATTTCGGGAAAGAAACGTAAAATAAATGACGAAGACGTTGAAGTCAAAAATGAAGCCGCAGTTGAGGTCACAAAAGTAGTGGCGATGGAAGATACCAATGAGAACTCAACCGGAGCTAAAACTGAGGAACCGTCGTCGTCGACGACGACAGATGCTCCGACTATGACTGTCGTCGCTACAACCTCCACGGCAGCAGCACCACCACCACCACCACCGACAACGACACCATCCTCCACCACAGGAAATGTATCAATCGCTTCGGTAGCGTCCGCTGCTCAACTTTCAACTGCTATGGGTTGGAATGGTCTTGGTTCCATTTTAAGTTTGAGTTTACTTACTTCGACATCAGTAAACACGTCGTCCGAAAAAAGGATATCCTCTTCTGAATTTCCTGCCTCCCAGAGATCTAGTGGTGGAAACTCAAACAGTGTGACGCTGCCTGTCAAGGAACAAGTTATACAGGCCGCAACTAAAGCCGTCAACGAATCGCCTCCCTTTGTTCATTTTAGTCGAGCGGATAGCGCACCCCAAATAAAAATTATCAATTCGGAATACGCTGCATCTACATCCACTACAAAGGCTACTGATCCTGCCACAACAACAACAACCAGTAGCAACACAGCCAATGATGTAGAAGCGCAAATAACTGTCAATGACCACTTGGTTTGTAAGCAGCAAGAGGGAGAGATGCGAGGTTATCGCATGGCCCGTGCGTCTCATGGTGTTAATTCGTCGGCAGGTAGTTATTATTACGAAGTGATAATCCAAAAACCACCTACCGCAAAAGAATTAGTTAATTCTTTGCCCTCAAACGTTAGGTTGGGACCAAAGCTTCAACGGGAAATGCAAGAGGCCTTAGAGGCGGAAGAAGAACGAGAGTCAAAAACGAGAAAAGAAAGCGAGGGTAAAACAATGAAAGATGATGACCAAAATATGCCACCGATTAATAACGCCGATGAAGTGGGAAAAGTAACCGGCTTCGGTTCTCACGTTCGATTGGGATGGTCGATGAGGACGGGGGACTTACAGGCTCCGGTGGGATATGACAAGTGGAGTTATGGTGTGAGATCTATAGGAGGGAGTAAAATACATTGTAGTCGTCGGGAAGACCATTGGGGTGGAGAACCCTTTGAAAGTGGTGACGTTGTGGGGTGTGGAATTTCGATGGTATCGGATGGTAGTGAGAAAGAAGAAGAAAGGGTAGGTACGGATGCAGGGACCACCGGTGGACGCGGACAACAACCCCGAGGTAACGAAAATCACATTCGTTTTTTCAAAAACGGACTGCCAATGGGTGAATTTGTCATCTCGAAGGGCAAACGGGAAGGAGGGGCAGCTTTTATCGTTCCAAACGGGGTGTACTATCCAGCTATTTCTCTGTATATGGGTGCTACGGTTAAAGTTAACTTTGGTCCTAACTTCATCTACCCACCTCGAAAGCTGCCAACCGGTTTGAAATTTCGACCGATGTCAAACCTATGCCACCCGCCCCTATCAGTTGAGGAATCCTCGGTAAAGGTTGCTAAAGAAAGATCCTTTCGAAAAGTGGACATTCAACAGAAATTTCTTGAGCTTGTCCAGACTGAAACTCGTGTCTTAGCGGATGCGTACCATAATCACCGAAAGAAACATATTATAGATGTTTGGAAAGAACGAACGAAACGAAACTTGAAAATCGAAGACTTAGAGAATGATGAATTTTTCCCCACCGACAGAGATATATTGACACGAATGTTGTAGAATAATTAATTTTAATAGGGCCAAAGCAAGACTTTGTTCGATTAAAAAGGCTGAACCAAAGTATTGAATTGAGGTCCGGATAACATATATAGGACTATATATATATATAGGACCTATATATATATATACGTTACTATGTTGTATAAATTTTATTTTCCTATTAGAAGCGCATACTATACGTCCAACATTGAAGTGCTGTTACGTTCGCAAAGAAATATAAAGGTTTGTCCACGCAGTTGATTCGAATCTCACTGTAGAGAAAGTAGCATAATTTTCCATCTCAATTTCATGAAGATTAACATGTGCAAGACAAAGATCGGTAAAGTAGTTCATCGCTGCGCAATATACACTCCAACAAATCGATAGTACTCTCACTTACAATACCTAGAAGCAAAAATTATGACCAGAAAACGATTTGCTTCGTAGTTAAGTAAAGAAACTAAGTAAGTAGAAGCAATAGTTTTCTGTTTTAGAATTTAGTTATTTGAAATTATGATTACAGTGATACGTCGGAATAAGTCCGACTTATCAATTACTAGTTATTAGTGGGTGAATTAGCGATACAGTCTCGCTAATTCATACGTGTCATCAAAATCTAAAGTCATCTTAAGAGTTGATTAACTCGATTACTCTGATACTCCCTCTCTTTCAATGATCTTACCAGCCCATTGAAAGCTTCCTATTACGTTGGAAATGTACTGGATTAAGTGGCTTCGTTAGATAGTCAGCCTTTTGAAAGTGAGTTGAGATGAACTGAAATTCGATACTTTTTGGAACTAGCCAGGATCGAAACCAGTGCAAACGCAGAGCGTAGAATTTTGATCAAGGAGTGTGACGACCAGGTTCTAAGTTTGCAAGAATAAGAGCTCCCTGATTGTCTTCATGCACAGTAGCCTTGAATGTGAGAAGCTTGTGTTTTGTAAACTTGAGGCCTTTAGTGGCGGAATCAATAACTGCAAGGAGAGGAATGGCGGCACGAAGAGCCATTGAGAGTGCTGTATATTCTGATTCCATTGTACTAGTTGCTACTGTAGATTGTAATTTTGATACCCAGAGTACTGGACAGTTTGCTATTTCAATAATGTAGCCTGTTCGTGATTTGACTGAATCTGGATTGGAACCGAGTTCGGTTCCCCAGCCGCAAGCGAAGGCAGCGTCAACATAGATATCAACTTTCAATGATTCGGCATCAGTAGGGCGAAGTATGAGGCCCTTGTCAGCAGTGCCCTTGAGATATCTACCAATTCTAATTAGAGCAAGTTCATGAGATCTTTTAGGAGAATGAACAAAACGGGCTACTTGAGAGGTAGCTAGGGTGGTGTCGGATCGAGAATGACCCTGCAAGTAATTTAGTTGACCAACAACGGAAGCGTAACTGAATTCGCCGTGAGCAGGTTCACCATCCGCATCGATTGGAAGGTACTTGGTGCAGGGGGTGTCAACAGTTGTGATGGTCTTGTCAGTAAGATGTAAAGATTCAACGATTCTTTCGGCGAGACCTTGTTGTGTAAGATGGATTGTGCCGTCGTCTTTTCTGTCTATGTGAACACCTGAATATCCTGCAACACTTTCTTCTTCTCTGAAAAGCATGCCTTCTATCTTCATTTTGTCTACTAGAGCTGACATTGCAAGTTTGTTTTTGTGGAAGAGTAGTGCGTCATCGACGTAGATAAGACAAATAATATCATCTGAGATGAAGAGGCAAGGATCTGAATCGGATTGGTAGAAACCCATTTTTAGTAGCTTTTCCTTAGTATATAGAAAGTAGTTTCTCGGTGATTGTGCTAGGCCATAGAGAGATTTGTTTAGTCTCCAAACATGTCCTTCTATCTTGAAACCAGGTGGCATATCAACGTAAACTAGGCAATCGATAGGAGCATGTACGAAAGCAGCTGTATAGTCAATTTGAGTTGTGTCGAGATTCAGTAGTATGCTCATGATCAGCAGTAGTCTGACAGTAGACCACATAACAACAGGGCTGAATGTTTCGAAGTAGTCAACTCCTTCCACTTGCTCGAAACCACGAGCGCAGTATCTTCCTTTTAATTTTCGTACTCTTCCGTCTGGGTAGCGTTTCCGCTTAAGAGCCCAGACTCCGGAGATAACTTTCATTCCGGGTTTTCTTTCAAGGATATCAAAGACTCCTAACTCAATCAAAGTGATTATTTCAGTTTCCATTGCTTCAATGAAGCCGGCAGCGTCAGGCCCGCACATAGCTTCTTTAAATGTAGGGTTGTCGTCTTTATTAGCTAGTGTGATGAACAAAGCTGGATTTAAATAATCAACTAGATTGTCATACGATAGAGATTTCTTGTGTTCTGTCATGAAAGCACCGAGTGAAGAGTAGGATGATTTGCACGTGTAAAGCATTTTCGCCCAATTGAGTTCAGATAGGAACTGTTGGTTCAGTGATTCTCTGGTTAGGCGATGAGGTTTATCTGTGCCTTTGAACATCACTTGTCGAGGTCCGCTTGGATTGGGTGTTTGATCAAACATGTCGAAATAGGAGGGATCGATGGGTTCTTTGCCATGGTTGAAGTTTAAGCGATCGATTGGACGTCGTGTTCTCTGAGAGCGACGAAGGGTTGGAGGAGCTGGTGATGATGAAATGCTTGGTTCTTCAGGAGGTGATTGAGGTTCTTGGTTGAGAGAATCTCCCTCTGGAAAGGAGAATGGAGATGTCAAGGTTGGAGGACGGAACAGGTCACGAGATGGTAGTGGTGAGTTCAGAGCTGGGGAGGAGGGGCGAAGATCCTCAGGGACGTTGAGCTTATCAAATAGCTGTTGAAGATCGCCTTCTATCTTATCCGCAGTCGGCGCCGAAGATGTAGTAGTTGTTTCAAACAGGTTGTAGTTGTGATTGAGGGATGATTTGACCATCGTTGAAAGTAGTGGAATTGTTTCCTATATGATTCGATGGTATGTCCACATCACAATGCTTTTCCAAATTTGAAGTGACTAAGGAATCCCAAACGTCCGCGTTGAATTGTCCATCTGAGTAAACAGTAGAGAAAGTGTCGTCAAAGACTAGATGATACTGAGGAGATATATGGCCTGTTTCTGGGTGAAGGACGAGATGTACATTAGATGAGTGAAGTTTGCTGAGGCCAAGGTAGATGCCTCTTCGACTGCGACGAGACCATTTAGGTAGTTTCTTTGCATCTTGTAAAGAAGGATCTAGGACATATACTGGGCAACCGAATACGTGGAGGCGTTGAAGGTCATTGTTACCAAAATGAAGGAGAGTAGTAAAGATATCAATTGGTGCGAGCTTGGTTGATTTATTGGGAATTCTATTCCAGAGGTAAACGGCGTGATCCACTGCAAATGGCCAGAGGTTAGTCTCAGCTGCTTGAGGCCAGTGCATAGCGAAGTGTATCATCATTGCTCTTGCCATATTGAAGATTGTTTGAATGTTTCTTTCTGCATAATTTTGATGGTGAGCTCCTACTCCGGAGAAGAAACGTGTTTGTCCTTGATTCTGACAATCTACTTTCCAGTCGTCTCCATGAAATGGATTGTTGTCTGTTAAACATTCCTTTATCTTCACGCCAACTGAATCACAATAGGTCTCAAAGAGATGTTTTGACATGACTGATTCTGCAGTAGTGGTAGAGAGCTGATGATTGTTGTAGATGAATTTAGATGCGTGATCAACGAAAATAGCTCCTCCCGAATACTGATCATCATATTTTTCTTTACCAAAGGTGTGGAGGAGTCGACCTGTAGTGGCTGAGACGTAGAGATCGACTGATACGCGCTGTCCAGGGTCAGTTATGTTGTCACTAAGTCCACCTGCGATTGATGGTTTTGAGGTGGTGTGAGAAGGAGGTTTGGTCCGTTTCTGTTTTGCGTACTGTTTTGCGTATTGACAGGATGAACAGAGAGGTAAGGGACAATGAGAGCTTTTATTGTTACTTGGTTGTATGATTCGAAACAGTGGTTCTGTGAGAGAGGTCACTGGTCAAGGTTTCTGTAACAAAGACTGAACGTGAGGAAGGTTGATATGGCCTAGTCGATAGTGCCAAAGTAGAAGCTCTTGTTGCGCAGTAGACAAATTATGATTTGACTTCTTGAAAACTGCATCGTCAAGGGGAGATTGAAAGACACATTCATTTGACAAAGAGAAGTTTGCATCTCGAGTAAAGATGTCATAGGTTGATGTGCAGATGAATGACATTACGTTCATGTATGATAGGCGAGAGGCGACATGAACAGGCTTGCAATCTGACAGACAACTTTGAGATAAGGCGTCACGCGTTAGCATAATAGGAAGATTACTTCCTTCTTGTATAGGGAATTTAAGAAGTGTTCCACATGCCATGGTTAATGTGATGTCTGTGGCATTTAAATAGAGGCTTGCAGTATGAGGATTTTCTTTAATGTAGATTTGAGGTGAGAATAGCCGCACTGTTGCTTCTGGTACCAAGTAGGCAGTTGTAGGTAGTGGGCGACACACTCCGTTCATATCTTCAATCTTCCATTTGATCGGTCCTTGTCCTGTGACGGTGGTGCTTGCTGATGTAAGACTTCCAAGTGATTTAGTGCCGGCTGTTGTAGGGGACGAGGTAAAATCTGAAAGTAGTGGAGTAATTGAACAGGACGCTCCTGTGTCTATCACGATGGGAAGTTCACCTTTTGCTGATGAGGTAAAGATGGAAGGTGATATTAAAGGAAGATTTTCATTGTAACGTCCAAGTGTGGTTTGTAGACCACGTGCTTCGAGGAGGATTCGGTGATGTAAAGAGGATGATGGTGATAGAAAACTGTAGTGTTTAGGCATCGTGGACGTAGAGAGATTGGTGAAGGTATGATAATGTTGTAGTACATTAAAGGATGATAGAAAGCTGTTGACGTCGTCTGTGGAGTAGACGGACGGTTGTCGACGGCTCTTCCAGTAGTGAAGGCATTCGATGAGATAGGACTGATAGTAGAGCAGTGAAGGAGATTCAAAAGAAGCTCCTCCCTCTGGAAGTGATGAGGGTAGGGAGGTAGCTTTATGTTTCTTCTTCTGGCAACAAAGAGAGTCATATTTAAGTAGATGTGCTTGATGATCCTCCCTGTTAAATATGATGACAGATCGTCGACGACGAAGAGAGGATTGATAGCGTGCTTGACTGCAGCCAATCGAAGGTCTTGAGTTGGATTTGGTGGAGAAACAACGTCGCTTACGACGAGTTCAAAAAAGTTTTGGCAAAGTATAGTAACCAGCATTAAGGATGGTAATAGGAACGGTAGCAATAGGCATAAAGATATTGTAAATGAAGAAATTTACGGAAAGATGCTTCTCAATTGGATTGAAAAGAAAATTGTAAAAGAAATTTTGAATTGAAGAGAAGCATTTACAGATAGCATACTGAAAAAGTGTGAATAAAATCATATCGATAATGCAGAATGTGGACCAAATAGAGGCCCAAAAATTCCACAGGAAACTATACCATACATTTCAGGGTGGTAGGGCCTTCCACTCGGCGGTGAGGGCGATCATGGCTTGTTGAAGTTGTAGTTTACGATGGTGGGGGTCAGTTGCTGGTTGAGCGGCCGCACTATAAGATAAACCAAAAGGGTTTTGCCCAGCGAAGAAACCAGCCTTTGCAGCATCATCTGGAGTAGGAGTGGCAGGAGTTGGTGTTGATGAGAAAGCTGGTGGAAGGATTAATGGCGTCAAATTTGTTGCTGGAACTGGAGGAACTGGTGGAGCAACAGTTGGTACTCCACTTGGGGGTGTGTTGTCTTTATCCCAACCACGAGTAGCGGGGTTGTAGGTATAAGGGTGATTGTCAATAATGCTTTCGTTGTTTTCACCGGCTTCTGGAGGTCGCCATTTCCTGTTGACTGGACGTTGAAAAGAGGTTGGTTGTCTGTCTCGGCTGCCGTTAGGATGGGCTGTTCGGGCTGCTGAGATCTTGGCTTCATTGCGAGGGAGTGGACATTCACGGATATGATGACCCAACTCATCACAATTGAAGCACTTTAACGGGCGTCGAGTAGTTGTAGGAGGAGGTACTCCAGTGGCTGGAGTATGATGAGAAGCAGCGCCGGGAGTGGCGTTAATGATAGCGTCCCATTCACCGCTTTGAAAGAGATCAAGATAGGCTCTGTTTGCATATTCAAGGACAAATTCGACAGTATTCATATCATTTGAGAGAAGGTTTGAACCAGCAGGTGCTAGTTTGAACTTAGAAATTGAAGCTTGGAGTCTAGATGCCATAAGTTGCTTCTTGAGGTCTTCAAAGAGGTCGTTAAAGATAGTAACACTTGAGGAGGTGAAGATGTGAATGTAATGCTTGACAAAGTCTGAAGGGAGCTTGTCGTTGTTGAGGGCATAAACGGTTAAGGAGATTGATCGGAAAAGATCAACTACGTCAGAGATTCTCTCGCCTTTAATGCTTGTTTTGATCTTGTAAGTTTCGACAATAGTGAGAAGGGCTTTTAAGTTCGAATCAGCAGTGGTGGTAGTTTCGTCAAGGATTAGTTTTAGTAGGAGAGGTCCTCCTTGGCTGTGCTTATCATAGCTCATCAACTTGGAATGAACTCTAGAATAGAGTGCAGGATCGCAGTTCTTTTCAAAGTAGGATAGGGACCATTCTAGGTCTTCCTGTAGGCACAAGGAAGTAGGTGGGAAACCCGAGTACCATCGAGAGGAGTCGGCAACTTGCTGGGCGGTTAAGCGGAGGTGATCAGTGAAGAGATCAAAAGTGATTGCAGCTCCTTTGGCATCTTCTTTTAAGATTCCAGCGTCAGTGCCTTCAAGAGTAGGCATGATGATGGTAAAGACGCCGCGTAGGTCGAACTTAGAAAGGTTACGGTCACATTCCTCAAGGAGTTTGGAGGTAGAATGGTTGTTGACCAGTTTCTGTGGATTGTTGATAGAGATAGTGACACTGGCAAAGAGTTGTTGTTGCTTGGAGCTGATAAGCTTGAGAAGATCAATCTTATCGCGCTCGCTTAAGTTTGCTCTATCAGCTTTGAGGTAAATGGCTCCTGAAGAAATGCGAGCTTGTTCGGTGCCAATTTTGACATCCATCTTGATTTCACCGACGGTGATTTGCTTTGTAGTTGTCATGGTGGGTGTTTTGATGGGACTAGGAACATAGATATTCGTTTAGGAGGAAGCGGAAAGTTGAAAGCTGGAGATAGTAGAGTAGATTGAGATAAGGAGGCGATAGGCGAGTGTTTTGAATCGAGGCTTAAGGTATCGGACATGAGGTTAAAGTAGGCTTTTTGCTTGTTTGATATGGCTGTTATGGAGTAGGAAGGCTGAAGGCTGTAGGTAGTAGTCCAGAAAGAGGTTGCTTTGGTTGTTAATAAGAGTAGTAATAAAACATGAGCGAGGTAACGGTATGTTTGGTTCATCATGCTCGCTGATTTACTTAAGTGAGTTGAAACACGAGACCTAAGTAAATTGAGACACGGGTCGTTATAGGTTTGCTTAATGGCTTGCTGGAGCGAATGATATCGCTAAGAGTGTGCGTGTAGGTCTGAAATCAGTGGTTGTCAGAGGATTTAGAGTGTATTTGGGCTCATAACCAACGATTTGCTTCGTAGTTAAGTAAAGAAACTAAGTAAGTAGAAGCAATAGTTTTCTGTTTTAGAATTTAGTTATTTGAAATTATGATTACAGTGATACGTCGGAATAAGTCCGACTTATCAATTACTAGTTATTAGTGGGTGAATTAGCGATACAGTCTCGCTAATTCATACGTGTCATCAAAATCTAAAGTCATCTTAAGAGTTGATTAACTCGATTACTCTGATACAGAACATACATATAGTTATCATCGCTTTGATCCTCCCTCAGTTTGAAGTACCCTACTAGGTATCATAAATTATAGCATTTACCATACTGTCTGTATATGACATCCTTAACTTCACTTTTTCAGTCACGTTTACTCCAATCTTGTGAAAATATTCGCCACATAATACAGAGGAATGATGTCAAATGAATGAATCTACTACTGCTATGTTTTCGAGTTTTAATTTCAGCATTTGAAATTTCAAAATTACTGTACGTAGACTGTAAACATGTTGATGTAGCAACCACAAAATGAATTGACACACACGACGACCATGACGGTAACAACCAACGAAGAAGATACACAATGGACGGATGCGAGTATAAGATGGCCTGACGACGAAGTGGTGTCGGCAAACCAAAAACTCGACCCAGCAAGGGAGGGAGAATCAGACGATGATGATGAGGAAGAGAATGGAACATTTGACATCTTCGCTGATCAAGACCCACATGAAATTTTTTCTTTTCGCTTTGATGTAACGGAAGTGACGAACTCTAGTACGACCACGACCACGAATAATAAAATACTACTGAATATTCATGGATATAAGACAGGATCCGATGAGGTTTGGCAATCAACTGGCTTGACTTTATGGAAAGCTTCAAAGTACTTGTGTCATTACATGTGTGCAAACGCAGACGAATTGCGGCAAGGAACTAGAATCCTAGAACTCGGTGCCGGGCTTGGTTTAAATGGTATTCTTGCCCATCGTCTCGCTCCTGATTCTATCGTTGTTGTAACGGATGGTGATTCTGATGCGATGACGTTATTAAGAAAGAATATTGCTGTAAATCGACTTGTTGGCTCAGATAAAAATGGCGAAAATTCTACATATATCCGAAACAATTGATTTGGGGACTTGATCAAAGTAAGAAATTTCTCAATGAATCATCATCGTCATCATCGTCGTCGAAATTTTCTGTTATCATTGCTTCTGATGTCATATATGCTTCCGTAGTGATAGACCCATTGTGGGAAACGATTCGCACACTACTAACAGATGATGGAGTGTTCTGGATGGCATTTGCTAAACGGAAAGTTCCTGTAACAATAGATTTCGTCCTACAGAAGGCTCGAGAATACGGCTTTTGCTACGAGTTGGTGGAAAAGAGTAACGAACGCGACGATGAGGAGGAGGAGGGTAATAACGATGATAATACTGATGAAAATAATTCAAAAATCGATAATGACGGAGAAGCTGGTCCAGTTTTTATTTACGTCTTTCGATGGGATGTATAACTAACTGTAAGGGCTGACAGTTAGATGAAGTCAGTTAGATGGAGCCAGACTGTGTACGTTTTGCTGCTGTGTTCATAGTCATCATTGAAAGAAAAGCACAATCAATCTGATACAGAACTCACAAAAACCTTTATTCACATTAAACTAATCTAGATTACTATGTCTTCCTTTCTAGTAGAAAAAAATGGTATAGCATCGATTCATTGTACACTCGTTATTAAATAGTTCTGTTCATTTACTTTGATTGCGTAGAAGTAGACTATTTTTCCATACAAGTATGCGAGAGAAGAAAAAGACGCCTTCTGTAAACCTGCTTCGCAATTAGCGCATATTCGCTACTTGTTCGCATTCTTATGTTCTCGCCAAAGCCGACCTACTTCTTTCAATACATCGGATTGTTTACAGTGCGGTTTCCGTGGGCTTGGGCTTTTAATAACTTTTGTGAATTGATGAGTCTTTCCCGAACGATCTTTGAATTTTCTGCAACGAAAAGATTATACGCAGACGGTGGTTTCTTCGGCGCACCATCAGATGAAACCTCGATTAGTTTACTTTTACATTTTCCGCATCGATGACGTACGACGTCGACACTTCTGCTATGTCTTCCAATAATAAAAGAGCAGCTAGGATCATCGCACCTCCAAGTAAATTTGTAATTTATCTCGTATTGATGAGTGGTGGTAACAACAACATCTGGACATTTTTTCATAGCAATTTTAGCCCACCGTTTGAAGTCGGCACCATGTGGAGGCTTACTCACACCCTCAAAAATCCAGACAGCGGCATGGACCAGCTCGTGCAGTAGAGTTTCACGAAGCCGGGCTTCGTCGTCAATAACTTTTGTACTTAGTTCAATAATGGCGAGCCGCTTCAGGCAGTCCGGTCATATTAAGTCTACAATTACGTAATATCGTACGTCCTGCTGTTGTTTTAAGTTTATTCGACCATAAAACTTCTACACTTCCAAGTTTCGACCCAAATGCACTTTGATTGAATTCTTTAAATGTTGAGTTGGTAATTCTATCACGATTTTTCGAAACACTGCTTTGGGTATACCTGTTTTTGTTTTCATTCTTGGTTTTGCGCCGACTGGTTTTGTCTCATCGCAGTCATCAGAAGTATCTTCGGCTACTGTAAAATCGCTATAGCCTCCGTTGTCGTAGCTACTACTATCGCAAAGATCGATAGTATCGGGTTCTATTGGTTTCATCTTTCTCTTCATTGGGCTTTCTATAGAAGCCATTATATATGACGATTTAGTATATTATCTGGTATCCATTCACGCTCTTCCTCGTCGTCAGTTTTAGAACCATGCTCATCGTCTGCTTCATTTTCAGTGTCAATACTATCGTTTATGTCAGTTTCTACACATTTACCTTCTTCTAGTGTGATCTCCAAACGAGAAAGATCAAATTTAAGCACCGTAGATTGCAATGAATTAGATGAATTATTATCCTCGTCATCTTCTTCTTCATTTTCGCTCACTTCGTCACTAGTAGCACTATCGATAAGTTTTACCTTCCTCAAATTACGAAAATTTGATCTATTAATTACATTTTCGACATTTTCAGTTCTACTGCTTTCTCCTGCTCTTTTTATTGGTTCTTCGGCCGTTAAATCAATCGTGTGATTCGCATTCTCCTGTTGTTCGATCACAAAGTCTTCGATTGGTGTAGGACAATCACACTCTTCCTCTTGACATTCCTGGTCCCGGTGCAAAGGTGAAACGTTTATCGTTACTCTTTCTTTTCTTTTTATGGCATCTGCAAAATTCAAGACACGACGAGGATTTGATATAGTATTAATAGTTTCAAGAATGGGAAAGTTCTTCTTTTCTTCAATTTTTCGCCACAACGAACCATATTTAGGAAGAAAATCTCTATCGAATCTAGCCTTAATTCTTTCGCTTTCTGTTTGATTTGGATCACGAGTTGATAAAGGTACGGATGCACTGTCTTTTGTCGTCATCGTTTAGTATGTTAAGAAATAAATAGTCGGGATGCTTTATGATGGAGTACAGTTTGTTGTGTTTTTACTATGTTATGATATTTTCTCAGCAGAACTTATTGTAACTCGTGATTATGATGATGATGATGATGTAGCAGTATCCCGTAGTCACTGCTGTCGATGCCGTTGTAATCGTCCATCGTATATATGTTTAAAAAATGTTCTCAAAAAATGTTTTTTTTTCTGGATTTTTTGATTGCTGTTACGTAGAATTCGATTTTTAAAAAAGGTCACGCGCGAGCCCGCGCGCTCGATGAAAGAAACATAAACACAGTACTGAGTACTACTGTACAATATCTTCAATCTCTCTTAATAAATAATGATTGAACAAAAAGAGAAAAATATGATTTAAGTCTCAAATTGATGTATTAATGTAGATCGGGACGACGATGTTCAAAAAATCCCTGCTTGCATGTTGCTTGTTGCTATGTTAGCAACTTGTGAATTCTGACTTCATCATTGAAAATACAAACACACAGCAACAACAAATTATTAATACTAGTACTACAGTCAGTATATCTTGCTTTATTAGCACACAGTTTTAGAATAAAATGCCTACGTATAAAATTTGGGACAAATCTGTAAACATTGAAATTGAAAAGGAAATATTTCCAGACGAAGATTGGCTTAAAGAGAAAGACGCCCTTTTCGACAATCCCTACCATGGCTATTTCGACTCGTGCCATGAAGGCAAGAGACTTCATTACAGAAAGAACTTACCACACAAGGGAACGCCAATTAGAGCAATAGTAGTCTGGCAGGTGGTGTGGGTGTGTGTGTAGTATTGTCCTATATTCCTATATTGCCTCGTCATGTCATATCTCACTAAAACTATATTCGTATCTCCTCTCATACATTTTACTTCCATTGCCCGACAGCACGGAATTCATGGACAATCTGGATTTGGAATGAAATCTTCTTCTGATGGACGATACACTGACATGGCATTACGCATACGGATGATGAACGCCGAAGGATATGCCGTATACGCTCATGATCAACTCGGTCACGGATTTTCAGAAGGAGAACGGTTTTACATCCCCAACTGGACAATCAATCGAGACGATTTAATACGATTTGTAAAACTGGCTTCTAACGAACACGCTGAAGGGACACCTATTTTTCTTTCTGGAGATTCATACGGTGGCTGTCTTGCATTCCATGCGACGCATATTCTATACGAAGCCAAACAAAAAGATTTTTTGGGCTGCGCTTTGAATTGTCCCGCAATTGAAGGAGATTTGCCGCCTTTACCTATTTTATGGTTCTTACGATACATCCTAGCACCAATATTTCCAACGTGGACACCCTTTTTCATGCCGCATCCAATTACTAGCGAAAGGATCTGGAAGGAAGTCGAACCGAGAGCGTATTATTCCAATCCCAAAAACATACATGGACTTTCGAGAAGTGGAATTGTAAGTTGCTAAAGAAGATCATAGCATCTGATTGAATCGTCTCATCGTCGTATCGTCTCAGTGCTCACTCGTTTTTATTTATTGCTTCCTCTTAGCCCTTTTGCTTGGGTACTGCTGTGGGTTTAGTTTCCGCATTAGAAAATGCCAAGGAAATAATTCCTTCTTTTCGCGCTCCTTTTCATATCAATCATGGATCAGACGATTATGGAGTTCCACTTAGTGGTAGTCAACGATTACTGAAATACTCTGAAACCCCAACGGATGAAAAAGAATTAAATGTCATCGCGGATGGATATCACGGATTGTTTTCACAACTCGATGCCGAGGAAACCATGAAGCACGAAATAGAGTGGATCAATAAAGTGATAGAGAAGAGGAAAAGATGACTTTAATCACGGTTCATATTTTGCCAGGTTTTCTTCAACAAAATTTTCTGCCAAGACAAGAAAGAACATATATATAGTCGCTTTGAGGCAGCGTTTTATATAATGAATCTTCTCGGAACACGCAGAAAGAAAGATAGTTATGACAGCTGTTGAAGGTCTCTAATTTTTGTCTTTCAGATGCTCACGTGCTTACGAGCTATACTTTGGTTTCAATATGAGCAGACAAATACAGTGTGGGTAGTCTTTGAAATGAGCAGAGAAGATTTTTGATTGTGAAAATCCAACTTCGTATATGCCTATAAAGTAAGTTTAGCTTACTAAAAATCTACTTGATCATAACTATCATTCGCCGCTCGTTTTGATACACCACAGTGACAGCAACACTAAAAACGATCTTAGCTAGCATACCTAACAGTCTTGCGTATAAATAAATAGGAACGTTAAGTATGGTAACCGGTTGTACTTTTCATTGTTAATCACGTACCTAATAGTACTCTGTGAAATTATACAAAATTGTAGAGCCCCCCTGTATTCATTTCAAAGACTTACTGCATTAACATACTGTACTACTTGTATCACAATGATCATAATAGTATAAATATTGTTATGTTTTGGGCAGACCTAAAAAAAGATATCACACAACAAAATAAATATCATAACATTTTGCGCAGACCTAGTTCAGAAGCATACAGAGGGGAAACACTATATTATTCAGTGCTCCAGTATGCATCCTACCTGAAAAATAGGAATCACACAAAAATGTGGATATCCAAAATCTTTCCTAGAAAGAATCAGTATAGTTTACTACAATTTCATGCTTACTGAAACATCCTCTATATATAACTTATTATTTAATAGCTGCAGCTTTGCTCCTTAGGTCTTAGAAAGACAGAAAGTCAACAATCTACCGCCAAATTTATTCTACATTTATTTATTACTTAGGTTCATCTCCAAATCTGTCATCAATTATCTGCTTTCCTACCTCCAATGCTGTTTGTCTCTGCTAGTTGATCGCTTCTTTCCCAATTTGTTGTACAATGTTGATATCAAATGATTAACCTTATGTTTGATTTCTTTATTACTGGAAGTACTCTACTTGATGATCGCTTCTTCTTGAAACATCCTCTAGAAGCAGTGAGGAAATCAAAATATTACATAGATAGTATAGTATCATCAGGACAAAAGTACGCACAGTAATATTTGATTATTAGTTACAGTATCATCTAATGTAACTATTCATTAGTATATCGAGAAACGTGCAGTTGGTTTTATTGTTAGAGCCTTAAGAAAGGACCCATTGTCAAAGGTATGTTTGACGTGCTTCTGAAGCAGAAAAAGTAATGTGTGTGCTGTTTAATCAACTCTCATCAAATAAATAACAGTCACGCCTACCTCTATGCCACTGGGTGGACCATGATCTCCATCTTTCCGTTCACATTACTATGGCATGATTTATTTGAATTCAATTGATCAGTCAGTCAAATATTGTTATTGCTGTTCAAAAGTATGTATAAGTATTAGTTCCGGGTAATTTGTGCGTTTTTTCATATGTGTTTGGAATATGATGTGTGTTTTTTTGTGCGCAAGCAGTTTCACCACGAAGGAATAGGAATTCCGCACCCTCTAGTGTAGTTATTATTATGATTTGACCTAATTTATTTTACTATAATAATCAGGTGGTGTGTTGGATTTTTTGTACAAATTGGCTGTATAGCTCTTCCCAAACCACACTGCTCTGCTCTCATCATAGCTCATGCTTTGAGTTCTCAAAATGTTACAATTCTGCCTGTCACTAGTTACTCAGGACTGGACCATGACCTGTGTCTATCATTAATTAATTTACTTTTCACTGTGACCAATTGATTCATCCTAATTCATTTTCACTCAATAAAAACGATCAATCAGTTGTTGCTGTTGGTGTTTGGGAAGCAAAGGTACAATAGCATAGATAGCCTTGTAAATGCGCATAGTAAAAAAAAGCACTCAACTTTTATATTTCCTAAAAAAGGGGTATCTATACTGATGGACTACTTATATTTCTATGATTCATTTGCTATTATGCTATTTTGTAATTCACTTGACATACTATTATCTTGTCATGCTCAGGAAAAATGTTATGTGGCCATCATCATTACTCCTTCCTTGCACCCACGCTTATTTATGGTTAGAGGGTTATAATTCAAATACAGTAGGGCTACTAAACTGTACATTTAAATCTTGCAAATTCTGTCTGTCTGTCTACCGGTAAAAAAGTAGTATCTGCGAGATTGCTCTGATCGTTCTTGATCGTGTGGTGTTGCGCACGTCTGATAGACCATCAGTATGTATCGCCTTTAATATGTACAAAATGTGCTAACGCCCGTTACTGTACTGTTTTAATTGGTGGAGCCTTTAGGATAGAAGTATGCTGTGTTTATTCGCGTTGTGTGTACGCGGTAGGTGCAGTTTTATTTTAAGTGCTCTCTTCGGTTGTTTTGGCAAGATCACAGACTTGTGCCATTACTTCTACAACGTTAGAGTATTACTAGTAGTATTAACTTTTTTGAAATAAGATGTCACTTCAAGGTACCGTTAAGTTCTTTAGCAATAAAGGCTTTGGATTTATTACTCCCGCTGATGGCAGTGAGGATGTTTTCGTTCATTACTCCCAAATCATGAAGGATGGATTCAAATCTTTGAACGAGAGCGAGACAGTAACGTTCGATAAGCAGTTCGATGACCAGAAGCAGAAGTGGTCTGCCACCAACGTAACAGGTAGTGGTGACGGTACTCCTAGACAACCAAGACAACAACAAGGTGGTGGTGGCTACGGTGGTGGTGGCCGTGGAGGTGGTGGCTTTGGCGGCCAAAACCAAGGCGGCTACGGTCAACCGCAAGGTGGTGGCTACGGTCAACCGCAAGGCGGCGGCTATGGTCAACAGCAGCAATATGCACCACAAGGTGGTGGCTACGGTCAACAGCCGCAGCAAGGAGGTGGTTACGGAGGTGATGGTGGTCAACAAGGAGGTCAACAACAATGGTAAAAAAAATACCATTCGTTTTTCTCTTTGTGGCATGTTATATAACATTACACGGTGATTGCGGAACCTTTTAATTTAAGAACAAGAAAGATACACATATTTATTTGAACTGAACAGAATTTGAAGAAGATGGGTGAAGATATTATTATGAAAATTGAACTACGATAGGGAAGAAGACTTTTGATAGCGGTTACCAAGTAAATAATAGAGAATAATACATCTACTGTGATGTCGCTAATTATATATAATTTTTCCCTTTCAGGGGGTTAGTATTACGCACAAACTTGATATTGATATTTTTACCAACGTAGTGATACACACACATATACAGAGAGAAGACGCATACCAAATTTCTTTCCTTGCATTTAATCTCTAGCTAGATCGAAAACAGCAGAATCCTAATCTTATTAATATTTCTAGCAATGCTTTGTGTATAAGTAAAAAATTAATATTGTTTATGTTCTACTAATGCTTGTGAGGGATAGTATGCACCAGAATAGTACTATCAAATCAAATCTCATCAATAAATAGAAAATCATCTTATGCATGGTTCTACATGTAAGCTGTATTCTTGTTCTGCCTATCTCTTGGATAAATTTCAACAGGAAAAGTTTGCAGTAGCAGATGAATTTAGTACTATATGTACCCGTGTTAAAAGACTAGAACTGTTAAATTTTTTTTTTGAACTTAAAAAAATCTATGTTTACACTACAATACCGTAGTAAGGACACCTATCTTGAGCTGTAACCATGGAAACATCCCCACTTTTGCCATTCCTGGATTGCCAGTATCATAATTCCAACAACACCTTCTTTTTTGTTATGTGATACTGAGTGCCATAACACCAACCAAGGCTTCCCAAATTGACGCCTCCAAAGTATTGTGTCAATGAATTGACTAAACAGATTGGCTACATCACTCCATAGTCAACCCCATTTATGCTTCTTGTCATGAGCACATTTTACATTGCAATTGATGAATTCCTCCTGTATGCCATTTCCAGTAATATCCTAATATGTAGTGATGATGATTTGCAGCCCAAGTGGTGATGAAGAATACACTGTATTGTATATAATATGTCATATACTTTCAAAGTAAGATGGGCAGGATGCAGACCCCTATCATTTTCGCAAGTAGAGGATGCACCAGATATCAGAGCATAATAAGATGTTATCAAGCTGAGACACTTACTTTTGAATAGAAACAACAATAATGTACTATTCATGTTCATTCAATGTTGATGCTGATAGTGAAAGTACTGCCTCTGAAAATATTTCATTCAATATGAGCTTTATAATTCACAGTGGAACTTGTACTTTTTAATAGAAGACATGCAGCCTAGTAGGTCAATGTAAAGATAATTAATAATTAGTAACCTCCGTGTGAGATATCATGACGTTGTTTTGTAGTCTATGAGCTGTTTATATAGTGGAGTGAAAGGTAATTTGTCATTTTCTGTGGCTGCATCTATTTACAGGAATTTCTATATAGTGAATCATACTATTCTTATTTCGGAAGCATTTTGGTGGATACAGTGTACTCATAATATAAGTAAACACCGGAATAAAGTGTTCATATTTTTTTATTATCTCAATATAGTGCAGATGTGATGGGAACCATGATGAATGCAATACCACAGTATGGTGAAAGCACATCTTTACATTTGCCGCCCACTTATTTACATATTGTTGTGTGATCCCGCTAAGACAAGACTTCAATTGCTAGCAACCCAATTGACAACGCTCCAGTGTAAACCAACATGGTCATTGCGGCACCAATCGTCGAATACCACCAAGGACCGTCTTTGGTGACATGGTATGCGTAGACGATCGTAGGTCCTAATAGAGCTTCAGCTGGCAAAACATATAGTGCGATTCCCTTCCCCCATCCGAAGATCTTTACTTGTTCCGTAGGGTGCCATATGAATGGGAAGAGTTGCTCCGCCAATCCTAAAATGAACAAAGACGCACACGTTGCTTTTACGTAAACTGTGTAGTATCGTGATAGATCCGTGCTATAATTATCGTTCGGATAGGACAAGTATAACACCATCAAACCTGGAATGCTCCACATACCCGCCATGCATGGACTAACGGCGTCACAAATCATCCAAGTAGATCCATTTATAGGAAAGTGCAATGTTCTGTGAAACCGAACCAAGAACAAATCAGGTAGCACTTGAAATAGGCTGAAGGGAAGAAGAAATCTATAATATGATAACAATCGCGGGTACCATCGAACAGACTGTACAAATATGACTGTATGCCAATAGGCAACTAATAGCGATAGAGTGTTTCCCACATCGTTGCAACCATTTACGTCTCCAATGTTACCATTATGTTCGTACTGTTCGTACGACGAATGAATCAGGCACGTTCTCAATGCGACTGCCGATACAAGGCAAAAAATGGCGTGAAATCGCAACAAAAATGCAGTTTCTGTCGTTTCTTCCGACGTTACATCTCCGCATAGAATGGATTTTTCATTTTTCATGTTGCATGTTTATGTTTTACATTGAACATAGTACATGTTCGAATGTGTTACAGTACGGTAAGTAGTCAGTCTGTCGGTCTAACTAAAAAAGATTTTATATTTTCAACAAAAAAAAACTGAAGGTTTGGTGGGGGAGACGATTTTTCTTTATTTTTTTTCTTTTCGTATCAATTTTTTTGATCTTCAGGCCTACAGTACTTCCTCCGGGCAGCGCACATTGTCTACGGGGTAAGCCATCATGATATTTTAAGGTGCGCAAAAGCATGGAGAGTGAGTGCTTTGAGAGGAAAATAATAAATAATAAATAATAAATAAAAGCGTCGTTTCAAATCACTCATTCTCCGTCCTTTTATTGCCTAAATTCTAAATTTCTATCGTACTTTTTTTTCTGCCAAAAAGGTGCGTATTTTAGCGTTATCTAGCGCGTTAAAATATTATCTTGGCTTACCTCGTGAACAATGTGCGCTGCTCGGAGGAAGTACTTAAGGTTTAAGCATCAAGAAATTAATACTGCTCTACTGCGTAGATTTTGCATTATTCTTCTAAACAATATACAGTATATCTTCAAATAAGTGAGTGAGTGACCAACTTGAAACTAGAGACAGAAAGGCTATGCCGATAAATAAATTAAATTTAACATGTCATCTGGAAGTTTAGTTGACGGTGAAACATATCTAGAAGGCTTCATTGAGAGTCTTTCGACTCTACCCGCAGAGCTACGGCGGAATCTCGATCTCATGAAAGATATGGACGGTTCTTGTTCAACATTAATGGATGAGACGATGAGGTTGCAATTAGATTATATCCGTCGGGTGGAAGATAAGATTGGGCGTTTGGAAGTAGTCGATGGCGAAGGGGTACGTGTGTTGTCGAATAATGACGACATTAGAAGTGATAATAATAAAAACGATGACGATGACGACGACGACGACGACGACGAAAAAATGGTTCCACGAGACGAAGAACTACCTGTCGTAATCCCAACCACTGAAGAATTAATGGCGTATGTTCACGAACCGACAACACTGTCACAAATTGAATCGTTGCGAGCAGATTCATTACAGCAAGCCGAGGAGAAGGTAGAGATCGCAAAACAAACCTACAAAATGATAGACAACTTATATCAGAAACTCGATGCAGATTTAAGGCAAAGGGAAATGGAATTATCCTTATCGACGAGAAATGGACCCGATTTCCATCATCATCATCCATCAAATGCTACAGCTACGATGAACCAGTTAGCCTCAACAGCAGCAGGATTATCGGCGACAGGAACGGGGACGTCATCATCATCTAGAACGGTTGGTAGGGGTAGAGGTGCCCCAAAACTAAACGATCTTGCAGCTATACAAGTTCCTGGGACATCCGATTGGATTTTAGCAAAGGTTGTCACACACGATCCAAAAACAGGAATGTTCACCCTAAGCGACGAGGATGTTGAAAGTAACAAGGGTACGTGCATAATAGCTATCATAGATATAGGAAGTTATATATATACATATGTACATATGTATATATATAGTCCTATATCATCATCATACAGTTATATTTTCGTGATGAATATTATTGTCGTGAGGAATCGGGGTTACGATGTTTTGCTTCCTTGTTACTTCGCTATTGTGCTTACAAGGCTTCTTCTTCTTCTTTTCTCGCCTCCACCCAAATAATCTCTTTTGTAAAGTGTTCAACCTCCCCGCATCATCTGTCATTATTTTAGAACGTATGAGAAATATACGTTCGGGAGATGTGGTATTTGCCGTCTACCCGGATACGACCTCCTTTTATCAGGGTACTATTGCACAACAACCACGGAAAGCTGCTGGAGGAGGGATGTTCGTCACAATCACCTTTTTAGATGACGAAGACGCGGCGACAGGGGAAACTCACGATAAAGCTGTATTACTCAAACACGTAATGTCACCTCCATATTGATCATCTATCTATTTGCGGCAGTATTTATTTTCATGTGTCAAATAATTGGGTATAATTCATCAGTCTCATCTCACAGTGGGTACTGATCTTCTGCAAAACATGGCATCGACTTGAGTCAAATAAGGTACACAGCAGTACGCGTGTAAATTGACCAATAAATCAGACTGTATTGATAGCCCCGGGGTAGGGGGGGGGGGGGGGGGGTCTCTTAGGTCTACAGCATTGGAAAGAAATATAATTTTGCTTGGGTATCGTGCTGGTAAGAGATTAATTGAAAACAAAAAGACACACTCACTCGCATCCTTGATCTCTGGATGACCAGTAGCGGGGCTCGAATTCATTCTTTATCGACCCAACTGTATAGACGTTTTAATTATTCACGTCTCCTTATGACATACATATATAACTACTACCATTGAAGTACCATGTATTCAATACTACTAGATATAATCTATGGTAACAAATTGTAACTACTACATTATAGAATAGCTACGAGTGTTTTGTTTATGATACAGCTATGATTACTATAGAGGGCAATTGTCATTCAATTTGCCGAACAATTACTTGCATGATATTGCGGTGTCGCAAATTGTCACATTAAAATATACGCATTAGATACATACTTATCGAGTTATTCTTCATCATCAGAACGACATGGTGACGACTGTGCGACATAGAGGGCAACTGTCATTAATCTTCCGAACAAGCGCTTGTACGCATCAGATACTTACTTATCGGGTCATTTCGTTTTCTTCATCATCAGAACGACATGGTGACTCGACTTATCTATATAACTCGGAAACATCAGACGACAAACCACCAGCAGTAATTTTGTGGACGAATTGTTCCGGGATCGGTATTTCTTTATAATCATCTCCGTCTGGAATCGAAACATTCATCTCGGAACTCATACTAGTTGTGAAGGACGAAGTGGCTGCTGATTCCTTACTCAAATATACTGAAACACCAACGGTCTTGTCGATTGTAAATACCGGGCATACACCGTCACTCTGTGCGGCAATCTTTTTACTATTGACGATTTCACAACCACTGATAATAGTAGGGAAAATAACATTGACCTTCGTACATTTATCAACAATAATCGATTTGAATTTCAGTCCTTTCACTTTGATGGTAACTTCTTCACAATTATAGATATAAACTTGTTGTTTAGGATCCGTAATCTCCACTTCCAATATACCAGTGTCCGAAACGGATTTAGCAGTTTCCTTATCGTGATTCTCGATGATCCATTTGGTTCCTCTTTCTTGGTATTCAAGAACAGGAAGACCCACCTTTTTCTTCCTCGGTAATTTCTTCGGACCGGCGGACGACGAGGGAGAAGTTGCTGCGATGACGTTTTCTACCTTCTTTTCACTGCCCTTGAATTCTTTTCGCCACGTTTGTTGATCTTTTGAAACTTTTCGTAATCCCGTAGCTGCTGATGATCCATCATCTGAGCGACGGTTCACCAATTCACTAACAAGACCAAGCATGTTGCCTACCTTGACGGTGGTACCAAGATCCTGATTTTTCTTGTTTGCCTGCTTGTCCTTCTTACGGTTAGCTTCGACTGCTGCATCCTGCATCGGATTGTCTGTCATTCGAATTGATGCTTCCGCCAATGAAACACCCTTCGGATTGAACGTGAGACCAATCTTGTGATATTCTGTTATATAATTTACCAACTCCAATAACGTTGCCTTGAGGTTGTCACAAAAGGCCAAGTGTAGTTTGGACTTTTCATCATCTTTCCCTTTAAATTCCTTGCGAATTCTATTAGACCAAAAATCACTGGATCCGACACATTCTCGAACGAATGGTGCCGGTAATTGTGAAGGCGCTTGACAGGTCACCCACGAACAGCACGCCATCATTTCCATGATCGCCTTTTGATGATTGTCGAACTCTCGCTTCAAGCGCAATTTCCGAATTTCACCCATCGGTTCCGTCATAGCCTTTAAATGAGGTAGAATCTCAGAAATATCGGTGGGTTGCTTCGACCTCGCCGCCAAGACGACAACATAACGCATCCCTTCAAAAACATTGGTAAATAATTTTCCAATCTCGCCCATTTGTAAGTCATCACAACTATCGGCACATTTGTAAACATGTGTATTGTAGTACTTATCGAATGACTTTATACCCGGAGATTCGATCGCTATTTTTGTGTGATTGTTCGTATCGATCATTCGAGTTGTTGATTTTGAAAGGTTAATAATGAATGAGTGGAAAAACAACGACGATTAGAAAGCTATCAATCAACAAAATAGTATGTAATGAACAAAAAATAAACATCAGTATCAATTCAACAGCAACATCAAGCCGGGCATGATTAAGCCATGTCAAACGTACCAGAGCCTGCTATGTATCGAGAAGACGGAGTCTTTTGTAATCCGTGACTATTGGAGCCCGATAGGGCCTGAGCTGACGACGACGACGAAGATGAGCTGCATTGTGGAAATTCCACAATGTAATTCCAATGCTTCAAGTCTTGTGGTTACGGTTTCAAGAAATTCGCGGAGGGGATCGACAACCTTCGTCTTACTTCTGTCGTTGGGCGGCATCTTCTTGTTCTTCTATGTACGATTAATGTTCGAATGTTGTATGGAAAATTTCGTTTGTAGGCTGAATTAAAACAAGAACAAGCAAGATGAGAGTTTTAATGTCAGTTATTGTTGTCTTTTTTTGTAGTGGTCATATCTTGGTGATTTTTTTAAATGACTGTGAATCACTAATTGAACAGTCCCCCACATACCGGAAATATAATCTAGACGCTTCAACGGGACTGAAAACTCAATCCGCCAAATCGCGATGATACTAATAATGCAATTTCTGTTGTGAATCAACTATCTCATTATAATATGAAGCTATCATTATTTATTTGTTTACAAATCAACAGATATCATTTCTGGGCAACAAAAAACAGCATCAATTTATATGTAACATGCTTATGTGATTTTTTGTCATTTGATTGTGTTTTGCTGGCTTCTTTTGCAAATCAACACATATCTTGTCTCCGTCATTGGTTCAACATTTACGAGATAAAATGAAAGGGAACATTTTTTTGGTAAAATTCTTACTCACATACTTCACATACTTCACTTCTTCCTGTTCCTTTTAATTCCATCTTGGGCAGCTGGGACACAAGGGTGTGTGTGTGTGTAGGAGGGGGGGGGGGGGGGGGCAAAATCTGACTAGGTTGTTCATCTATACATTCTTTGTGGTAATATTCATAGAGGGAATCAATTCAACAGCAGCAGGGTAGCTTCCAAAGAAGTGCGGATTAGGATGACTGCAAATGTCAATGGATATAAAAATGGTTAAGCCAAAGCTGGTGACCTCAGTTAAAAATTCAGCCAATAAGGTAGCATCTAAGAACAAAGTTGAAGATTTATAGTACAGTAGGTTATTGTTTAATTTAACAGAAACATGGTTATATTATTTTATTTCTATAGAAGAAGGAAAAAGATTACTATTAATTATCGTTAATTTCTTATCCATCATAAGTATTAGTTTTTATACAAGCCCCGCAGATGAGCCATCCATATATTCTATAGAACGATGTATTCCATTTAATGCTATTTCAACTCGTTGTTCTGCTTTCTTGGCAGTTAGAAGAGCAGGCCTTATCTCTAGGGCGACTCCCATGGCTGGTAATGGATTAATAAGTGCACCAATCCAAAATGCACGTTCTGTTGGTTGATGAGTTGGTGGTATTTTCCCTAATTCTTTCAATAAGGTGTTAATCTGACCAGGTGTGCGTTCTTTTTCTTTTGCCAATTCAATCCATCTATCTACTAAACTCAAATTATTCGGCATATTCATATTAGGATTAGTAAGTTCATTTGATTTTGTAATTGCCCTTGCAACGGCCATACGATTATATTCATCGTTCTCGTCATTCCTGTTACCATTCTCATCATCAGCACCATTACTACGATAATTATTAATTTCATCTTCCTCTTCCTGTTGCGAGTCTAAGAATTGTACCTTCGCTTCTGTCCATCCACCACCTGCTGTTTCGACACTACCTTGTTCTTTCTCAATTTCGAATCGTCTACCGGTAGCTTTGAAGGTCATTTTAATTCCTCCACCTCCTTCCTGCTTTGTACCTTTCACTGATGGAGCAATAGATTGCAACTTGTCCTCTACGATGATGACTTCAACACCCTTGGTTAAATGTATCGTTTCACCTGTTTGTAAACGAGCAAGTCCAAGCATCCCAATGTATGGTTTCTCACGTGTGATACAATCACGAACAAGCTCAATGAGTAGTGCATTATTCACTTCAAGCTCTAATACCTGCCTTGGTAACATTGAATCCAATACAACCAATGGAAGCTTTGATTCTTTTTCTTTCACCTCCTTTAATCTATTGTTCAATGATGCCATACTAAACATCGATGATGATGATGGTGTGTCAGAGTAATTTTCCTCCTTATCATTACTTTTGTTGTTGCTGTATTCTGAATCATCATCATCTTGTTCTTCTTGCTGTTGATCATCATTTTGCGATATGTATTGCTGCGTCGACGACGTTCTTGAATTCTGGCGTATGATGAATGTCGTCGTCGACGAGGGAGTTATCGGTGCTACTAGCGACTGAACTGTTATCACTCCAAATAACGGTATTATGAGTACAAATAATAGTGATGTAGCTCTAATCATTGTGATTACTTGTGCAAGCATCGGCATCCGGGATATATGAATCAGCAATCGCTTCCTCTAAAGTCTAAGATATCTCCTTTACTTTTAGGATTCTTCATTTTGTAACTAACTACTGACACACGCATTCATCACAGCACAACTCTTTTGATCTCTAAAGTCAGAATTTTGTTATTTACTGACACTTCGGACTTGTTGACTCACTTTAAATCTTGTTTAAATTTTAAATTTATGATGGTCTGTCCTCCGTAAGCTCACTCAGCATGTTAAACGCTCGTTTAACGCTTTTCCATCGCATTGTTCATGAGAAATTTTCTTTTACTAATTAATATTCATGCTTTGATTTTGTCTTTCTCATATAGCTACCACACATCATAACACAACCTTGTCTTGTCGTTACTACTGTAAAGAACTGTATCGTATTGATTGATTTATTCATTACCGGTGTAATAAACGAAACTCAGAAAAGAAAAGAAAATATGACATCTGCTACAACCGGTACTACTAAGACATGGGACGGCAATGCTATGTCTCAAGAGGACATGATGAAGAAGGATACGGTCCTTGTATTAGACGACGATGATAACGTTATTGGGAGTGCATCGAAGAAATTATCGCATCAATTCACTATGGAACAACCTCGAGCTATTTTACATCGTGCCTTTTCTGTCTTTTTGTTTGATGAGTCAACCGGAGAACTCTTGCTACAACAACGAGCTTCAACGAAAATTACATTTCCTAATGTACGTAGTGTGTGTGTCTTCAAATTTAATTCCCCAAGAATAATAGTATTTTTGCTGTTGACCTTTATTTATAATATACTTCGCGAACATTTTAATATAATGTTGTAAACTTGATGAGACGCACTGGTGATATATTCCCTATTATTTGTCCTAACTTGCTTTCTAAATGCAATTATTCTAAAATTATGATGATGAATGAATATTTTATCTTATTTTTAATAGGTTTGGACGAACACATGCTGTTCCCATCCACTTCATGGGATGGAACCTTCTGAAGTTGATCAACCGAAAGATGTTGCGGACGGAACTACTATGGGTGCCAAGGAAGCCGCTATTCGTAAACTTGATCATGAACTTGGTATCCCATCCGAACAACTTCCAATTAACAACTTTAAGTTTTTAACTCGTTTACATTATTGGGCTGCCGATACCGTCACGCACGGACCAGATAGGTAAGTGAGGTTTTTAGAAGAAACTACAACAGCTTTTCTGTATGTCTATTTATGTACTTATGTACTTATTTGTTTATCTATTCTACAATAGGAATCTGAAATTCCAAACTATTCACTAATTATTATTCATCCATTCATTCATCTTTTTTCTCGTTATAATTTCAAAGTGAATGGGGTGAACATGAAATTGATTATGTCCTATTCTTGTGTGTACCATCCAAGTCGGACCTGACCGTTAAACCACATCCTGATGAAGTCGATGCTGTTAAATGGGTGACACGACAGGGTCTCATTGATATGATGGAGGATAAATCATTATTGTTTTCACCGTGGTTTCGTTTGATTTGTAAAAAATGGTTGTTAGATTCCTGGTGGAAAGATTTGAAACAGACCATGACCACAGACAAGCATTGTGACTATACCACCATTCATTGCTTCGATCCACCCGAAGGTAAATAAAATTACTTCTCACGTCACGAAGCAATAAAAATATGGGTTTTTTATTTTATTCCTCGTTCCTTTCTTTTTTGTTCTGTGGTTTTTTACGTCGATGATGTGGTCTGATGTTTTCCCTTTTATTCCATCTTTTGTCTCGGATCATCTCCTTTTTCTACAGAACATTTAGGTGGTGGGGGCAAGGCAGGTCCACTTTTTGCTACTAAAGAAATTGAAGGAGATCAAAGGTAAATTACTAGTTTAATTTGCTCCAACTCTTTGAAAGTGCAAACAAAACATAAGACAAATTCGTAGATCCCTTTAAAGAGAGAACCTAAACTATTCAAAAAAGAAAAAGTAACATTGCAAAACATATCATGCACTCATACATACGCCTCTACCTTAATTTTTTCTTCTTTCGTCATATCCATTCCATTTTTTATGTATCCATCGATCGATCTTGTTTTGTATAGCAAAAAGCAAGGTGCCTATGGAAAAATCAAGACTCACAAGGAACCCCTCTCCAAGCAACTCTCGCATATCGACGAAGTCTTCTCAGCTGTTACATTCTTGTATATCAAGCCATTAAAATCGAACCTTGATACGCCTTTCATTCGTGAAACTTTCGATCCTGATGATCTGGCCTTTTGTGACGAAATTCTAGTGAAAGTCTCTCGAAGTTTCGCGGCCGTTATCCGACAACTTCCATCGACGATGTTAGTAGATATTCTTATTTTTTACCTCGTCCTAAGAGCTTTGGATACAATCGAGGATGATACAACATCATTTCCGAGTCAAGAGGTTAAGATCAAACATCTTTTGAACTTCCACAAAACTGCGCTTGCTGATCCCACGTGGACGATGGATGGAGTTGGTGAAGCTGACGAAAAATTGCTGCTTCAAAAATTTGATAAATGCCATCGTGTATTCGCCAAATTGAGTGATAAATCGAGACGCGTCATTATAGATATCACCCAAAGAATGGCAACCGGAATGGCAGAATTCGTCGGTAAGGATCTTGGTCAAGGTACTACCGACGTGGACCAGTACAACCGATACTGTCATTTTGTGGCCGGACTTGTCGGTGAAGGACTTAGTCGGTTGTTTGTAGCGTCGGGATTGGAAAAGGCATCATTTGCCAGTGAACTATTTTTGAGTGATCAGATGGGACTATTTTTGCAAAAGACTAATATCATCCGTGACTATTTAGAGGATTACGTCGATAACCGTGCTTTCTGGCCACAGACTATTTGGAAAAAATACTCTAAAACGGGTGAATTAGGATACTTTACGCAACAAAGTGACCCCGAAGCTCACATGCGATCTTTGGAATGTCTAAATGAATTGGTCACAGACGCCTTAGAACTAGCACCGGACTGTTTACTTTACCTGTCAAAGCTAAGATGTACGGAAATCTTTCGATTTTGTGCTATTCCGCAAGTCATGGCCATTGCTACATTGAACATTGTTACAGCAATTCTAATGTCTTCACTGGCGTGGTGAAGATTCGTAAGGGAACCTCCTGTAAACTAATTTTGCGAACCAACAATCTTGATGAAGTACATGATACATTTTACCAGTTTGCTGAGGGTGTAATGAAAAAAGCCGATGTCAACCGAGCGAAAGGTGTTGTAGATCCATCCTATGAAAGAACTATCAAAATTTGCGAAACCGTGATGGATATAACATCCGATGGTCATAGAAGAGAACGCAAGGCCCGCCAAATTCCGTTGGTCGCTTCTCTCCTAGTACCAGTTGCCGGAATCGCCGCATCATTTCTATTCAATGTAGGTATCTCCAAAGAGTTGCCGAAATTGCGACAACATTTTGTACTCCTTGGAATCAGTGCATATGCATTGACTCCCTACCTATTTCGTACTAACTCTTCAGGCTTGACAGATTCGAAAATTTTGGAGAGCAAAGGCAAGAACTGAAATGTATAATACATAATATCCTTTTTCTTTTCTGACACATAGACCGTAGTCTTTTTTAGGAACTATTTTCATTCTAATAGTTTATATACACACGCAAGCACTTTTCATTACTTATTTGAGATCATTTTATCTCAGAAAATAATCTTAGCTTGAACGATTTAGAATGTACTTTTGTGCTATAAAAAGTGGCCATTGCAACCATCTGACTTTAAGTCCACTTGGTTGTTGGTTGTTTGAGGAAAAAAATCACATCTGTACAAGATCTATTGCATGGATCTGTACAAGATCTATTGCATGTGTATTTCACATCCATATGTAAAAATACAGAGAAGGGCAAGATTATTATTTACACATGTTTCATATCTAAGTTATTAACAATGAGCAGACAGTGATATGGTAAAGCATAGTCAATCAAAATTGTCCAGTACATTATTGTTGAATATATTATTTACATGATTTGGGAATCACTTTTTTTAGTGAATACTTCAAGTCTGTTACACAGCAATGAGAGTATGTAAGATTACTCTGCAATTATAGTGTGAAGGATATAGATGTGTGTGTGTATGTGTGTTTATTCTGCCAGAGATGAGATACTGATGGAAATAAAAGCGGATAAGAATGTTACTTTCAACACTTTTCATTTTTGACCTTAGTTTTTCAGATGAAGTAATAGTGTGAGCACGAAAATAAGAAATAACAGCCGGTCCAACTTTTTTTATTTGCGTGCTCAAGCAAAAATATGGAATAGTCTGGAGATGGGAGTAAGGATGCTGAGCGGCGGGTAAGCACTTCTTCAACTAAGTTTTGCTGGTAAACATTACTTGAAGCAGCATAATATCACCTACGCCATCGCAAAACTGGTGTTTTCCATCAATCCCAATTATCAGAAACAACATAAAGTAGGCTCTATTGTACTTATTACAATATGACCCTGGTAATAGCTTCAGGTTATTATGATATGATAAGGCGCATGTTATCCTGTTGACATGACAATCATTATTACTACAAGAAGATCCAACAGTAGTATATCTTCCTTTAAATATAGAGATGACTTACCTATGGTGCAGTTGTTGGACAAACCATTTGGTCCTTTCCTCCTCAAGTTTATGTCCAAGATTATAGTAGACTATGTATGCTAATGGATTAAAACAAATAGAAGGTAGACGGCTTCAATTGTTGAGTTCATGTTGTATTCTACAATTGGTCAATGCTATGCTGTCCTGGTAACACGAATAAAAAATCCCTCCACACCACCTAGTTGCTACTATTCTAGAAGGAATACCGTGCATATTTCCCTAATGGTTATATGCGGTGTAGAAACTAGGACCTATGCGTACTACAGTCGTACTAAATATTTATTATATTGAATTCTTGTCTATCAAGGTATTTGAATTTTGTAACAAAAGATACAGCAATGGAGCAGCTAAAAAAGGCGCGTGTTAAAATCAACGAGGAAAAGCAATCCCAATATAAAATCTATGCATTCGAGTTGACACAAAGAAATGAACATCAAATCAAGCAGTCAAAACAGCGGGAGCGCCCAAGATAACACAACCGACTACTTGTTAGATATTTCTCGCGTAGGATATAACATTATACTAAGCGAGTACCAGTTTACCTGTGCTTGAACTAGATTTAATTTGCACGACAACTTAGCTATTTATGTTGATGATCTCAAGGATGAATTTCCTTCGAAGTTTACAATCAACGATGTCGTCTACTTCAGCTGTACACAATCGTGGTATTATCTACTATCGTTCAGCAAATATGAACTTTAAGAATGAAGCTTCGTCGATGAGACAAGGAACATAATAAGTATCGCAACTGGTAGAAGGTCTTTGTCGCAACATGCACGGAACACGATCATACCGGTCACGGTAACGGTAACGAATAGGAACAATACTTACGACAATCGCAATAATCACCATGAACTAGGAAATCTACGAAACATACCCATCACTCGGTTGTTATCATCGTCATCATCACCATCATCATCATCTCCGAAGTCGACGACTACTGCAAAAAATCCCAGTAAAGATGGTCGAGATATTAAATATGATGGTGTTTCAGACGAAGTTGCAAAGCTTATCAATTATCACGCTAAACAATCCCCAACGACCGTCAGCTTACAAGTTTTGATGAGGACCGGACGTGGTGAATATCTCGATCGACACTTCGAACATGTTGCCATGAAGGAACATACTGCAACAGAGTTGGTTTTAATGCAGGTACGTTGTATAAATAATTAAGATTATTAATATATTTATGTTCTATGTCACAATTGATTGGATTTCAACAACTAACCAATTGATTGGGTTCAATAATCAAAATGTTTGGTCTTGTACAGGTCGCTTCTTTCTTACGTCGTGAACTTCCTATTCGGTTAGCACATCGTGTTCAAGATCTGGAAAAGGTAAGGATGAGAAAGAGAGAGAAATAAAGATGTGTCTCGTATAATCGGTGTGTGGTCTCCTTTAGTTTTTCTTCTACTATTTACTTTCTGTGCTCAAGTGAGTTATCCTTTCAAAATTTATTTCATTGTACGACTATCGTTATGCTGTGTTCCAATGGAAAATAAATTAGGTACCATTAATGAAAGATATGCAATCCGTTAAGGAAGTCAAACAATTGTATATTCAATCCTTTCTGGAACTATTAGAATTCGATAAGAAAATTGTCAGTGCGGATCAGGAACAAGCATTTTCAAGGTTGGTAGAAGGGATTTATGAACGACATTCTCGTGTACTAGTACAAATGGCAAGAGGAGCTTACGAATTTCGTCATCACATCCATAAAAAATCAACCTCTACCAAAAACAAATCAAAAAATACTAATATACGTCGCAAGGATGTATTCGCAAAAATGGAAGAAACTCATGCATTTTTAGATCGATTTTATCTATGTCGTATCGGTATTCGGGTGTTGATCGGTCAGTATCTTGCCCTTCGACAGCCTCCTGTTGATCATTACGTTGGTAAGTTGTTTGTCTATCTGTTTTCCGTTTTGGGTTTCAACTGTTTATGTGTATTTTTTGTGCCTTACTGAATAGTCTTTCAATATCTTAAAAAATCTTCCAAACAAACAAACAAAAGGAATCATATGTGGTGTTACATCTCCGTACGAAATTGTTAAGCGTGCTATCGATGATGCAGCTTTTATGTGCACGAGAAAATACGGGGACGCTCCAGAAGTTATCATGAGTGGAAGGTTGGACTTGACCTTTCCCTACGTTCCCACACATTTGCATTATATTATGCTAGAGTTGTTGAAGAATAGTATGCGTGCAACCGTGGAATGGCACGGAACAGATGCAGACTATCCCCCAATTAAGGTATGTATAATGTTTGTTCTGGGGAAAGTTTTTGTCAAGGATAAAAAAAGGAAGAAAGGCATAAAATAAAAGAATACCACGTATACATCTTACCATTCAATCGACATTTGTTCTTATTATTATTATTGTTGTTGTTGTTGTTGCTGGTACGATACGATTACTATTGCTGATCAAGGTCATTATTGCTGATGGAAGCGACAATGAAGATGTTGTTATCAAAGTGAGCGATGAAGGTGGGGGAATTCCTCGAAGTAATGTGAAGAAGATTTGGTCGTATCTTTTTACAACTGCAGATCCATCCATACAAGAGGGTAAGTAGTACTTATAAGTGGGGAAGAGGATACCCCGCTTATTACTTTGTTTTGGGTAGTGAGTGTTATGGTAGTGAACACCATTGTTGGTCTGTCTACCCATATAGAAATGCTCACTTATTTTCCTTCTGTAATCGTCCTGGTGATAAAGGTATGGTTGGTGTCGTTGAGAATGAGGCCGTCGATCATGGGATTGATTCACCGCTCGCTGGTTTAGGATACGGATTGCCTATTTCGCGTAGTTACTGTCGATACTTTGGCGGAGATTTGAGTATAATGAGTATGGAGGGGTACGGAACTGATGCATTCGTATACCTTGCAAGGCTGGGAAATACAAAGGAACCTGTGCCTATTTGATGCATGGAATCACACAATTGTATTTTCATTTTTGATAGTAAGGAGTCATTGAATTGTACTTACTTACAAAGCTATTATAACAGCATATGTATCCCTGAACTATAATCTTCTATATGCATATGAATATAATGAATAACATGATGGTCGCCATAAAAAAAACTAGTACTTCTGTAGTAAGCAGACCTTAAACACAAAAAACACAAAATGTTCCTTGGATAGACTAAAAACAGGGTAAATTTCATAATAGAAGCAACCATACGGTAGATAGAAATATTACCGTGAGACAGTGCATACGTGCATATACAGCAAGTAACAAATAATAAATTACTACAGGGAATTATACAAAAGAACAAGAATATCACAAGGGAGCATGCTAAAATTACACATACATGATATATGATATTATGATATATATATATATTATGATATACAGTCGGAATGGAAGATAAGTCACTACTAGTATGCTGGTGAATGAATGCCTAATACACGTGGACTTGTACAGTAGATGTCTTGAGGAACTAGTCGGCTTGCTCACTCTTGATACATATTTACTATACCTATCGTAATACAGTATCAATTTTTCCTAGTTCAACGCGCACCCAATGAATATACTAGTACGGGTAGTACTGCTGTAGAACAATTGCTTTTTGCACAATAACTAACTTTTTATTTCTTTGTGTGTTTTGAAGGTGTTCCATCGTAGATATTCATAAAACGTTTTCGTCTGTCCTTTGCTCTTCTTATTATGAATAACTGATAAGCCGTTTTTGTATGAGACTAAATCATGTCTCTTTCACTTTTTGTTAATCATAGTATTGTAGAGTTAGTTTCCTTTTTTCTATAACAAATAGAACGACGTATTGACGGTAACACATTAAAATAAGACGGTCATCGAGACAGCTTTCGACAGCCAGGCTTTCGGAATCGAAAAAAGCTGATTACAGTATCAATGATTGTGCATTTTACGACTGGTAGTTTCCGCCTTAAGCGCCTTTAAAGTTTAAATCACTATTCTAGTGTAATCTTTGCGAGAAAGTCGAACTTCCCCACAGCATTGTTAGAACATGCATTATTACTGCTGATGTTTACTAGTAATTTGTTCGTGGCACGAACAAAAACCTTCGCGTTTAACGGCAGAAGCCACTACACAAACACACAAATCCACATTATTAGTAGATATTTTCTCACATGCTCACAATATTATACATACCGGTATCATACACGCAAAACTAACAATGAACTTCTCTTCTAACTCTTCTCCTATACCTACCAACAACGACTTAACATCTCTTCCTTCAGAATGGGCCGAACACGATACGCAAATGATAATTGCTGCAGGTGACGAAGAAGATCTACTTTCAGCTACATCGTTTCAGGCTGCCGCGAAGGTTCTTAACGAATGGTTGTCGGATGAATCTCAACGTTGTTGTTATCAAGATGTACAACCTGCAACTTCACATGATTCTTTATCAATATATGTATCATCATCATCGTCATCATCATCATCATCATCATCATCATCCTCGTCATCGTCATCGTCATCGTCATCTTTTTCAACAGCAGCAGCAGTAGAAGCATTTGAAGATCAAGATCCTGATATAGCTAGTCTCATGGAAGTTGATGAACAAATTGGCAATAACTTACTCGGTGACGATATTTTTGGTTGTGGTGTCATAAATGGTGATCACGTCCAATACGGTTGTACTTCTCCCACCGGACCGAGTGAGGAATTAAGATCCTTTTCGACTATGAACATGATTGACTGTGCGGGTGACAATATTGACGATCATTGCTTCCTAGTTCCTTTGTTAGTGGAAGAAAACTCCGAGGAGGAAGATTCCATGGATTTTGACGATGAAGGAAGTACGACGTGTACTATCCAACAGCAGCAGCAGCAGCAGCATCCACCGATCATTGACCAAAAACGGTACCAAGAAATCCTCAAGAAATTAGAAGAATCAATGAAAAGATCTCAAGAAACACGCAAAAGTCTTACCATGAAAACTCCTAAGACAGAGGAATACAACCGTACCAAAAGCATTACGGGTGTAATTTCATCCATCGAATCTTCCTCACGTCAACTCAATGCCTACTTACAGACGATGCAACGAAGCACTATAATACTTTAAAAAATACAGTATACCTGAACTGTTCTCTTTCTCTCTTCTTTTCGATTTTACGAAAACATAACATAACACAACACAACACACAAAAACAAAACATCGTATACGAGTACAACCCGTACCATCATTTCTGTATCTTCGTCCATCCATCTATCCACCCTTCCATCCATCCATTCATTTAATCCCCGCTACCATTGACTGTATTATATCTCATGCATGTTAAGACTACAATATGTCTTTCTATGATAATAATAAACACACGTACACATACACATACACAATTAACACAAAATAAGTAGAGAAAGAGAGAGAGGGAAAATAATGCTATGCAAAATAAGATGAAGACACTAACAAAAATTGCATCCTGGTTTATCTTAAATATGCTCTTCTTTAAATTACTATTTTATTAGATACTAAGATACTATATTTTTCAAAAGAAAATATCAAAATATTCTTTTTACAATATTTCTAGTTGATATTAAAAGAAATTTATAACGAGTAGCAATTAGAGAAGTAGTACGTCTATGACCAAATCATTCCTAGATTTTTTCTTTCTCAATAATTTTTATTATGGGCGATTGAACAGTCCATACACTCTGACGTATTGTTATTTTTCAGGATTGTTGTTGTTATTCATAAGGGTTGTTCTTTCTGCTATCAATCAACTTTCACCAGTACAGAAGTATGCGGCATCGTTTAAGAAAAAAAAGTAGAATTATACTTTTAAAGAGCGAAACGTACTGCAGCAAAAGTGTCGAAGTTTCAATTATCAAATATTTTGTATGCACCAACCGGTCCAAAATTTGCTCCTCGAGAAGAGAGTGGAGAAAATAAATAAATCAACATCCGTAAGTTCAGCCTTACTTGCCTATATATACATATAATTGGTCGGGACAACAACAATACACACCCGTTCGAATTCCTCAATTGAGTACTAAAATTGAATTGGTGCGTTCGTGCCGATCCAACATAAAGACTTTGCCTTCCACGTTCACGTTCACGTTCTCGCTGTCGTCGCGTCACCAGACTCTCTTTCATTTGTGCTTCCACGCGTATCAGTATTAATGCCATCAGCACCATCACCATCACCATCATTACCGTTATCATTATCATTACTATCACTACTACCGCTTGTATTCTCAAAAGTCGACGTTCTTGCCAAAAGTCTAACTCGTCTAATCCGTATTCTCCAAGCTTAACAACACCGAACGTTCCACCTGCCACGACTAATCCACCTCCAGCGGCAACTGCTAAAGCAATTGGCGCTACTTTACCTAAGAAGTCAGCAAGAGCTAATGATAATCCCGCTCCGATCACTCCTAAACCAAGTCGTCGTCGAAATTGGGACAATCGTGTCCATTTTGCTAAGATATTATCAATATCAATTCCCTCTAAGTTGGTCGACGAACCATCGGTACTAGTACCCCCTCTATTAGCCAAACCCGTCTTGCAAGGATTTTGTTTCCAATTTAAAATTGATGATAATGAATTTCGTTCTTTACCAACATGATGATATGGATGGGGTAACGTTAGCATCATAGCGATCATATCCCGTCCTTCATGGCCTTGTAATATATGACCTCCCAATAGACAATTTTCGAATAAAATAACATCACCCGGATAGAATATACGTTTTTCGTTGGAATTCAGTACAATTTCTAATGGTGTAAGAGCAACGATAAGTCGTGGATGTGTATCATCAACTCCCGCTTCACTTCGACCACATCCATTAGTAAATTTACCTGCCGATTGATGACCCAACAAGTGCCGAACTGTAAGGGTCGATATAGGAACAGGCACAGTGGTAGATCCAGCTACACCACACTCCCAATAAGGCAAAACGATCGGCTTCGATGGTGATGACGTTGTTGTCGAACTTGTTTCATTGTCATTGTCATTGTCGTTTTTCTTTTCTTTTTTCTTCTCTATTAGGTTGTCATCGAAATGAGCAAGTTTATCGTTTGCATCTGTGTATACGCGTGTGGTAATTTCAAAACCTTTTGCGAATGGATTTTGATATTGGTGCGATGGTGTGCCGATGTGATTTTTGGAAAAGGGAACTTTAGTGCTGGTGGTAGTGCTACCTGATGCCGTCTTGGTGGTACTTGTAGTGGTTCCCGTTGCTTTATTCCTAGATATATCACCGCCATTGTTGTTGTTGTTGTTGTTGTTGTTGTTGCCACCATCTGTATCATCCTCCTGCGTTCGTGTGTCGGTATCGTACCGGTTTTATGCAAACACGAGGCTTTATTAGTCGACAGTAGAACGACAACGGTCACTAGAAGCATAGACCGAACCACTTTACTAATGAACTTGCGTTGTTCCTGCATCTTCTCGAAATATGGTTTATTGGGGTTTCCTCTCTCACTTATCTGTTTCTCGTTTCTGTTTCTCGATTCACTCCTATGATTTACCGCGTATGAACCACACTCTGTTATGATACCTCCTGAGACTTGAATTGTACAATGGAGTCTAGATCAAAAAATAATATATTCGGTTGATAATGGTGGAGGTGATGATTGCTTGTTAGAAGAAGATCTCATCAAGTTCAAATTAAAAATAATGATTGTATGTAGTGATTTGCATTTTGCACAAAAAAAATTGTACGTGTATTCGGATATGACAACAAAAAAGACCCGGATTTATTATATGGCTTCAAAAACAGCAATCTAACGTTATGCCCTTTCTGTTTATTAGGCAGCAACAAAAGATAGATGTGTGTATATATAAAATTTATATATATAAATATATATGTATTATATATATATATATATAGAGAGAGAGAGAGAGAGAGATAGAGAGAGAGAGAGAGGGAGAGAGAGAGAGAGAGAGAGAGAGACACCAGAAAATCATAACATCAGCCTTAGACAGCAGACACCACCTACTGCCTGGAACCTACTATACTACCACACACAACAATAACAAGGTGAATGTATGTTTTACAAAACAACAAACAAGATTCAAAGTTGTTAAATTATTCAACCTTTCTTCCCTTTCTTCTTTTTCTTTTTCTTCTTTGTATTTCATTTGGAGATTGATTGATGACTGTGATTAGATAAATATACGACTACTTTTGATTGAGTAAATGAGAATTGAAAAATCCAGAGTGGCATGAATGCCTGCCAATAATGAAATAATAATGACAGTAATAATAAGGAAGGAAGGAAGGAAGATAGTCTCTCACACTAAGATTATTCGTTATCTGTGCCTGCTTTTCTAGTTGCAGTATAGTAATGATAAGAGATAAAGTAATTGATGTTTTTTTCATCTACATCCTGTAAATGTTAGTGGCAACTAGTCTTGACTAATGCTAATGATAATGGTTGATACTATAAGTATTCTGAACTCTCTCTTTAAGTTAAGTTACTGTAATACGGTACTAGTACTACAAAATAAGGTGAAGATTAAATTTCACATGGAAAAATGGAGATAAAACTTAAATTACCAGGAGACTTCTTTTTTTCCCTGCAGCCACACCAGCGCTTTTTTGAAAAAAGCATTGGTCGCGGAAGAAATGAAGGTTTTCACTCGTATCTTGCGCGTGACAATTTGTTTTGTCTTATTTTACTGGACTACAGTACTTTAAAGTACTATACCAAACAGTCCAACAACATTAACAACTGCAAAATAAATGCAGCAGTAGGCAGCAGCAGCAACAGCAACAGTAGCAACAGCAGCAACAACAATGGCTCGCCACGAGGATAATGATCAGTTCGACCGCGACGATGATGGCGATGATCATGGACAAGATAACGATGAAGATGATAATGATGATGATGATGTGGATGTGAATGAACAGGAAGAATCCGAGTTTAAAGTCTGCGAGGGATATACAGAAGAGGAACGAAGAGAAATACGTAAATCTCAACGCAAATTGCGCAATGAAATCCCTGATCTTGACGTGGATGAAGCACGTAATAAAAACAATCAAATTTTTAAAAAGGTCGCATACATACGTGAAGCTGTATTGGATTCTGAAAATGTCGACGAAATTGCAAAGAAGGCCGCAAGTAAGGTAGATCAGCTGATTCAGGTGAGTACTAATGATCGGTTGTTAATTGTTTATACACTTATTCATTTATCTCTGTATCGCACTATCATTGTTGTTGTCGACGATTTTGATGTTGCATTAAGTTCTACTGGGGCAATGCAACTGTTTTAAGAACGAAAAATCGACAATTTTGGGTTTACAACGTCGTTACTCAACACCGCAACAACAACCAACAATCTCTTCTGTGTATCATTGTTTTTACTATTTTATATCGTAGGTACCTCGTTACGACGCAGATCGGATTGTTAGTAAATTGATTGAAGCATGTCAAGTCAAAAAAGGAAACGGGAACTCGTTTTTCAATTGGCATGCTTTGGGCGTGCAGGCTGGTATCTGTTTTAACGCCGCTCCTTCCAACGTTTCATTTTTGAATGGACCGCTCCTAGATGGAAAAGAAGAACTTCATGTCAAGCAGAGGGCCAAACGTCCTCGTCTACAAATCTCGGAGGAAGAAAAGAATGCCAAAGAGGAACGTCCAGAGGATATCCAGGGCCATACTAAAAGGGGAGCAGACCAACTGAGCGCTGTAGAACAAAACATTATAGATGTCAGTACAGCCCTTGAGAAAAAGGTCAATCGAAGATATATCGCACATAAGAAGAAGCTCAAAGAAAAATATGGAAGTCGCGAAAAAATTCCTTCGAAGGTCGCGAAGAAACTTAAAAAACACAACGGAGCTTGTGCAGTAGAGCTTCTTTTCAATCCCAAGTCGTTCACCCAAACTGTCGAAAATATGTTCCACTATTCGTTTTTAGTCAAAAAAGGACAGCCCAGTTGGACGTCAGGGAACCCAAAGTTGTGGATGAGGGATTAGAACTCGATGGAGGACCGATCGCCAGATACAGTACAGAAGACCAAATGCAATCACAACCACCTCCCCGTCAGGCAATCGTGAGTTTGACGATGAAAGACTGGAGAGATATGATCAGAGCCTATGATGTAAAAAAATCAGATGTCCCGCATCGAGAAGGTTCTATTCACGAGAAGAGAACTTCGAGAAAGTGAAGGCAGTGTGGCCAGAATATCAAAACGATGGATTGAAACTATGATATGTTGAAACGGATCTGTAGTGTATGCTGCTTTTTTGTGTGCCGCACGCAGGTTGGGAAAGAAGTGAAACAAATAATAGAACACTGTAGAATTCGATCGGGGCAACGGATTTATTTACATCTATATATAAAAATGTCACAACTACAGCATCTTTGTGGTTCGTTACCATGATTGTTTTGAGAGAGCGATAACGTGATATATAGTGTGTACGAAACTCTACTCTTTAAAATTGATCGTGAACGATAATAAAACTAATCCATTGACATTCTTGATACTACTTTCATTCTATTCTACTATTGGTCCATATGATTGTATGTCTGAGAGCTAACATCCTAAAATGGTTGGTCCATTGTGTGACGATGATCGCACAACGAAAAAATATCTAAAACATCCCGGAATAATTGTTAGCACTATATCGGCAGTATTTGTTGAATATAAGGTGTTATCTAAAAGTACATTCGAGAGTAACTTAGCAAAAATGAAAAATCTATTGTATTTATTGATCATTCTTTCCTTGAAATGAGTTATTTTACTCGAATCGTATTTTCTTATTCTTTCGCTGGTCGGCTGATTTTGCGGCAGCTGCACCCTCGGCATCTCTTTTAGCTTTGTCTCGTAGTCGTTCCATACTTTTGCTTGGATCATTGTCTTCTTCTTCGCTAGCCCATTCCAGAACCAAATGCCGTCCGTATAAATGAGTACGTGAAAGTGCATTCATGGCCGTCAACGCCTCCTTCCCTGTCAAAAACTCAATGAAGGCAAATCCACGATGGCTCCCGTCAAACTTTTTGGGCAGCCGTACCTTCTTAAGTTGGCCGAAGGTCCCAAAAAGTTTCAACAACTCCGTCCTCGTTGCTTGGAATGGAACATTCTTTACCATAATTTTGTGGGTGGTTTCTTGCCGGTAGCTGTAGTAGCCTTTGATCGTGATGATTTTTGATCGGTAGAAGATGAAATGGCAAGCTGAAGAGAGTGTCCGTCAATAAGTTTGCCCTGTAGCATTTTGATGGCTTTTTTCGCAAGTTCGTGCGACGCCAGCTCCACAAATCCGTACCCCATAGATAGAGAACGGCTTTCCGCTCCGATAGTTGAAGATCCATTCCTCGTTGGAGCAACCTTCCGCGGAATACGAACAGAAAGAATATTTTTACCCACTTGTTTTCAAAGACGTCCTGTAGAATTGTTTCTGTTGTTTCAAAATTAAGATTCTTCACATACAGTGTGGAGGAAATATTGTCACCTGAACCCTCATTATCGTTATCGTCAAGGCTGTTGCTATTGCGGTCATTATTTGCCATTGACTGATCCTCATTGGTAGTCTCGGTACGTGTAGCAGTGTTAGTACTATTTGATGATCCTGACTGGCTCGATACACTTTTCTTGGATGAGTCCTTGTGGTCCTTTTTGGCTGTAAAGGTGCCCACTCCAAGTAAATTGGGACGTGCTTAAATCGACGGTAGGCTAATTTACGAAACGCTCTCTTGGCATCAGTGGAATGTCCGTACTCTATCATGGCAATGGTCCTGCTAGGAGGCAAAAGAATATTCATCGGTTCCTGACCAACATGAAATAGTTTCGCCAATTCCTCCAAACGAGTATCGAAGGGCAAATTTTTTACCAAGATAGCTGTCTTACTACGTTTCGAATTGGTCGGTGGTGTTTCAGTCTGGTTGTTGTTAGCATCATTGGCGGATACTAAAGCATCCATATCGACTCCATGCTGTCGAAAATATTCTCGATTTTCTTCAATGATTTGTGTTTCACCCAAAGCCAATCGAACGGCGGCATCACCTGACGACAATTTATCCTTAACTCCAAGTATGTCTCCCTTTCGTAGTCCTAATCGTTCCGCTAAATTATCCACTACGGCATCCCCCCGAACGAAACTAGCAGACCAACCTTGAGAAGCCTCACCAGTAGCTACACCTTTTGTTTCTTTTTCCTTTCGTGCTAATTCCTGTTTTTGTTTCCACGTCAAGTTTTTAGAATCCCCATCATTGTTTTCGATTGATTGAGGTGGTGGACGAGCTTGCAATATATGTAACAGACGTCCTTGAAAGTCAACCTTATCGAGTTGATTTGTAGCTTCCATGGCATCTACGGCCGATTCGAATGAAATAAATGCATATCCCTTATTACGTTTTTGGTCATCTACAGGTATGTGACATTCAACCAATCGTCCACAAGCAGAAAAATATTTCTCCAGTTCTTCTTCAGTCGTTTCGAATGCGAGATTCCGTACAAACAACCGAGTCTTTGATACTCCCATTGCTGCCGCAAGTTGCTGTTCGTCGTCGTCGTCATCATCGTCGACTCTACCATCTTCGATATTATTTTGATCTTGGTCCAAGCAATCTGATGATTTTTTATTTGACTCACTATGAGCCATACCTTTGTTTTCATTATGACTCATTTTTTCGTTTTTATCATTGTCAACGTCATCATCGCTGTCACTACTGCTACTGCTACTGCTACTGGAGCTTGAACTGGAGCTGGTGCTGCTAGAAGAGTCCGAATCGTCGTCACTTCCTTCTGCTTCTAAATCATCTACTTTCTTCGTCTTGGAAAGTAAAAAATCCATGTCAGATATTGCATTCGTCGTTGGTGTTTTCTTTTCCTCATTTATAGACTTTTTGGCATTCTTATCATCGTCATCGTCAGATTCTTCGTCACTGCTACTGCTGCTGCTGCTGCTGCTGCTAGAACTGTCCACATCGACCTCGTTGTTATTATTACTATTCGGAATCTTCTTCATTTCTTCCACTTCCATTCCTCCTCCTTGATCTTCAGCCGTATCATTCGACCAGAATTTTGATTTCTTGTTACCTGCTCCCATCAGATTTAAAAATTCTTCCACTTTTCTATCCGCTACTACTTTTTTATCCTTGTCGGCATTATTATTATTATTATTATTATTATTATCATCATCAGTAGTCTCACTATTTTTGGCGTTTTTGTCTGCATCTGTGTCTATTACTTTCTTATTCTTTTCATTGTCATTATCAATTCTCTTTGCTGTTGCAGCCTCCACGGTAATTCGACTCATATTCAAATAAGTTCGATGAAATGTTTCAATTACATGTAGTGCCTGTTCTGGTTGACGAAATCCAACAAATGCAACCTTTCTAGATTTCCCTTTGAATTCATAAGGATCTTACAGTCAGTGATTTGTATTATTTTTCGTTGACTAGTATTATTATCGTCGTCATCGTCGTCGTCGTCATCAACGGTTTCTTTCGAACCCTGTTTTTGTGATCGACATCGTTTCTTTTCCTCGTTCAAAAGGAATTCTTTTAAATCATGCTCTGTTGTTTTCGGTGGGAGATTTTTAATACAAACTCTGGTTTTCGATATTATCGGTTCTAACATCATTGCCACACTATTATATATAAATGTCTTTTGTTTTTGCTGTCTTTGCTTCGTCGTTAGTAGATGGTATTGCTACTGTCCTACCACTTTCAACTTCTGTACTTCTGTACTTGTGCAGAGAACGAAATTGAGAAAGAATAAATAATTCGATAATAAATATAATAATATTATGATCGTGATCGATGAAGAGAAGGAGAAAAGAGAAAATGAAAAAAATGTTTATTTTTTTGTTGGTGATGCGAGTCCCAAAATAACAGGGACAGACAGACAGACAAACAGATAGGTAATCATCAGTTGAGTATAATATATATTCTTTTAGTTTAACATACTGGGAAAATCGCCATGATGTTAAAATCGACCCCTACCCCACAGTTGACTGGAAAGTCAGCCATCTAGCCAAATCAAAACTGCCCCAAGGCTGCAAACGATGATTAGTCAACAATTACCAGGTCACGTAGGAGTAGGCCACATGCTAAAAAAAAACAATTGCAAGACCACTCATGATGCCCGGCGCCCCTTATGCAGTACTAGAAAACAAATAAACATCCCACACACTCCTCTGTCAAACCAATTATTAGAAGAAAACTTCAGGAAAATGCTCGAGTAAGACCTCACCCCAACCAAAGCAACACTATCATTACAAAAAGCACTAATACACTACTGATCCTACTAAAATGGAGAGAAAGAAGGAAAATTACACCATCCGGCCACCCATCAATTTCTGGCATCAGAGAAGCAATCAATAACCAAAATGGTAGATAGCACAGCAACAATAGACTACACATAGACAAAAAGTAAATGAACATCTAAGCAGTGGGCCACATCCATCATATTCACAAGTTACTACTACTACTGACAGTCTATGATCAATGATTGATTGTTTTGTAGCAAAGTAGCATACAGTGGTGAAGGTTCATTATCTGTCAACCTTCACCAAGGACTAAATGAAAGTAAACTAGAGGAATTTCAAGAATGCAACAATACACACTGTTATAATTCAAGCAAACTACGGTACTAAAGCATAGATTACTGAAAGCAGTTAGCCAGTAGAAACTAGATAAGTTCCAACACACACTTCCCAGTAGATGACAAACACCTTTTCAAGCCTACACACCTATCTAACGCTGCAGGCTGTAAATGTGTCTAGCTACCTAAGTTCACTAGACTGAAGACTTCTATGCTATTATCCTATGTATATAGTGTTTATTAGAAGTGTGAGCTTAATTGCTCTCTATGATTGGCTATATCTACTCATACACAAATTCACTCCAGCAAAGTCCAAAAGCACCAGACAAAACAACAACAATAGCAACCAATTCCATAGCCAAAAATTACCTTTCGGAACAAAGAAACCTTAGAACTACCTGACAAGCATCGCATCATCTGCATCCACTGACCAAAGACTAAGTCTGACCTTCACAAACACAATGAAGACAACGATAACCAGGAAGAATGTAGAAGACAAAGAGAATAATACATACAACATGAGAGGAATGAAGATGGCAGCCACAACGATGGACTCTTCTTCATGATATTTAGTGAGATAAAAGTCCAACAACGGACTACTGTAGACGACAACCACTCCTATTCACCTGAGCAATAAAGAAGTCTAGACAGGAATGCCATACCAGGAGAAAAAGACAACAAGAATCCACACACTAATATACATCGCACCCAACGAAACAGAAACATGAATTTATGAACAAGTTCTTGTTTTTATTCCATCTTGTTTTATTACCAAACAAACAGAAAAACAAACTGCCCAAACACTGCATCATACACTTCACATACTGTTCTATCAAGGCACACATCATTCTACCAGGGTGAGTTAGATCGCTCACTTAACGGAGATGAATTTAAAAGATGATAGTCTGCTATACATATTATCTACATAGAAGTAAAATTAGCTAGATCAATAAATATACACAATAAAGCAACAAATTGAGATAAAACATATATGGTACGGTATGTAGGGGCACTGTTAAAATTATAAACTTTGATGACAAAAACAATCATCTAGTATGTTGAAAACCATGTTAAGAGGGGTACAGTACAAGTTCTTCTACTAGTTTATTGTACCTATTGCTGGTGGTACCAATGATGTTTGTCTATTGCTTATTCATGGACAGACGGATGTGTAATGTCCTCCCGGCCATTGCTTGGCTTCACAAAACGCACAAAAACAAAATTGACGTAGAAATTGCATCTTTATCCGAGGAAAAATATCTTCGAAATGAAACAAGTACGACTTCCAATGTCGGAACTACAGTAGATATTTAGAGCTGTTCCGTAATGCGATGTTGTAGAAATTGCATCTTTATCCCAGGAAACATATCTTCGAAATGAAACAAGTACGACTTCCAATGTCGGAACTACGCTTGTACAGTAGATATTTAGAGCTGTTCCGGAATGCGATGTTGAAGTTCGATCAGAAATGCTGTCACGTCAGTGAGGAGGAACTTACATACTTCCGCTCCTTTGTTTCTCATTTTTCACAATTCTTTTTTAAAATTCATTTAACAAACAAAAATGAGGTGAGGTGACCCGCGCGTCTTGCGAAGGAAGGGAACACCTGCACTTCAAGTACCCGCTTACTTCTAAAAATAAATGAGTATTTTATCGATTCACTACTTAGTCCCGATTTTTCTCAAGGCAGGAAAGTATCGCTCAACGCATTATCGTGTCAACAAATCAACTTCAAAAATAAAATCCGAATTTCTGATTTTTCTCGACAATTTGATATGTGACATAAAAAATTATCGGTTGTCGATAAAAGGAAAAAGAATCAATTTCATCATCTTTGTTTACGGTAAGAAGATGCGAAGATGCTTTCGAATATGAATACGACAATGACTGTGATTGTGATTGTGATTGTAATTGTAATTTTCTTGCCCAATACAAGCTCCTTCAAGTGATCAACACTAATCTCTTTTTCTGAATTGTTTCGTCATGTCACCTCTAACTCAATTATTGAAATTAAATCTATACTGTAGAATTACAAGAAAAAAACTCAAACAACCATGTCCGATACAGTTGACTTTTCCGACGCAGATGCGTTTACCGCATACTGTGTAGCGAACCCCTTAGATGCCAGTGGTGCGGTCTGTGCTGTCAAAACTACGGTCGAAGGCGTCATTGAGGGATTAGACACCTTCTTTCTACTCTTCGCTGGAGCGCTCGTCTTTATGATGCAAGCTGGATTTGCTATGTTATGTGCAGGATCTGTCCGTCAAAAGAACGTTAAGAATATTATGCTCAAGAACTTATTGGATGCATGTGGTGGTGCTCTCGGTTTTTACACTTTGGGATATGGTTTCTCGTACGGTGCATCGAACAATGCATTCATTGGTACATCCGACTTTGCTATCACTGATGCTTCGTCAGGCCCAGATTACATTGGATTCTTCTTCCAATTTGCATTTGCTGCCACCGCTGCTACTATCGTTGCCGGAACGGTCGCCGAACGTTGTAAGATGACTGCCTACCTATGTTACTCCTTCTTCCTCACAGCATTTGTAAGTACTTGAATACTTTTCATTATATCTATTTATTTATTTATTCATTCATTATCTTTTTCATTGCCTCGACTGCATTGTCATCAGTAATCTGTGAAGTGATGTGTGATATGTATGCATATATTAACATAAACTATATCTGACAAACTTTCATTTATTTATTTTCTTTCATTCTATTGCTATCCATTTTTCTTTCTTCAGGTATATCCTGTGGTTGTCCATTCTATTTGGAGCTCAGATGGTTTCTTGACCGCATTCACAGACGAACCTTTCCGTGGTGTTGGTATGATCGACTTTGCTGGATCGGGAGTTGTTCATATGACCGGAGGTGCTACGTAAGTACTGGCCTATATTATTGAAGATTATATATATATATTTCTTAAGTCCGGATCGTTTCATTGAAAATAATTCGGCGACAAGTCGCGTCTTTCCTTCTTCTTCTCACTGTTCCCTTCTTTCTTTTCGAATCCCCTTTTCTTTTCCTATTTTCAACATTTCGATAGTGCTCTTGTGGCTGCCATTGTCCTTGGACCTCGTCGAGGACGATTCTACGACGAAGACGGCAACGTCCTCGAAACTCCTGTCACGTTTCCAGCCCATTCCGTCGCTCTTCAAATTCTCGGTACCTTCATCTTGTGGTTCGGATGGTACGGATTCAACCCAGGGTCCGCCTTGGCCATTGCCAACCCTGATTCTGCTGCTACCGCTGCTCTTTGTGCTGTAACAACCACCCTCGCCGCAGCATGTGGATGTGTAACTGCTATGTTTTTCGATTCTGTCATGGATTCTCGTGTCACCGGTGAAGTTTCGTACGATTTGTCAATGGCCATGAATGGTGCTCTTGGGGGACTTGTTGCGATCACCGCTGGATGCTCCGTCGTCAAACCATGGGCTGCCTGCGTCATCGGTATCGTCGGTGGATTGGTCTATTATTTTTTCTCCAAGTTACTTATCAAGTTGAAGATTGATGATGCCGTCGATGCCATTCCTGTTCACTTCGCCAACGGTATGTGGGGAGTTATCGCCGTCGGTCTCTTTGCTGATAAGGATCTTCAGAGAATTGCCGGTTACTCCCAAGCTCACCAAGGATGGTTCAATGACTTCGGAGACGCTAATCTTCTTTTGGTCCAATTCTGTGGTATCTGCTGGATTTGCGGTTGGGTGTTTGCTGTGATGACACCATTTTTCATGCTCCTCAACTTCGCTGGAATTTTCCGTGTCGATCCTTTGGAGGAAGAGGTCGGTCTTGATATTTCCCACCATCGTGGTACTGCTTACGATTTAGAACCAGCGAAGCAAACTGACGTTGAGGAACTCATGGAAGTTCGCGCCTCTCGTCATGGAAAGGTCGAAGTACCAATGGAAGTAGCACAGGCCGCCGCTGACACCGAAGAAAAGGCATAAAGCGTAAAGACTGACTTTGTATAAAGCTGCTCGATGCAGTGTTTTATCTATATGTTATGCATGTTTAGAAGTGATGTTGGGAAAAGGAAAAAAAATAGTGCTCAGTATTGTTCCTCTATTCTATCAGTAGTGTGGCGAAGACGGTGGTTTCTCTTCGGTTGTCGTCGCAGGGTATCTCAAGTGCTATCGCTGACCCCAAGTTAATAATGAATCTATTCTCGTATCATTCCCTATCTTTCATTTCAACATTTTCTTCTATTATATTTTAATCACGATCTCTCAACTACTATTAACAACGATAAAATTACTAATAAAAACGATGTTTCTGGAATAAAAATACTTCGAAAATCACTTACATAGCGCGGTAATATTTTAATATGATATATTGGTAATTATTTTTGTGATTACTTTTATACACTTTATTATACTAGAAACAGGAGTAGAACATTATTTACTACAGCAAGCACCAGATTTTTTAGAAAAAGCAGATTAGATATATTATGAATAAAACAATAAATTGAGCTTATATTTCTTGAAAAATCCTGCACGAAAGAAGTATCGCTGCCATCGTACACTACTAACAAAATAAGTACTATCAGATAGTTACTTCAAGTATTAAAATTTTAAAAGTAATTTTCGCCATAATCTTTTATAAAGGAACACAAAATTCCATTAGTATTTTTCAGAGCTCGAAGTTGCTCCGAAGAGATTGCAGCTGCTCGTCATTCATTAATATAATCTTTGTGTCTCAGTATTATGTGATTCTGCATACAATAATATTATTTTTTCTCCATCTCTGCGAATCGGTCCAACATTTTCGTTACGCTTTGAATCATTTCTTCTTTGGGTAATTCAGTAGCTTTCACTGAAGGACGTGCCAGCACAGCCATTATCCAAGTTTTTAAACGAGACAAATCTTGCTCATCACAAAACTTTATCGGATCAACAAGAACGGAGTCAACTCCAGTAAAGACAGGTAGCACATTACAAGCGCGTTGAAGAAAAGGTGCGGTGTCACATTCGGCAAGAGAGAATTGATCTCCAAAAAGAAATGGCCCACGTGATGAATCACCCATTTTTTCGAGGAAGGCGTTAACATTGATTAATCCCTGATGGAATTCTTCTACAGCCAAATCGAACTTTTCATCGTCTCCTTGAGAACGCAAAATGTTCCAATAGGAGAAGCTAGATCCGCATAATTCCACAAATAACCTCATAGTAGCTCGATCTTCCACACTATTGGTGGGTATCAAACCAACGTTCGGATAGCGTTCGGCAATATAGTCTGCTACGACTAGGGACTCGCAAAGCGCAAAGTTGGTATGGTCTCCGACTACCTCCAATACAGGTACTTTTGCTCTGGCTAAAGGAATTGGGTTAGCCCGTGCATATGCTTCACAGAATTCTTTGGATTTGTTCTGCAAATCGACTGGAATAGTTTCGTACGGAAGTTCCGACTCCTCAAGAGCTATCCAACATCTCGCGGCATAAGGTCAAGATTTGGAGGTATAGAATCGAAGTATCGAGTCTGCTTGTTGCTGCGTTGCTGTTGATAGTGCCATAGTGGTTGGTAGTGCCAAATTGAAAAGTAATAATGATCGGCGTAGAAACATTTTGACGACAATTTCTATTGTTATTTACTGTAGTATAAATTATAATACAGTACAACATCAGCGCAGAGTTCAAGAGTAACTACAGTACATTACTAGTAAGTTAGCCCTAACTACTACGTTGAGTCAGGCGTAAAAATTGAGGATGATGTTTTTTTGTGTTCGATTGATTTTGCAAATCCCCTCTTTTAATAAACCAGCACTACCCTCCCCCAAATCAACCAAGGTCTTTCCAATGAAGGTACAGTACAGTAACAACATTAGAACATGCATTCCACCGATGGATTATAATTAATCTACAGTATCATAATAATAGTTGGTTGAAACCGCGGAAATAATTGGAAGTTACTTGAATTTCTCAAGCAGAGAGTCTATCTACTAGAATAGTAGTTTAAAGTTACATTTTTTAGTGATTATTTTGAACCGTGTTAGATTTTAAAAATGATTTTTATACTTGAACAAAGCTCTGTCTTAAAATAAGACTAAGATGAATGCCCATCACATTCCGCTACAAATTCATCGATAGTGTTGACCATCGCCTCTCGATCGAATTCTCCTGTGAAGACACAATTTCCCAAGGGTCCCTTCAAGAGGATTAACCGCAATTGACCATTGGCGACCTTTTTATCGGCAGCCATGTAATTAAGAAAGATTTCCCGATTCATCGGTGAATCCAATGGCAATTCTAGGGGCAAATTAGCCTTTTCGAACAACCGGTAGGTCCGTTCTACCAAATCACTGTCGATCCATCCTAATTCGGCACTCATGGTCGTAGCCATCGCCGTTCCGATCGCCACTGCTTCTCCGTGCAACCATTTCCCATAACCTGATCCACTTTCAATCGCATGTCCGAATGTATGACCTAAATTCAATGTAGCCCGAACTCCTGCCTCCTTTTCGTCGGCTTTGACGACTTCAGCTTTATTTTCGCATGAACGCTTCACGGCGTATCGAGTTGCTACCGGGTCCCGTTCCAATAATTTGTCCATGTTATTTTCGAGCCATTCAAAAAGAGCGCTATCGCGAATCAATCCATATTTGATAACTTCAGCGATTCCGCTTTGCAATTCCCGGTCCGGTAGGGTCTTCAACGAGTCGGTATCGATCACCACACACTGAGGTTGATGGAAAGCCCCGATCATGTTCTTTCCGAGTGGATGATTCACACCTGTCTTCCCTCCAACGCTACTATCAGTCATGGCCATGACTGTGGTTGGAATCTGAACAAAGTTGACACCTCTTTGGTAGACGGCTGCCGCAAATCCAACCATATCACCTATTACGCCCCCACCGAGAGCAATAAATGTACATTTACGGTCTAATTTTTCTTCTAGGGCTTTGTCGAGGATGAGTTGTAATATTTCAAGATTTTTGTTGGCTTCTCCGTCAGGTAATACTAGCGTATGTACGTCCTTGTGGGGTGCCAGTAATTTCTCGTACTTATCCAAATATCCAAGTGGAGCAATCCTGTCGTTAGTTATGATAAGGACCTGTTTGCCGTCGATATGAGAAGTCAACATGTCACTAAGTTGTTCGTTCGTGAAGGATGTTCCAATATAAATTGGATAATCACGTCCATCATTTAAGTCTACTTTGACAACATCGTAGCTATCATCATTAACATCGAGTACTTGATTTTTCTGATCAGCCGCGGCTTCATCGACGGTTGCCATTTCAAGGAGAGAGACAGAACTACTCGTACTCTTCGTCGACCGCGAGGAGGAGGAATGTAAAATAACACCGGTACCGCCGACATGAAATGCATAAGACGTCGACGTTAGTAATAGTAGACAAGATGCAATAACCAAAGCATCAGCTGGTGTGAAGCGACATGGTCGTAGTCGTTGTTGTTGCTGTTTCCGTTGCATCATGGATGGTATATATTTTGTAATTTGTTTATTTTATTGATTGTTGTGAATTGCATGAATGATCGAAAAAGAAGTAGGACACTTTATAGTGCCGGTACGTATGCCATACGGCAAGTGTTGCAGATACAGTACTGTACATAACAACAAGAAATTAATTACATACGTTCGAACGCGAACCTGAGGGACAGACGTTGTGCACGAGCGCATTTCGAGAGACTCTGTTCACTTTTTTCTCTCCTTTACTTTACTCCTTGGTTATACTTTGTTTCATATACAGCAGGCAGTAGTGTTCAACAACGGTGGGCCCAGGATCTGCATATTAATGTAGTGGACAGTTTCTGTTGAGAAATTCTTATCATAATATATAACACATTTATCTATATTACTGCAGTGTTAACAGCTGTTAATATTAAAGTACTAGTGTTTTTTTAATGTATCTGATATTATTGAACAGTGTGATAGTTAATGATGGTACAGTTGGTATTATTTCCTGATGAATTTCCCTATCACTTCTTTCTTAGTAGAGAAACAAATCCACATATGTCCAATAATAATTTTGTCTGGCTTGATTCCTTTGTCAACATCGGCTTCAAGCTATTCATTCCACAGAGTAAAAGACTATGCATTTATGCAGATAGTTTTATACCTTCCTTGAATAATAAGGTACTACTTATTGCTATTGAAATGCTGCACACATATCTCTCAGGAATCAATTGAAGAGCCATGATCTAATCACACACACATACACATACACATCACATACACATTACAAGCACATCACAAACACATCACAAACACATTACACACACACACCACGCATACATCATACACCACGCACCACACACATCATACACACATCATACACAAACTATAAATCCTAAGAAAAGAATCCAAACTGTATCTTATCTTATTAAAACTAGCTGTTCTATGAGACTAAACTGCAAAACAACCAAAATCACTGCTACAACATTTTGTGCAGCACGTACATTGGATTGCTTCACAATCGGACCAAAATTCATCTAAATTCAACAGACAAATGCCAGTCGAAAGAGGGCCTTCAAAATTATTAGAATCGATATATAACATCTCCAAGCTCTGAAGATTCGCAAGCACAGAAGGGACTATGCCAGTCAACATATTATCAAAAACAGAAAGACCGACCAATTTTGATAGTTTATCAATAGTAGAAGGGATCGAAGATGTTAATCGATTGGAACCCAAATCCAAAACATTTAGTTCCCTCAAAAGACCTAGTTCCGTGGGGATGAATGTGGAGAGACTGTTTTCAAACAACGATAGCCTCGTCAACTTTATCGCATCGAACAATTGCGGGGATAGTGCACCCGAGAATCTGTTGGACGAAAGATCCAGCACCTCTAGATTCGCTAGATCTGATATCAATGGTGCGGGAAGCTCTCCAAATAGCTTATTTTCCCGCAAATTAATAACTCGAAGGCTATCTGATAAGATCACCAGTTCTGGGGGTAGTGTACCAACGAGCTTATTTTCCTGCAAATCAAGTTCGATATATCTTCCTGAATCGTCACAGACGATTTGAGCTGTAGACATCCAACTGCACTCGTCTACATCTGATAACCATGCGGTGTTGTTAATCCAATCGTTTCCATTCGTTGAATAGTACACCGTTGACAGTACATAGCGTTGAAGAAATCTCTGTTCTGTATATACGCCGTTTTTGATTGACGACTCAAGCCACTTCAACGCTTTCCCCTGTGGGCTATTTGGATCCTGTAGCGATGATCTTCCCTGAGGGTACGCTTCAATGATGAGATTGAACAAATTTATCTCACTTTCGGGTTGTGCAAGCGTGGGTGGACGTAGCGATGACGGGGAAGCACTGATATTTCGCAGAGGGGTTGAAGTGGGTGTGTCGACAATCGGTGGTGCACTTATTGGTGCGGATTGAGTGTCGTCGCTTACTTTATCAAAAATTACTCCAAGCTGCCATAGTACTACTATAACAGTGGCACTCCCGAGAATTAATATAGCAGCAATACATACCAACGCTATTGCCGTTCTACCTCTTCTTCCACAAACAGGTTGCTTAACTTCCTTCGACAATTGCTCTGGCAACGACGACGATGAAGGAGAAGACGATGCACATTTATCAAACCCATTTGATTCTTGTTCGTCCATCCGAATTTGCATATCTCGTGGCTTATCGAGCTGCGATAAAGATTGTTCTTCGCCTGGATTACTTGAATCGACTGTATTATACTCAGATATTTTTGTGCGAATACCAACTGTTTCGTGTTCAAATCCTTTCGAATTCGAAGACATGTTGAGGGCTGCTTGCGGCTGATTAGTACTTTTATACTCATCAGAATCATTTGATGGCTCAGAACGGTCAACGATGCTAATGGAACGAGATTGTGATGAAGAATATGAACTTGCTGTCCAGTCTACTTTCCCAGTAGAATCTATACGAGCAGGCGTCGATTGCTTTCGAAATTGGGTTCGAATTTCTGGCTTGAGTTGCAGTTGACGATCTTCCACCTTCGATTGAATTGGCGATGTTGATCTTTTCCTTGTCATTATCGAGTTGATAAAAATTCTTGTTGGATCAACATCAACTCTTTCCCGTCTACGGTTCATACTTGGTGGAACCCATGATGTCCTTATCGATGATTGTGAGTTGATATGTAATGGGAGATGTCGCATAGTCTCAGAAGTGCTCGAATGATTGCTGGCATGATCGTATGCATCATCACCATCTACAGATTCGGGTAGTCCAGATAGAGGCTGCCACTTGTTCAAATTCCGAGGATTGTAATGGAACAAATGAGCATCACCGGGGGGATCAGATTTCCAAATTTCTCGCTGGGTTGCTTGATCCTAAAATCGTTTGATAATTGTAACTATCACTGCTAAACTTGACAAAATCTGTTCTTTGTTCGGGTAATGGTTGCTGTGTATTGGTCTCTCGTTGCCAATCGGAATATGAGACTTATCTCAGTTGATCCCATTCATCCGTCACACAGTCTACAGTTTTGTTCATGTTAATACTATCCGGTATAGTTGCGTTTCCTATTCTCATTCTAACGGCTTCACTTACTCCCCCTTGACTTTCTTCTTCTTCTTTCTCCCTTTTAGAAAACGGTCTAAATATGTTCCTTCAGTCCCAATGGTAGAATCGTCATCAGTTGGTGTTACTATGATTTCATCGAACGGTGGCCGTATATATTTCGTTGACTTCGAAGGTGCTTTTACTCCGCGATTTTTGAGGCAGGATACCTATGCTTTCTGGAGGAATTAAGTCACGGCTAATGCGGGTGTCTGTTTCAACGAGGAATCGAATCTTCGGCTTCGGGATCTTTTTTCTGTTGTTTCTCTACTGATGGAGAGTTTTTTTTTCTACTAAACGTAGTCAAAGCAGGAGGTTTCCAACTCACTTCATCATATTCAGTGTCGTTTAGATCTTTATCTATATCGTTTTTTTTTCTGATTGTGTCCAAATGGTTGATTCTTTTCGTTCGAGACCGTCGGTAGAGTCAGATATTTGAGAATCCATTTTAAGTTTTGAGGCTGTCTGTGCTTTTCGCCGTTCCTCTAATCGTTGCAACACACCCTTCCCACTAGCCGAATCGTTAAATTTTTGACTTGAACTTGGTAAATCTTCTGATTGCAATTTTTGTGATGCTGAAGACGTGGAGCTTTTCGATGATTTTTTCCACTCGAAGACATTATCCCCCCTAAACGATTATCGCATGTCCCAGCTTGTATATTTATCGTCCCTATCGCCAGAGCCTTCATTGTTTTCCATCAGTATTTCTGGCGGTACTACCACTAAAGAAGATATGGGAGTAGGTCCCGTTCCCCCAGAAGATGACATATTATTCGTCATCTCTATACTTTTCCCTCTTTCCTCTGCAAAAATTTCAGCTGTAGAAGAGATCTTAGAATCGTTCATGCCAATGTTGGTAGGATGTCGTGGGTCTTTTTTCTGTTGATCGATATTGCCAGACCTATCTGTATCATTGGTACTAACATGGCTTGCATCTGCGTCGTGTAAAGGTGGGCGACGAGATGACGATGGTGGTGATGATGGTGGTGATGATGGTGGTGATGATGACGATGGCGGTGATGGTGATGATGATGATGATGATGATGATGATGATGATGACGATGACGATGACGATGATGATGATGATGATGATGATGATGATTCGTCCAATTTCTCCGACTCGGTTACTGATTTATTATTTAGCTGCTGGGGAGATGAACAGATGTTGACCCAGAAGAAGAAGACTTAGATGATGATGATTCGTCCAATTTCTCCGACTCGGTTTCTGATTTATTATTTAGCTGCTGGGGAGATGATACAGATGTTGACCAGAAGAAGAAGACTTAGATGATGACGATTCGTCCAATTTCTCCGACTCGGTTGCTGATTTATTATTTAGCTGATGGGGAGATGATACAGATGTTGACCCAGAAGAAGAAGACTTAGAAGATACATGAGAAGAATCGGACGAGGAAGAGGAAGCCAATATCTGTTGGTGTTGTTGGCTTTGCTTTTGTTGGACAGGAGTCGAAGATTTAGAGGTAGAGTATGGCGACGACGAGGAAAATACCTTAGAGATTTTGTCCGTCTCTGATTTGGGGTTCTTTTTCGGTTTGAATGAAGAATATGACGGTAAGTCAACCATTTTCCACTCTGCTCCTACAGGTTTGGACGAAGGATTACACCCTTCCTTATCGGGTGATTTGGATCTACCCATCATAGTGGATACTACAATGCGTGTTGTGAGTAAAAGTGATAGTTTGAGTTTCTATTTAATTTCTTATATGCTTATACAGTAGTTGCTTAGTTTCAAGTTTCTAGATTGACGACTTCCATACGAATACTTCCGAGTCGTACACAGTTAAAAAATGGCGAATTTTTTGTCGACTGAACTTCGAAACTTGGTAACGTTAACTAGTAAATTAAGTTTACTTAAATAAAATATTTTAATTAGATAAAATATTTTAAAATAGCACCTCATCTGATATACTGTACCTTGTAGGACTAATAACAAGAACATAATATATTATCATTACTGTACTTCCTCCGTGCAACGCTTGTTCATTACTCAGTTATTAGTATGTGGAAAGTAAAGGAGTTAAAATCTAGAAAGAACCAATAAACTAGTATTGGCATAATGTTCATAATAGGGGGTACAAGTCACAAGACTCCTTGAATGAATTTTATCTCTTGAGGAATGCAATGAATTTTATTTTAGATCAATATTGTAATAAGGTATCAGAGCATTATATTGCGGCATGTACTCCTTTGGTGTTATAAGTTTAAGAACGTGCACTTTTCTAGCTACAGTATAGACTAGACTACTTACTTACTAGATGACACTATGTGCCATGCTACTAACCTGGGTTGCTGCTAGATCGCTTGCCCGATTTGATAACCACAGCAAATTACTAACCATTTTGTGAATGACTAAGGACCATCCAACGTCATCGGACGGTTCTAGTCGGGCAATTTCGGTCCCTCCAATCATCGTTGCTGAGCTTGAAAAGGGCGGGAAAGGAGATGTGGACAATTCCTTCTTGCTTTTATTGTTGCTGCTGCTATTATAACTTTGGTTCTTGATTGGAGAAGACCCTCCAACTCTACTACTTGTTGAAGTAGCACTGATAACACCGCCTCCCACTATTGATAACGCATGTTTAACGACTTGATCTAAAAGTGCGTTCCAAGCCATAAGACTACGGCAATCCCCCGGCGCTAAGTTGAAGATTTCTTTCCGATAAATAAGCTTGGCACAGTCCACAAGTGGTACAAGTTTCCAATCTAAACCGTGATATTCGAACATCGTTCCTAGAATCAAGAGGAGTTGCGTCGCTTGCGACCAGGCCACCTGTATTTCCTGCTTGGGCACATCTCCCTTCGGACGGAAGGCAAGTCGAAGTTGATTTATCAGTGGATAATGCAAACCTCGGGCATGATCTACCTGTAAATCAAACAACGCCCGGGGTAACGATACACACGTCAGCTTATCGACTTCGTTTTGCACTCCCGACAAAGTTTTTGTAAGAATTTGTCGTCGATTGTCGAAGGCTTCCGACTGTAGTTCGAGGGAATTTTGCTCCATCTGCATTCCTTCTTCCAACAGATCAAGTTCAACTGTAGTAGCTTTTTGTTCATTATACAATTTATTCAAATGAAATAATTCATCACATCGTGCCTGAACTTCTTGTTCCAGCAAAGCAATTTCTTGTCTATATGCTTCTTCTATGGGATTGTTATTGATGATATCTGCAGAGACAGAAGATGATGCACTCGATATAGCTTCTGTCGTTCTTTGGAGTGCTCTCATTCTCTGCCTGGACGTTTGAACGGTCTCGTTATAAATTTCAACCTCTGCATACAATCGTTGTGTGTCGGTATCAAAAGCCGAAACCAAACGATCGATACAATCAACACAAAGCTCAACCGTCCCGCTATGAATATCTTCTCCTTCACCATGGTCATTATCGTTCTGAGGAACCAACACATTATCATCTTGATTTTTGTGTGTATAAGCGACTTCAAAAAGTTGCAACAAGTGTTGATGTTGTTCTAGGAATCCATGTTGCGATTGTTGTCTGTGTTGCTGCTGCTGGTGATGATTACTATTACTAGTATTATGTAGAGTTTTGGTTCTAATCTTTCTTGGTGCCATGAGATGCACAAATGATGATTCGAGCCAGATATTATTCGTTTTCTTATTGTTCCGACTGGCTACGTTGTTGTTATTGCAATTGTTGATGGGGTTAAGTTTTATGTCAGAAGACGACAGCCGGCCGCATGTGCAATTATTATTATGGCTTCTACCATCACCAATTGCAACCCTGTGTTCTTTGGTGGTTTCGTCATCACCCACGTCCTCGTCGCCCTGACGACTCGGATTATTAACGTATCCCTTGACCTTGGGCATTCTGGAACTTTATTGGTTGAGTCTGAATTGTGAAATTTTTTATTCTTGTGCTTGTTATTGTTCTTTCGAACTGTCGTCCTCAGTCCTGTCAAAGCGCAAAACCAAATTGCTGAACAGTATCAAGTATTCATTCCCCGCGCGCCCCCTTTTCGAGAAAAATATAAATCAGTATTCTGCATCCTACATCTTTCTACCAGTAAATAATGAAAGACGGCACGGGACTACGGATTACGGGACGATATGCAACAAAACAAAAATATTTGCTACTACTTTTACGAACTACGACTATAGTCAAGTTGTAAATACCAGGAGCAGCTTGGTATTCTGTCTTCTCTCGGATGGCATTGCGATTTGTTGCATTAAAGACGCCAATTACCGCTATTGAGAGAGTTAGCAAACGTTATTGCATCGCTATGAAAAGAAATAATATGAATACAAGTACTGCTGCTACTTGCAGCACCAATAATAGTAGTGACATAAAAGAGAAACGGCAGAAGTCAACTATGACGATATCTATAAATGAAGAAGACAAATATATTGTTGAAATAAAAAATTATTTCATGAAAGTATCGATGCCGATTTCGACTCAAGGACAACAACGGACGGAATCGAAAGTTCCTTCTACTGATGGTGGTATCGAGAATGAACACACACACCAAACGACGATACCAGACTCAGTCTTGCAATTCCAACGTCAACTAAGGAAAACTCAAGCAGCCAAACGTGCATCTACACCACTACTTAGGTCTCAGTTGCAAATCCTTTACAATGATGTGTCCATAGTCGTCGTAAATAAACCTTCTGGCGTTCTAACCGTACCGGGCGTCAATTCAAATCCAAGTATGCTCACATTGCTTCATAATGAATTCAAAAATGAACTTGATCCTAAAATGAAAAGGGATCATATGATCATCCATCGATTGGATATGGATACATCAGGAATTGTAATATATGCAAAATCCAAAAAATCAATGTTGCATTTACAGGCTTCCTTTCGTGATCGGAAATGTACCAAACATTATGAGGCTCTAGTTTGTGGTCATATAAATCCCGAAGTAGAAAAGGGTTGTATTGATCTGCCGCTGCAACGAGATCATAGATTTCCTCCATTTATGCGGTGTGCGACGCCAAAGAGTGAACGAGAAGCAAAAGAGACTGTCAAGGACCTTCAGCATGCTGGATGGAAGAAAATTGTCAAGAAAAATCCCAAACCAAGCAAAACTATGTTTGAGGTATTGAAAAGAGAGTATATATCAGGTGGGGGTGAAGTCACAAGAATTAGATTGACTCCTGAAACTGGGAGAACACACCAGCTCAGAGTACATTGTGCATCAATTGGTCATCCAATACTGGGAGATCCGACCTACGGTGTGTACGGTGAGGTGAGTTTAATTTCATATTTCAAGTCATTATATACATTAATATTTAACAGCCGCGAACTCACATATTCGTCATTTTTATCTTTATTCTTCATTGTTTAAAAGGCTTCTGCAGGTGGAGGCTTTGAAGACTGTTTAATGGATGAATTGTTACCCGATAGGGCATCTATTGAATTGCAGTTATCGCTTGATCGATATACAAAGGATGTAGGTCAAGTTATGTGTTTACATGCATGTGAATTGCATGTACAACATCCAGAATCGGGAGAAAATATGATATATAAACAGCCACCTGCTTTTTAAATTTTTCAGAGAAAAATTGCATCGTTTTTCAAAGTATTACACAATTAAGCACGTAGTGCGTACTAATCCTTGATAATAAGTGCTCAATACTGTATGAGTAGGATGTCAAGAGAAAATTGTGATATATTGATTATAATCATTATGTAATTAGTTGTACCCTTCTTATCCTGTATGACCAACTCGCTGAATCGTCGGTGTAATCGTCGCCGATGACCTATACAGCACCATGCAACATCATATTCTTCGCTACTCTTAAAAATCCGGCTATGTTGGCACCTGCATACAAATCGCGATGAGAATTAAACTCGGTTGCCGTCATTTTTACTTCATTGTATATACGATCAACTTCCCTTTTCAGATCATCATCGGTAGCGCCACTGCCGAGACTGTATGTGATGGCAGGTCCTGTCATAGTCATTGTGTGAGGTCCGTACAAGAGACCACGCTTTTTCAGAACCTTTCGTGCTGAAGGTGTCACACAGGATTGGCCTCCTTCAATAACAAACTTACATCCATTGTCGGCAAGTGCGTTGATTTCAGCCTTGTCAAGTTCCTTCATTGCTCCGCATGGAATACAAATGTCGCAGGGTATATCAAACAAGTTTTCAGGATGATTGAATTCAGCAGTTGTGGAACTTATGATGTATCGTCCTAACAACGCACCACGTTCTTCTTTGATTTTATTGAGGATGGCCAATTTCCCTTCGGGAATACCGTCGGGCTCGTAGATGTGCCCACTTGTATCAGTCATAGTAATAGGAATAGCACCGTATTCCAAACATTTTTTCGCAACCGAGCGAGCTGTACGACCTGAACCAGTAATCATTACTCGTTTTCCCTGCAAGGAATCACCCCTATCTTGTAACATACGATTGGCAAAGTGAACAACGGTGAAGCCGGGTGCCTATGTTTATCGTGATTGTGTATGAGTTTGGTGTTTAGCGTATTAAGAAAGATGGAATATCAAGAAAAAACGAATCCTATAAGATGACGATCCAATAGCGATATCAATATAAATGATTCGATTCCATACGATCCCTTATTACATTACAACGACAGAACAACCTAATTAAGAAAACAAATACAGAAACTAACCTGAAGCATATCTGAGTTGGACATAAAATTCCCGGTGGGCTTGATACGTTTGTATTGTCCATAGATGTATCCCATCTCCTCTTTACCACATCCCATTCCTACGAATGGAATGTCCACTTCAGGTCCGATGTATTTTGCTAGTTCCGTCGAATAACTTTGGCAAAAACGTTGCAATTCTGCCTCTGACTTGTCAAGAGGATCGAAATCCGAGCCACCGCTGGCCGCGCCCAAATTGAAACCTGTAACCGCGTTGGAAAATACTGTATCAAATGCCAATGCATGGGCGACGTTATGGGTAAGAGTGGATCCCAGATGCAAGCTTCCAGCATACGGGCCTAGGGAGGAAGAGTATTGCATGCGAAAACCTCTGTTCAAACGATTAACGCCAACGTCGTCGATCCACGCGACTCGAAATTGAATAGAACGTTCCGGTTCAATCAAGGTCTTGGCTACGAATGCGTACTTAGGATTCCGATCAAACACGGGAGATAAACATTGCATAATAGAAGTAACACTGTCAATATAATCGTGTTCGTGTTCATCTCTGCGCTTAGCCTCACGAATCAACAGATTGGCTGCTTCCATTCCTGTCTTGAATCGAACGTCCCCTTGACGGCGGAAAAGAGGTTTTTGTCTCCATGATTTAGATATTCGCATCGTTTGATGAACACCTTCCTCATCGGTCAGTAGATTCTTAGATCCTTGCGAAGAAAAGGCACGGGGAGCGAAGTAACGAGCGAGCTTTTGTTCCTGCTGAAAACGAGAGAGCACGATGGCTCTGCTGGAAGATCGAAGCCACGCTGAGAGATAGTTGTTTGATATCATGGTTGATGGGGGGTTGTGTCGTAGAATAATGGGTCACCGTACAAACAGAATTCGCACTTTCGATTTTGTGGTACGTCTGATGTACTAATAGTACGTATCTATTGTTCTGATGTCGAATCAATCGAAGTTTTAGCTAACTTCCAAACAAATCACAAAAAAATCTTTCTCATACATTGTACAAGAGGGGAGATGACTTTTGGTGCGCACCGCACTTTTCCCCTTTTTAGTTATGGTTTTTTAAATTTGTGAGTTTTCAATTACTTACAATTAATATGCCATATACAACATTGTATGTCCAATTGTAGAGATAGAGTATCATACAATTTGCACATACAAGTGGCCATCAAATCCATATTTTTTTGAGTATGGAAAGCTTAGCAGGAAAGTCAAATGAAAGTTATTGCATTGCACTTAGCTACGGTATAATATGCAAATTAAATACAAAGAAGATTGAAGATTTTTATCTTCATATATTGGAGATTGGTTATACCACCCATTGTCTACACATTCTAGAGATTTATATAAGGTATGTGGTGTGGGGTATGCTGACGATCTTCCTTTGGAAATAAAATTTTCCCCCAAAAGCACATAGCTTTGTGATCTCACCACGCACTTTCTCGTATTGCAGCCCAAAACATGTGTGTGCAGACAGAACTGTAACATTTGTAATAGAAAGAGCAGATTGAGCTGGAAGTGCCTTAGTAAGTTACCTGCAATAGATAGAACATCAACCATTTTTGTCATCATTAGAGCATTTGTTATCATCTCTGTTGCTGGCAGCCTTCTGTTGATGGATTACCAATCAATTTGATACAACAATTCCTATGATGATATTTATTATAGTGTCATTAGGATCTTGAACCTACATAACATCTCCATGACTAGTTTGAGCCACAGATCATTTTTCTTCATGAATTAAAATATTGTTTTATACGCTAGGTGTACACCTAAGACTGTCATTGAGTATTTTTTGTGCATTGCATGGGTTTTGAGGCGTTTAAATATCTGAATACAGCTGATGTTGACTATGTGGAGGTTTGTTGTTGGTTTTATGAATATTAACTATTTTATTCTAGGTTTAATGCCGTTTTGACACTTAAAACTTGACATCATTTGTTGTGGGAAGCACAGCGCCGCCGCATACAATGTATCTATAGGTCATATTATGCGTAGTTCCTGCTGATCTGAACTCCAAGCAAACATAAGTATGTTATTCATGGAATATTTAGGATTTGTTCCTTTCCTTCTTTGATCTCTAATACCATGCGTTCTATTTACTAGTATGTTATCTTAACTCGTCCAGTTATACTTTTCCTCCAATTCCAAGCTTGATTCTGTGTCTTCTTGGACGGAGGGCGTTTCGAGGTAGCACTTTTGGATTATTTGCTTTTATGCTCGAGCACTGGGCTGGATCACATCGCCCACATTCTATGGTGAATTCCTCTACCGCCACCTTTGTGCAGGCATCTATTTCATTGTAACCTTCAATTTTCTGGAGCCACTGAATTCTAGCTCCACATGTATTCGAACCTGCCTGATCACTCCATACCCCTTGACATAACGAACACCCGCATTTCGGCTCAGCAACGCCGGTATTTATTCCACCTGTCCGTGTTGTAGTTGGAGTCATCATTGGCTCTTGAGTGCTTGAGTGCTCCAGCGAGGGAACAAGATGTCCGTCAATAATATGTATTATACCGTTGTTTGCCAAGATATTAGTTTGGATAATGAGATGACCGTTGATTCTCAAAGTCCTTTGAACTGAATCAACGTTAACTTGGAGCGTTTCTTTCATTATATTTTCTAATTCATTTGCCTGCATCAGGTCAGCTCCTGTATAAATACCGGGCACAAGATGATATCCTAGCAAATTTTGAATATCCAGGGGGTTAATGTCGTTGAATATATCCGAATCGGCGAAAACTTTGTTTGTAGGGGCGAATATAGTATATGGCTTCAGCGACGATGAAGAGACTATGTCAATAAAACCAGCATCGTTGTAAGCACTGGTAAGGGTAGAGAATCGATTAGGATCGGCCAATAGAAAGTCAGTGATGCTATTATGATACCATGCCGGAATTATTGCGTTATCGATAGCTTGGATAAATCCATTCGAGGCTGTTACATTTTCGTGAACAAACTCAGAAAAACCATTGATGACTATGCCGTTGTCTTCCGACGACTCAAGTGTTACAATATCATCAGTCAACGTTTCTAGAACTAATGTGTCCCCAAATCCAACTAAGTTAAGTCCCTCGAACATATGATGCTTCAGAAAATATAGAAGATGAAGTTTCCATTCGTCGTGTACCAATAAATTTACCATTAAGTCGGTTGGAACATCAAGGAAAGCGTTATTGATGGGTGCAAATATTCCACTCTTATTGAATTCATCTTCAAAACAAGACTCGATTCTAGCCGTCTCGATGAGAATGACCAATAGCGAGAAGTATGGGAGAGATCTCATAACTTCAAGGAGGTTGGGAGCGTTGTGATTGGTATTCATTGCGATAACGTTTATTGAAGGAACCACAACGAAACTCACCATAAGCACAAACTTTGACAGGGGCAGGAATATCATTGTTGGAAAAGAGTCGGAACCTTGTGGAGTTATTGAATAATCATTTAGTTCAACTAATAAATGAAGACAATAATTTGTATCCTCCAATTCTTGACGAGCGCCGACCATATCGATTTTGTTTGCGACAATCAATCAATCATCAATTATTCGATCTATTCATTTTGATCGACAATCTATCGCTCAATAGTCTTCCTTTAATGTGAATTCGAACTGGAGAATTTTCTCTCTCATTGCGTGAATTTCTTTTGTTTTTACGAAAGCAATGAAGTACACTAGACCCAACAAAGAGATAATCTTAAGCGGCGAAGAACTATTACACGAACGTTTCTTTATGTGTGTTCTCTATTATCACGCAGTCCCATTTCTACAAATAGGAATCAATCTATTCCAACATTAAATAGAGATATAGGGGGACGACGACGTTTGTATTCCTGCGGCAAGACGAATGTGGTAGCTCGCTGGAACATCACAGGTGTTCTTAATAGATAAAGATTGAGTGTACGTGTGTGAGTGTGTGTGTGTAAGTGCATATGTATATAGTGTGTGTTAACATGAGTTGAGACACATGATAGCTAAGTTGAGACACAGCATGGACATCAAGATGATGTTAGCAAATTGTGTGCCCAGTTTCATTAATCCACGACTGAAAAGTTCATAATACAAAATGTATATCATGATGATGTCTTTTTACATCTAGTAGTAGCACCTCATTAGCAGAACAGACGAAAAGTCACCATGGTAATAGTGTTGATAAGGCTAACTGGATAAATAGCTGTTGTTTCTACTATATAGACTAGCTGTGGTTGTTATGCTCCTGCCATCAGTCAGGTAGCTGACCACCAGTTTGTTGCCAGTAAGCAGCAGTGTCATCTACAGACCAGTTGCGAATAAAGGCATTGCCCTTGATGAGTTTTGATTTGCTCAAATGCTAAAGTGAATGTTAACAATAGACTACCGTTTCTTGATCCATAATTTACATCATTGCAAGATACGAAAAACAATCCTGACATGAAATGAAGACTGCAGTATTCAATACTATAAATTGCGGTACTGCTGCACTGCACTGGGTACTCTGTGATTACTGACATGATCAATTGATTGTCTAAAGTTAGAGCAAGTCAATTCAAATCTTTGTACTGGTGAAGGTGACAATGATAAGGACTCCAATATATGTTGAGAAAATAAATATTATTGACTAGAAATGATTAATGGGACTCATAGGATATTGCATTCTTATGTTCATATCATAAAAATGGGAGCTTCTCTGCAATGTTGAGTCCATCTGCTGTTAACAGCAATAAGTGATAATATCATTATGATTTATGTACTAGTTTACCTGTAACTAGCAAAGTAATACAACGATAACACGAGATCTCAAACGAACAACAAGAGAGATAATAAACTTGATACCACTTAAAACTTATTACTGCAGACGGTTCAAATGGAGTGATAACATTTTTGACCTAATTGACTGGGACATATTCCGTCCAGTATATAAGAAATATCTAGCTACAAAAGGAATACAATGGATGCACAAATTTTGCATAAAGAAACTGCCTACAGGAGAAAGGGTTCACAAAAAGGATCATTTTCACGATCAACGATGCGCATCATGCTTGGATAAAGAAGATGATGACCATGTATTTCAATGCGCTAAAAGAAGAAGCATACGAAAGAAGGTTCTCAACCAGATAAATCTACTAGCAAACACAGTAGATCCAAAACTGTGTGGTAAAATGAGGGAAGGATTAATGACTTTCTTTAAAGGAGAGTCAGTATCAACTGCAATGCTAAGACTAAGGGGCCAAGAGGACGTGGACAAAAATCAAACATTCAAAAGGTACACACTACTTATTGAAGAACAGGTAGTAATAGGGTGGGATAATCTACTCAGAGGAAAGTTTTCGAAACAATGGAAAATACAACAGAAAGCATTCATAACCAGAAGGAAACTGTTGGATCCAAGAGCTTACGCAAGAGCACAAAGGAACAAGAAGCGAAAACAAGCAAAGAACAACAAGGTAACAAAGAAGAAGAACAAAACAGAAGCGTTCCATGCTTTCTTCCAAGCAATCATACCCATCATACAGAAAAATTGGACCAACAGATGCATTGATCGTAACACACCTGTACTGGGAGGTAGAATAGTGGCAGAATATGATTCACTTACCAAGAAAATCACCCATCCATATACACTGAAAGAAATGGTACTGCCAGAAGATGAATTGAAGATATTCAACGAACCACTAAAAACAAGATTATTAGATGATACAAATCAACAATTGAAAAAGTGGATAAACAGATGGAGGCGAGTCATAGATCATATCATGAAGAGAGTAAAGGAACTAGCAAAGGAAAACAGCAAACCGGTATGGCGACACTATACGAAAAACAAACCAGCAAAAACAACAGTGTCAAGGAAATTACCACAACGAATGAAAACAAAGAAATACTTCAACAATCCTCTGACAAATGTATTCAAACGTCTAAGAAAGAAAAGGTCATCAAGTAGAGTAATACAGGCAAAGAAAAAGAAGTATAAAATGAACCACATGATATCAAAAATGTACACCAAACTAGGAAAGAAAAGATCAACTAGTAGAGCAAAGAGAGAAACAGAAATAGAGAAGCAGAAAATCGATGACAGATTTGGAGATGAACCAATCTAAGGACAATACCATAATGTAGAATAATAGGCGGGTCGACTGTTGACTTTACATCTTTCTAAGGTGTAGAGGAGCAAAGCGGCAGCTTTTGAATAATAAGTTATATATAGCAAAGTAATACAATTGTTGTTTTAATTACTACACTAGTAGTATAATATTATTTTACAGTACCCTTGTCTTGCATTGAATAGCGAATCCAACCCTATTCTAAATGGTTCATTTTTCTTTCAATAATGTCAATTATGCACTATGCACAATGCACATGAGGTTTCATATTATCTCTAAACTTCGACGGAGGTTTCCGCGTCCTGTTCTACTAGCCGCACCACCAATGCTTGTACCACCAATTTTATTATCATTCCTGTTGGTAGTAGGTGCACTAGACCGACACATCCCACTATTGCATCTTCGCCCAGAACAACAATCGGAATTAGAATTACAGACGTTATGGTTGGCACCACATCGTTCGTTATTCGCGTCATTACATGTCAGTTGTATTACACCTAATGTATCGTTCATTTCACATTCACAATTTGTCGAGTACGATGCACCGATGGTAACTTCCATCTCCTTTTTTGCCAAACATTGATCCATTTCTTTAGAGATGCCAACACTGTTATGAGAAATGTTATTTGAAATTACCCTTTCGGACACAATCAATTTCGTAACTTGCTGGTCATTAAAGTTGGCCCCTCCTCTGGCTACTTCAGTTTCGGTGTAGTCGTCATAGAGTGCATACATGGTCCAACTTCCGTCTTTTCGCATACTATCTTGAACCCAACCCGAAACAAGTCCATTTCCTGTTACGTCGTATACCTCGAAAGTGTATTCTCCTGGAAGCAAGTACAGCGTCGATTCATAACTTCCATTACGGGTGGGTATGTATTCGGGTCCAGCGTAAACAATTTCTAGAGTCTCCTTGGACCGGACAGCGAACGTAGTATCTTCTGGGAAAAAATCATGGCTGAAGTCGATCTTCATCTGAACTGCTCGTGAATCCCGTGAAGTTGTCTCAACACAATCAGCGGGAGGAACGGCACTCAATGAGCATATTTGTTGTTCGACCCAATCGGAAACTTCTGAAAGACGGACGTGTCCATCCGGAATATTATCAGCCTCGCAACCTGATCCGAAGCTGATGACACCCACCAAAGTTGTTCCGGATTCATCCGTTAATGGACCTCCGGAATCTCCAAGACAGGTCGCAGTCTTCCCACCAAAGGGATCCGTACACATAACGTCTTCTCCCTTCATTACGTTGTTGAATTGTATTCCCCTCCCCCAACATTCATCGTTATTGATGTATGTTACGTCTGCTTCTTTTAAATTTTGCGAGACAACTTCATTTTCTGTAAGGCCGAATCCGTACGCCTTCAATACTTGTCCATTAGAAGGAATAAATGAATTGGTATTGATCAGGATTGGCTTAGCAACGTCTGTGCTTGTCAGCGGTGTGGCCAATCTTAATAACTAATAACAATTGAGGAAAAAAAACCATCAGAAACCCATGTTCCGTTAGATATGAAGTCCAAACTTTGTTTTCTTGTTTCTGTTTTTTTTGAGACGACAAATTCATGCGTTGTCGCAAAATGCAATTTGACTTACCAAAATATCAAAGTTGAGACTCTCCCTATTGATTGACCACCCAGGATGCCTTCTTTGCTATGGTGAAAAATACAATTTAATACCAGATTCTAGATGTGAGATATGTCACAAAGTCGTCCAAAGCAGTTTCGAAAAGGAAGAAGAAATAATACATAAAAACAATTTCCATGCATGCTTGACACGATAAACTTACTTTATCGATGGATACCAAACGCGTGAAGTCGTTGGTATTACCATCTAAGATGAGAACCCCATTGTTGAACGCTCCCTGACAATGGCTGTTTCATGAATGGATAGACATCAGAACAAGAACATCGATTCCCACAACAGAAGAAAAGAGAGGAGTAGAGTAGTAATGCGGTGAGTTTTTTCTTGCGATCGGCATCTAACACTCAACTTAATTCAATTCAATTCAATTCAATTCAATTCAACTCAATTCAACTCAACTCGTATTACTGTATACAATCAGGACTTACGCAGCGGTTATAGCAATATCAGGCGCGATCAATGTAGCCCCGCATAAGACGTCTGATGTGTAGTCAAGTCGATCAATTGCAGACTTGACGTAAAAGCTTCTCTTGGTGGGATCTGAACCCACACCATTGACAATTAAGCTTCTTTGGATCTGAACCCACCATTGCTTCTCACTTCTTTCGTAGGTAGGGTGTCGTCGGAAGCACTACTGCATTTCAAACTGGCACCGGAAAGTGCAAGTATAAGAAATAACTTTGATAGGATCGAGATGGATGGAGCTTTCATCATCATACTTTTTCAATATTATAACTCTTACTTCGACCGATAAAAGTGCGGATAATGTACTTTAGAAATAATAGAAGAAAAGCCAATGGTTTGTGGCCAATCCGCAATAATTATTAGAAAAGTTTTTCCATAAAACCGTATTTAGTATTTACAATCGTCATCTACGGTAACTTAGCGCTAGTCACAATAATTCAAAAAAATGCTGCGACTCCGTTTTGCATCGTTGGAACGAAGGCTATGTGTGTCATGCACAACAAACAGACGCCGAGCATGTCAAATTCTTCCATTTGTTTTTTGTTTGATCGGCAGGCGTCATCATATCACAATATATATTTCATGATGGCGCAACAACAATACCAATCAATATTGTTTGGTGGTTTGTCCTAAAAATCCGATATGCATCATACATGTGAGTCAAACCTTAGCCTCATATAAATCATTAGTATAGGGACAGTAGGCAATCAATAGCAATGATGTCAGATAATGCTCTAATATTATATACATATATATATATATAGCTACATATATATATATATATATATTGTAGTTCCACTTTTTAATGACTATTAGGATATAATATAATATATATTATTTATAAAAGTTTCCTTACACAATTTTTGTGCTCTTTTGAAGTAGTGTAGGGCTATCAGGCATTTCTAACAACACAGAATCAACTTGAAAAATTCTGGAAAAGTCAGTTTTTTGTTATGAAACATACTGTTTTTTCTCAGAAAATAGAGGCTATCTACACCAGAAAGCAACATTTTCAAAATTTTCAGGTGGATTCAATATATTTAAAACACACCTGACAACACTACACTACTTCAAAAAAGAGTATAATAGTAATAAAAATTGGAACTGCAGTACATATTTTATATATAATCCATTAATAATTTGTGTTGTGATCAAAAGAAAAGGAATGTATGGGGAAAGCCAGGGAGCCAGAACCAATTTACTGTAGAACTAGCCTTTAATCCAGTAGATTCTTCTACCGAAAAATGGGTCTACAATAGGAAATTCTCACTCTCAGCAATCAGTCGTGTCATTATTGTGTGTTAGGTCTATATTTCTCTACTTTTTCACTTGAAGTTAACCTAGCTAATCCCATCCTATCCCATCCTGCCATGATATGGTAGTGTTTGTAAGAAGAATGAGGAGAGATAAAGAGGTCACTATGCATCATCAATCTTATTATTGTATAAAATGTTTACTTTAAAGTAGAAGAATGATAAATGGCATCAAAACTATGATGGAAATGCTCTTCTAACCATGATTTAGACATACTTCTGAAAGTGTTATATTGCAGTTGGTTTCATTGATTGCTACTATTCATATTGTTTTATTTGTAGTAATAATAATGATCCTTCTTGAAGGCTGTTTAATAGTAACAAAACAAATAATAATACTGCATATGATCGCATAGCTTTGGTGTCTTTGACTCGTAATTGAATTCATGTTTTCTCTTTACTCAAGTACAAGACGAATCAAATTCGACATCTTTGTCTGCCAACAAAAGTGCATGTATCAAAAAAAATGAGACTGCTCTTTACGATTGCAAACGACATCTGTGAATAACTTTCATCACCTATAACAGCAGCGCTATGTTGTCATCTGAAAGATGGTAGAAGACCTTTGATATTTCCACTAAACTAATTGTCAAGCTCTTTTAGCTTGTCATCTTAAATTATCGTTTTTGTCATAATGGTTCGGTAGTAACTATACAGCAACATTCAGCGCCCTTCAATATCCAGTAAAAATTCTCTATGCGAGAATGTCATCGTTGACCTACATTACGTGACCCTCGCACGGTCCCCTCTGAACCTCCATCCTCACTCATTAGCAAAGGAATTCTCCTATCGTCTCGGCCTTGCGAAACAAACCTACATCGTCCATTTGAACATCGTCGATTCCCACAGCATTTTAAGGATAAGCCGTCACCACATGCACCCCAATTAGATGCACAAATGGAACTAGTGTTGGTATCAAAACAACTCAATTCCGATTGTCCAAACGACGTCGACAACGACGATACATTCTTGACACAGTCGCAAACGATCCCCGAAGATGGTCCAAGACTTCGCTCTTCTGCTACCTTCTCTAATAGACATTCATTTGACTGTTGGTTATCGTTTTCTCCCGGAACTAGTCGTTGACTTCTTCTGTTTTCTACTACGAAATCAACGAGAACTATACTGGAAAAATCTGCACCGCCCGAAGCCAATTCTGTTTCGTTATTTTCTTCGTACAACGCTGTCATTTTCCAAGAGCCCATTTGATCGCTACCACTGGTGCCACCCCTAAGGCCGTCTCCTACTACATCCGAAATTTCTAGCACGTAATCACCCTGTATATTTTTATTAAACATTTAAAAATGTTGAGGAAAAAAGGAAAAAGGATGAGGACGACAATATAATTCAACACTGTACCAAAATTTTTATCTCCTGCATCTAAAAATAACCGTCATTATTAACTTAGCACCTACCGGAAGTAAATGTAAACGAGACGTCCAAGCACTGTTACGACTAGGAACATATCTCGGACCTGCATAGGGGGGGATGTTGCTATCTTTGGAAAGAACACGAAAAACCGTCTCTTCTGGATAAAAGTCATGCTCGAAAATGAATAGAACCTCCACCGAATCTTCAGCAGGTGAAGGGGGTGTTGTACCAGAGGGACATTCGTTATTTAATGATAGTGGATTTCTAGAATAGAAACAAATCTCTGATAATTTTTTTCCTGACTTAGTGAGTGTATTGCGAGCGGTTGGAATGGCAAAGTATATACATCTATACATACATACGTACATACGGTCAAAATAACTTACGTTCGTTAATCCAATCGCGAAAATAAGACACACCTAAAAACGAAGAAGAAGAAGAAGAAGAAGAAGAAGAAGAAGAAGAAGAAGAAAAATAAAGATAAATAAGCGACGACGACGACAAAGAACAAAATCTTCAACAGAGCCATCATCTGCCCCAACAATATATGTTGACGATATTGGCAAAAAGAAGAAAGAAACGTACGGATAAATCCATCAGGAAGATTATCGACTTTACATAAAAAATTCCATGAGACGACGCCCAATAAAAGGTTACTCGTTGCGTCCATTAACGGCCCCCCGCTATCTCCTTGGCAAATGCTGCTTCCCCTATTATCATTACTATATCCTACGGCATAGGTATTTGTGCCCGCGACATCCATCATAGAAGCCGGGTCAGCGCATAAAACATCATCGTATATTTTAGTACGCGTCGACCTGATCCTTTCTGAGCATTCATCATTGGTAATGTACCGGAAAAAACCTTCTCTTAACGCATCGGACGACGGTTCATCTGATGAGGTTTTGCCGAAGCCATAAGCCTTCATAACATTGTTGTCGTGTGTGGGCATCGAATCGTCGCGGTTCATCATCGCAGGTTTAATGTCGGTTATGGGCTTCGACAATCGTAGCAACAAAAGATCGTTGTGCATGTCCTTCCTATTGAAGTATGGGTATCGAATCTGAAGATCAACGGTAGCCTCTCGAGTATAATCGTTTGTATCTGGGTCGTACAACAAAACTCCATAGTTGAACGCCCCTTGACAATGAGCAGCTGTCAATAACATATCGTCATGAATTAAAGAGGCACCACAGAGGTAATCTGTGGTCGATTCATTTTGATCTTGTCCTGATCTGGCAAAAAACTGGGCGCTAGAGGGATCTACAACGACCCTTCCATTGATAATCGCACGCCGTCGTTGCGTCTGTGGTATTATCTCGTCAACATGATGGTATTGGGCAAAGACAAATGAGTCCTTGGAGTTTAAGAACAAAATGCAACCTATGACTAATAGAGCAAAAGCCTTAGGTTGCGCCTGATACTTTTTCATGTCTCTTCGTTTAATGAAACCTCATAGAGAATAAGGCTTGGGATTGAATGTAGATACGACGACAGAAGGGGGAGATAGTGCACAAGTTCTGTGTGTCAAACAGGGCTACAATAATGCATGTTATTTCGGATTTCTGAGTGTGAAATACAGTAACCACTGTGATACAATCGCAAAAATCATCGACATCATCAACAAATCGCTCGCTAAAAAAGTGAGTGTGTTAAATTAAGGTTTGGGGTAATTTGAGAAAATGAAGATTAAAATGTTGATGGTGATTGATCATGCTTGATTCATTCATTTTCTTTGGTACTGTATCATCTGTACTATGTACAGGAAGGAACTTTTTTTGAGTCCTATATTTTGATCATCGAAATAGAAGTAGCTGATTCCACACCACACTACACATCACCAAAATTTAAGGAGATAACCTTTGTTAGTTAAGTTAGTCTACTATAGTACTAGCTAACTTAACTAACCCAGCATGAAAAGTAAAACTCGGAAATCTTTTAGCCATACAAGAACGAGCAGGAATTTTTGCCCAATTTTTCAAAAATGATAGATCTTTCCATAATTAGAAATAATGTCTATGTACCTAAGTAAACAATATATTAGTATAGAATAATAGGCAGGTCAACTGTTGACTTTTTAGTCTTTCTAATACGGGGAGGAGCAAAGTGGCAGCTTTTAAATAACAAGTTATATAGAAATAATGTCTGCAGTATTTAAAAGTGTGCAAGATTTAACCCATCTCTTGTTTGCTTAGTAACGGTCTAGCTAGGTTTGTCTAGAAATCTACGCAATCTGTACTTAAATGCTTTTTTAACGGCCATTATCATCAGTCATCATGGATAGGTCAACTCAATTCAAAATTTCAATTTCAACTATAATTATTTATTTATAAGTTATGGATCCATAATAAATAAATTTAATATACATTACTGTTCATTCTCCCCCCTCAAAGGTTTTATTTCATTTTAAAACAGAGGTCCAATATACACGCACTGATTGTAGGGTACAAAATGATAGATATTACCAAGACATTCAAAAACACAGTTGCCGGTAGCTATTCCGAAACAAAACAACAGTTGATTGAAACCTCAGATCTACTGGCATATTATTGCGTTGGTACAAACTAATCACAGCGTTACCGTTATGTTACCTATTATACAAACTATCCCAGTTCTTGGTTTCTCTTTTCTTTCTGTATCTCTCGTGTCGCATTGTTTTGTGAAAAGAGAGTGTTGAGGATAGTGTTATTTTTATTACCACTTGAGATTTTCACCATGAACCATTTTGATATACGGGATATGACTTCTTATTTTAAACTCTTCCTCGAATTGTTCTGCGCCGATTGGTTCCGTTTTCATTGTAAGCGGCACGATTTCTTGCGGCTCCTCCGCGTGTACTTAGACGAAGGCTAGTCTTTAAGCCTGTTCTAGCTGCTGTTCTACACATATTATTTCTACATGTTCTAGTGCCCGCAGCACAACAATCAGATACCGTTAGACATTCACCGAATTGGATTGCACAGATTGTATCTTGATTGCGATCTGCGCTGGAGTAACATATGGGGATGTTTGTTTCTCCTTTTTCAGCATTGGTGCAGTCACATATTACCCCAGATCCTCCAGATAATGCTCCCATTCGAACCTCAATAGCAGCGGTATTGAGGCATTGTTGATAGCTCAATGAGGATGTTGGAAGTAGAACAGGTGCTAACGTAGGAAAAGCCGTGATGATTGATGCGGGTGCAGCAGTTGGATTGATAGGTGCTGCTGTTACGACTGATGTGGGTGGAGCGGTTGGACTGACGGGTGCTGCTGTTACAATTGATGTGGGTGGAGCGGTTGGATTCATGGGTGCTGCTGTTACGATCGGTACAGGTACGGGAGCCAAAGTGGTGGGTTGGGGCGTCGTCTGAATCACGGGGGCGATCGATGGAGCTGTTGTTTGAACGGGTGGCTTGACGAGGCAAATGTCACCTCCACCGATCACGTCGATAGGTGCAATAGCAGAACATTGTCGGGCTGTCATGGACGGGTAACCAGAATTCGCGTAAGTCCTTCCCGCTACCAATTGGAATTGTTTATCAATACCATAATCACCAAGACACGCTTCACAACTACTTTGTGCACAGCTCGCTTAGAGAAAAAAGGAAGGATTTAAAAGAAAGATAAGATTAGAGGCCACACAAACAACAAAGATGAAAATAAAGCTCATGTTCATGTCTAAGAATGTTGAATATTTAAAACAAAAAAAGTACTTACTTCCTCCTTTGCTGCCGTCGTATGCCCATGCCGAGCACTCATACCCACAACCTTCGTCTACGATATTACTTTGATACGAGGCCAACGTTCTGGCGCAGCTCAGAGTGAAGCCAATGTCTTGGTAACACGAAACTGCAGCATTCAAATCAGCCATACCATTTGAACTCCAGAAACATTGATATCCTTTGTATGGCAAATTCGGATATTCGATCATGATAGCAAGATCTTCCAAAGAGCTGCACGTACCACAAGGTCCAGTATGCGTAATGTAAGAGCCGGCGGCAATGGATTCGTCGAGGGAGGGCATCGTTTGGAGCCTTTATATGCAATTAATTATTGGAATAATGTTTCGAATTCAAAAGACAAGTTATGATGTAAGTAACAACATATAATCGATGTCGGCGATGAATACCACAAAGACAAAGTTTAAAAAAATGCTTACCTGTACGAATAACCAATCGGACAAGACTCTGTTGTAGTTAGTTCTGGGGCGATCAACTCAACTGTGCAAGCTTCGCCCTCTTCCAAGGCAATAACACAATCTGTACTTTGGAACGGATCACATTTGATAAATAAAGGATTGGTGTGAGTTAGTGCTCGGAACGTTTTTAGTGTCTTTTCTTCGATCGAAGGTGGTAGCGCAGGACACCCTCCAATTTCATCAGCCCCAAGACAATGACAACCTTCTTCACACCGGGGGACGACTTTTCTAGATAGTACATCCCCATTCGTATTTTGCGGTATTTCTAGTAGTAAGATCAGGAGGAGCAGTATCGCGGATGTAGGGAATACAATTGGAATTGTTTTCGTGTTGATCGCCATAATCTTCATTATCTTATAATTTTGCGTTACGGTATGTGTGTATGTCGATCGTATTGTACTTATTATTGTTGCTCGTTCTGTGCTCAACTACTGTCTATGCTACACTCAACTCAACAATTGTGTGTGTGCTTTATACGTCGCGTTCTATGCACCTCTCTGTCAATATTTGTTTCGTAGGCCGTATCTATCCTTATTACGCCTTAAGTGCTGGTATTCTATTGGATGAGAGATAGAGATGAACTAAGACAAAACGGAGAGTCCGTGATACATTTCTGTTCAAAAATTTAAAGCAAACGCATTTAGTCGTGGGACTGTGTGCGTGCACGCGCGAACATTATTGCCCTTAGTAAATCTGTGTAGGAGTAACACTGTAGTACAGTTTACTAGTACAATAGGAGCAACTCCTTCATGTCGACAAAGAACACAACTAACTTAGCAAGAGGAGTTGGCAATAATTAATCGGCAGTTGAATCAAAGCAGTCTATAATAATTTTGTCACCAGTATTCTACCTATTTTTGTTCTGCATGACTATTAAGTATGCTTCCCGGCAGCCTACCTATTTTTTATAAGTTCTCCTTCAGATAAAAAGAATTCTTCACTAGACAAATGGGAATTGGTAGTCAACAAATAGTATTGGATACTACAGTAGGCCTTCTTGTATACACAGCAGAGCTACAGCAATGATTCGATACTCTATATATTACATGATTATGAGGACATGCTTAACAGATATTAGCTGTTAAAACCAGACTAAAAATTGTGTGAAAAATCTTTGTATTGTTGTGCTGTACAGTACTATTGTTGTTGCAATATTTTTGAACTACATATTGTGTGGGAGGTACGATTTGGAGAATCACTTTCTAGTCCTACTACTGCACTGTAGGCTTTTGTTTGAAATGATAACTGCAGAAGCTGGTCATGGTTGACAGCAGGAACTAATGATGACATATTCTTCACAAATATGACCAACATACTATACACAGAGATCCTGTTTACATTCACCAGCTGCTCACCCATGCGTCTAGATTCAACTTTATGTGCACTTCTGTACACACTTAATGCACATTGAAGAAAGATGGACTAGTCAAATTGAAAATACAAGTGTTGTCAACTACCACCAAGAGTTACTTTTGTGCTTTTTTTGTAGTGAGTTTGTTCTGCTTTCTAGTTACTAAGTTCCATAGAATAAAGAAGAGCACAGGAAATGAAACCTTCATACATTGATTGAAATGATCAAGATATCTAGATAGATTCTAGGCATAGTGGTTTATCTCCACATACATGATGTGGAGACACCTTCGATAATTTTTTAATCTCCTCACATATGTAATTCCATAATTTTGATTTAGTTTTGCTGATTGGCTACTAGCTAACAGTAGGCCCAATATTCTTGGTACCCTCCCCTTTTTGCTCATAATTTCGCCACCCATAAAACCAAAAAACAAGTAGGTCCAATGAAATAAATGATAAATTGTAATAAACAATCATCTAAGAGTTCATTTTCCCGCCAGTGCGCGGATTTTCGTATTTTTAAATACGGAACTATTTAGATCGAGTAGTACTTGAAGTAGCTAGGTTAGTAGCTGCCCAGTAGGCCAGCAGGTAGCTACAGTACTGTAGCGGAAATCCGCATTGTTAATTCACGACGCGGCTTATTGATTTGAATTGAAAGCAATTGAAATGCAATACATACAGTAAGCATACAACATACAGTACCCGCGTTGCAATCACCAATATCGAAATCACACACCAAGAACGGTTTAGATATAATCTAATAACGTCTACACGAAGAATATTAGAATTGTCATCAGCGAGCCGCATTGACAACAACTTTCGTCATCATGAAATCTTTTATTCTCGGGTTCCTAGTATTCTTGTCTGTCGCTATTGGATCAACAGCCGCTAGCAAGGCCTCTCCTAATAGCAGTAACTTTCGGGTCGTCTTAGATAGTCCACCAGGTAATAATAAGAAGACTCGATTGATGCTCAAAAATAAGATCCAATCTTCGGTTGTTGATGTTAACCTTCAAACTATGGTAGAACGAGCTAAGAGGGAGTATAAAAATATTTCGGCAAAGACTCAGAACATAGGAGAAGAAGCTCGAGAAATCGTGGAAAATTTTAAGGATAATTTGCAACATTACACGAAGAAAGAAATTGGATTGTACGCTGCTTTGACTGTGGCCTTGACTGTTACATTGAAAAGTAAGAGAAGTCGACTGCTGTGCCCTTTGCTGTTACATTTGACGTTCATGTAAATTTTATAACGTTCGTTTGCATGTGTCGTATTGTATGTTTGATATGCGATTTTCGTAATCCCGACCACATATCTTTTGCATGTTTAGATTTGATTTTTGCTCTTGTTCTACAATGTAGTTCCATTCTGAAGTTGTACTTGCTAAATTTTTGAACTTATACCGGTCCCGAGTTTGTATTGGTCATGCCCTCGAACGTTCGGTTTGTTTTGTTCTATTCTTTTTTCTTCCCCCCTCTAACTTCACATTTGTTCGCTTGTTTGCCGATTCGTGTTCCGACCTTCCGCACTGAATACTAGCCGTGATATTTTCCAAGGCTTCTTCGAAAACTCTCGATCTTGGGAAAATTAGCTACATTCTTGCATCTGCCTCGGCGGTTGCTGCCATTCAAAAGATTGCGTCCATCGTTGAATTGAAAAAGAAGTCAAGACGGTCTGCTACCACTCTACAACTCGTTCTTACCCCTTCAATTGTTAGCAGCGACGGTAAGACATATATCCGTACCGTCAAGAAAACGCTGAAGAGGCAATCACGAGGTTCTAATACCATTGATCATCGTCCCGCTCAAGTGGTGGTAGATACTGTTACTGCCTTTTACCCAGAACCTACTGTTACAAAATCACTCCACGCCTCACACAATGCCGTCATTAATACCATGTCGCCATCGATGCGGCGATCCCTCAAGGCACGTCGGATTCGTGTTCGAGGTGGAGAACTGGAAAGTGGACTAATGCAACGCTTAGAAATTGGAGGATACTTTGCTGCCTGGTATGCGCTCAACGTGGTTTATAATATCATCAACAAAAAGGTATTGAATGTACTTCCAGCTCCCTTGATTGTGGGATCCATACAGTTTGGAATCGGTGCTCTTTACTGTGCCCTCGTCTGGATATTCAAATTTCGTCCTTTTCCAAAATTGACAGCGGGCGGTACAAAAGCCGTCGCCTCTGTTGGTGCGTATCATATGCTTGGGCAATTATCAACGATGGTAAGTACAAAAGAAATAAGATCATGATCTAAGTATAAAAAAGAAGAAGAAAGATGTATTCCTCACTGGTTGTCTCGCACAATTTACTCCTTTATTTTATGAACTTCTATTAAACTCGAATGTTGATATATAACTACAACTAAACCCAAATACCAAAACAGATTTCTCTTCAGGCAGGCCCAGTATCTTTTTCCCACATCGTCAAAGCTGTCGAACCATTCTTTAGTGCCATCGTTTCTGGGTTCTACTTTAATTCATGGATGAAACCCCAAGTCTACGCTACATTGATTCCTGTAGTTGGCGGAGTTGGATACGCCTGCCTTAAAGAACTGTAAGTTTCGAGAAGGAAGATACGCACGCATTAAAGATGATGAGTGATTCGGTCGCTTTCTTTTGTCGTTTGATGTTGAATTTTCTCACACGACTCATTTCCTTATCTATAAAATACTAATAATGACGGTAACAGTAACTTTTCCTGGTTAGCCTTTGGAGCAGCTATGGCAAGCAACTTATTCTTTGCGTTGCGAGCTGTCCTGTCAAAATCGGCGCTACAATCTGGCAAGGCAACTGGAACTAATTTAACTGCTCCAAACATGTTTGGTCTTGTAACCGTTACAGCCTTTTTACTATCTATTCCTGTGGCGTTGATTCGGGAGGGTTCAGGATTTTCTGCACTTTGGTTAGCTGCCATGGAACAAGTCGAAAGCAAATCCCAGTTTGTGCGAGCAATTTTTATCTCGGGACTTTTCCATTACCTTAATAACGAGGTGATGTATATGGCACTTGGAAGGTATGTTAAATCTTCCTCGAGGCATCATACAAATATCATTACCTTCCCCATCCGTTCACTCGCTCACTCTCATTTTTTTTTCTCTCTTGCATTTAATTGAACAGCGTTCATCCTGTAACGTTAGCAGTCGGTAATACAATGAAGAGAGTCTTCATTTTAGTTGCATCTGTATTAGTATTCCGCAACCCAATCTCCATGCAAGCAGGAATCGGTTCAGCTGTTGGTATCTCAGGTGTCCTTTTGTACAGCCTCACCAAGCAATATTATGAGTCATTGGAAAGCAAGGATCCCCCCTCGAAAAAGGGACGCCCTACGAAAGGGAGAGGAAGGAGATAAAAATTCAGTTTGCGCTCATAATATGAGAAATAACAGCCAAGAATAGGTAGAGACTGCAAAATACGACTCAGTAACTACTCTATCAGAATATAAACATAATAATAGGAAGCTACAGTTATACATTATCAGTGTACTTCTACTGCTAGACATGTAAGGGAGATATTTTCTTTCTTTATTCATCAGGGGATATACGTTCCTAAATCATTCTGGCTGATTACGTAGATAAGAAGGACGCTCTCCACAAGATTACCATTGCAAAACGAGATAGACGCGTTGGATATACAATTCTTTAGAAAACATGTTACGGGACTACTTCGTGAAAAATTTAATTATCTTCTTCGAACATTTTGCATATAGCCCCTACCCCTACCACGCTGAGATGAAGGAAAAATTGAGGAAAGGTCTTTCGAAGAAATTTGCTCGCTGTTTCCATTTATTGGCTTTATTGAATCAGACGTCTGGTGACTTATCGACATATCAATTTCAGAATTTGTCCATGGCTTACTACGTTTGCTATCTTTATTTTCGACAGAAGAAGAAGAAGAATCTTTTCGTTTCTTACTTGGGTCAGACTTTTTCTTGGTTCTTCCTGTATCCTCCACATCATGAATCCCTTCTTTTGCGAACTTCGTAACAAGAAAAGTTAAATAAGCACTTGGGTTATTCATATCTCTTCCTCCTTTTTCAATATACTCAGCAATTGCCGCATGAACTACAGGACCCGCATGCCTTTTCAAAACAGTAATAACTCCCTCGTCCTGTGAAAAACAGAAATAATATAAATTGCAGTAATGAGAAAGGATGCATTTTGTTTTACCGGGGGCAAGATTTTGTGCCCGTAATTTGTCATAATCCTAAACAAGGATTATGACAACTATAGTACCATCTAACTTACCAATTCGTTTTCTCTTAATTCCCCTGTCTTTTTGTACTCAGAGAAGATTTTTTCGACAACTTCTGCAAAGTGTGACTCTTGTTCCTTTCGATAATGATCTAATTTCGTTTTGCGAGCCTCGCTGTGTTTTTTGCCGCCAGCTGATCGTTCGATATTTATGCGACGACCCTTTAACATCGTCTGATGAAGCGTTAAGAGGGCGTATAAAAATTCCGGGTCTCCATTAGTAATTTCAACGAATGCCATTCCTCGAGACCTTTGTGTTTTCGCGTCAGTTAGTATCCGAATCTTGACCATTTCTTTGGAAACTGGATAATCATCGCCTAAAAGAGAGTGAATATGTCCAAACAAGTCGTCTATCGTGGTTTCATACGAGAGTTGACCAACGAAAGCAATAAGAGGATCACGGCTACGACGATTTCCCTTCGATTCTTCCTTCTTGTCATTTTGGACTTTGTTCTTTTTGTACCAATCCACTAATTCTTCGGCACTCAATCCGCTTTCCTCTGTCGCAATCGCTTCTGCTTTTCGCTTTGCACTACGTCGGTCTTTCGATTTCATATCTTTATCTTTATCGATGCGATTGAGCTCGCTTTCAAGCTTTTTGGCTGCGGCAAGTTGACGATTTATGGGATCGGGCGATGCATCACTGTCGGCACATTTGGCAGGTTGATCTTCAATACTTTCGATCGCCGGAGGGGATTTTGCCGTCACGACTTTTTTATTCTCGTCTATGTCTTGGTTAGATGGATACTCGGGAGCTTCATATTTTTCACCCCGTATTTCGGCTCTTTTCTCCAAACGACGAAGCTGTGCAGCTGATTTTTTGCCCACCATGATGATGTGAGATGCTTTCCTTTTCAAGAACAGGTTTTTTTTGTGAGGGTCACTCAAGGTGTTAGCGTGTATTAAGAACTGAGAACAAACAAAGGGCGACCTAATAATATCTCAGGTTTTTTTCGTCCGAAAAAAAAAAACGATGAGTGGTAGTGTGTCGAGTGACATGACAGACGAACAAGTATAAATTTGTTCTTCTAAGTATTATTTACTTAAGAGAGAGGAAAGCGCGCCCCAATCATGGTTGGGTAAAGAAGTGTTCCTATGGTACAGTATTGTACAGTACTAGCTAGAGCAGTAAAATGCAGTCGTATTGTCGATATCGTTATTTTTGTTATTTCAAAATGCCTAAAATTGCGAGGAGTGCTAACAGCAGCAGGGGGAGAGTTGTGAAGAACGCTGTGTCAGCCACGGACCATACGACTTTAGGAGAGTATCACTCTTTTGTTCCTTCCAAATCAAGCGAAAAAAACGCCAAATAAGTGTAGTTGCTGGCAAGAACATACGGTTTCAAAATATCACGATCATCTCCTCAAATAGTTCGCATGGGTGGTATCCCACCAATGCTGTTATCAAATTCCGAGAATTAAAAATAAATTAATATACTAGTACAATCTTTGCTCATCATGACGTGTGGTAACATCTAGAATGCTACAGTACACACACACATACACACATACACACACACATATTATATTATATTATATTTTAAAGATGAAAATCTTCAAATCAGATTATAACCCCACTAAAATAATTGGAAACGATCCATCTTTTTATAGTATGCTATTGAAATCCTCCTTCTAAAGTGTAATATTTCCACGGAATCGGTGTTTCTTCATCGCTGTACTTGTTCCAAACAGAAACCCACAAAGATGCGCCCACCCAACAGATCCAGTCGGCTCGATATGGGGCACACGAAATTAGGGATAAACTCGACGCCAATGGTCGAAGACTCGTCACATTGATCGGTACGCTAGCAAAGTTGATATCAATCACCATGCTGTTGTATTCGTCATTCCCTTCTTTGTCGTGCTTGTTATTTTGTAAAATATCTTGAACGCGTTTCATAGCTCTTCGAGGCAGATCTGGTAGGAGGAATACGCCATCTCCACAAAAGAGTACATTTTTCGCAACGTGCAATCTTAAATCGCGTGGGCATGACTGCAAACAGCTCAAGATGGCGGACACAAGAGACGACATTGACGCATCGTCGTCATTCTTGTTATCTTTTGAATCTCTCTGAGGTAGTACATATTCAGTTTTCCCATCTATCGTTTGGGGCTGTAACCAGTTCTTATATCCACCAGAGGGAATCATTTGGTAGGTATAAGGAAGCAATTGACCGTCAGCATGGCAAATACATACGGCTTCCTCCCGTGAGATTTGGACAACCAATCCACGTTTCCAGCCTTGGGAAATGGGTAAACACTGAAGTTGGTCTAGTTCCACCATCGCCGGGACGCCACGATTCCACAAATGTTGCTGGATCGCCTTTTGAAAAGACAACGGTGCGTACCGTTTGTTGCTGTACAAACAAACTACGCGCCGTGGTTTGCACATTAAACCGTCAAAGACTCGTTCGATCAACGGCGACAATATAAGATACCATTCCGATTCGGTTTTTGTTTTGCTCTTTTTATTGTTGCGTTCTTTGCTAGCGTCGGAGGCTTTAGTAGATTTAACTTCGTACTGATATTCGTTCTCAAAAATTGCATTATCCATGTTGATCAAATGCTGCGGACGAGAATTTCCTGCATATCCAACTCGTACGTTTGTCGATCCGATATCCAAAATAATTGGGACGGGTTCAATGCGAAATGCTTTTGATGAGGATACTGTTGATGAAGTCAAACGACCGACACGAGTACTAGCAGTAGTAGTGGTAGCCGTCATCTTAAAGTTGTTGCTGTTATTACTGTTACTATTATTATTACGGTATTATTATGCTGTCGCTGTTTATGTTGAATGTTGCCAATAATTATCATATTTGTATTGTTAAATTGTCAATTTTAAATTATTGTGTTAAAAGTTATGAAATGTTGAACTGAGGTACACGTACTATGCATACTTAGGACTTACATACTGTACCTATGAGCCATATAGTCCTTTCTAGCTTACACTATTCGACGACTGTACTTATTAATTAATATCTAGCTTTCATCTGGGGTCCGAGAATTTGTTTCTTTTGTCGAAAAAAGGGCTGACCCAGATGAGCTTGTAATAGTACAGTAGCTAGAAAACTAAATGTAAAAAAGGTACAGTACCATGTACAGTTCCTAGACGGCCTTCTACTGTAGATTAAAATATAACAACTGACTTAAAAAAAGACGTACTAGTAGCGCATTGTTTCAAAATCGGCATCATCATGTCAACCGACTTGAATTACAAACAAGTGGCCAATGTTTCCAGAAGGACGTGGGATTTGGAAGCATATGAGAAACGAGCGCAAGATCGAGCCAATAATGAGGCGGGTATCAACATCAACAATGAGAAGCGAAAAGTCACCGACGCAAATAACGAATCAACCGGAGAGGGAGAAAGGCGAGAAGAATTCGTTCCCGCTGAAGCTGGTGCGATGGGCCCCCAACTGTCAAAACGGGCCTTTTTAAAGGCGCGAACAGACAAAATAGAGAGTTTGGACGCAAAAATAGGATCCGTAGAGATTGTAAATCCCGAAGCGACTGCAACGACCAAGTCTGCAGTGAGTGATGGGGCCTTGGTGAACAAGGATAATGCAGTGACTAAGTCAGGGGTTGGATGGCATTGCAAAGTTTGTGATTGCTTTCTGAGAGACTCCCTGACGTACTTGGATCATATTAATGGGAAAAAACATAATCGGGCACTTGGTTACTCGATGAGAGTTGCGAAATCTACCACAGACGATTGCCGCGCCAGATTAGCTTCGTTGGTGAAGGAAAAAGAAAAATCTTCACAAGCTGCAGCGTTTGATGACTTGTTAGAAGATGAAGAGGAAACTTTTAATATAATAGTTAAGGCCAAGGACGATGAGCTGAAGAGACGAAAAGAGGAGCGAAAACGCGAAAGAAAGGAAAGGAAAAAAGAAAGAAAAGCAGCTAAATCTACAGTTGATATAAACGAAGATAGTACAGGTGATGGTCTCGTAGTTGAGGAAATTGCAGATGAGCAAGCAGATCAAGATATGATGAAAATGATGGGATTCAGTTCATTTACATAAAGTAGAAACAAATAGAAAGGAACGAGATAAACGAAATTTCATAGATGGAATAGTATGATATATTATTAGCTTATACGTGAGTTGAAGGTGTGATTTATTGAATGCGTGTTACGATCTCTCCATTTATTAGTAGTCATCTAAACCATAGGGATCAAATGCATCCAAGTCTTCGTCGCCAATCAACATTCTTTCTCTTGTTGATAAAGATTCGGATAGCATATTTCCCTCATCCCCGTCTTTATCATCATCTATATCTTCATCACCATACAGAAGGTCAAATAGATCTCGTCGCTCCTCTCTTAACCGATTGACACTTCCGTCCTTTTCTTTCTTCTTTTTCTTCTTCCCTTCCTTTTCTATAGGAGCTTTATCCTCACTATTGAGACTAACAAGGGTAGAAGAAGATACGGCTCCTGATCCCTTTACTTTGTTTGGGTTAGACTTACGTTTCCCTGCCGGTGCCATGACTGTTACATCCTCCTTCTCCTTGCCGATAACTCTGGCAGTAACGGCTCTCTTGCGTGGTGCTTCCTTACTTTTTCGCTTTGTAATATCTATTGCCGTCAATGGTTCGATCATTTGCAATTTCCGTGTTCCGTTGACCTGCAATTTCTGTGCAACACTTGTATTGTTTTCAATTTTTGATTTACTTGCTACACTTGCATTATGACTTTTTTGTTTTCCCGTTGATGTTGTTGCCTTCCGACTTCTGACGGCTTTTTGAATGGATGACGTTGTTTTTTCTCTGTAGCTAGCATCTTGCCACTTAAGTTTCATCGCATCGGAAATTTTTTTCCTGTGACTCTTATTGTAATTCATAGCGTCTTTACCTGATTTTCGCTCCGACATTTTCTCCATCATTGTGTTACGAAATTCCGGATCTTGCCACTTTTTTTTTAGCGATAGCGATATTCTTTTACGAACATCTTCGCGGGAACTATAGGACTTTTTCATACTTGTTCGAAATCCTTCATCGTCCCGCCACCGCTTTCGGAGAGACTCGGAGATCTTTTTCCTTGTTTCTTCTGAATGCGTAAATCCTTTCCGGACCTTGCTGGGGTCTATCTTAGACCGTGGTTTTACCTCTCCTTTGGCGTGTTTTTCCTTTAGAATTTGCGAAATCTTTTTCTTGGTTTCTTCTGTTGGACGATAACCTCCATTGACAGTTCGACGAGCACGTCGATCTTCATCTCTAATTCGTCGTTTTTCCCTTTTCTGGGCCTCGTATTCTTCCTCGGTCAGACCCATACCCGCTACCTTTTCCAAAAATCGTTCACGATTCTTTGCTCGCACTCCTGCAGCAATACGGGCCTTAACCTCTTCAGATCGCGGCTTGCCCTTGTTCCATGGTACCTTACCCTTATTTGCCGCAGAAATTTTGGCTCGACTGGTTGTGGTATGTGAGAAGCCTCCATTGACGGTAGGCAACGGTTTGTCGTTGTTGGATGCGGTGATGATATCTTGCTTTAATGATACAACTGATGTTTCGTTAAGCATAACCACCTCGATTCGAGAATTACTAGATTTCGTTTCAGATGCTGTTGCCGTCGTATCATTTGTTATCGTGGATGTTATAATGTTCCCTGGGTCGGTCTCAACTTGCTCGCGTGTTAGAGTTAGCTCATTCTCCTGATCGGTGATGAGACTATCGAAAAGTATTGTCGTTCCTAATGACGATGTTTTAGTACGAGAATTTGTATGTGAATTGATTATTCTATTTCTTCCTGCTTTACAAGTACCGAAAATGATATGACGGTCGCTCTTTGTCGTTTCTTGTTCTCGCCATTGCCGTTTAACGATATTGCACTCGCGAATGACAAAGGCTCCGGCATAATGATTATATGGAAAATTATGGATGTTGTCGAGGAAGAATAACGTCGATATAATAAGTAAATTCATTGTCGTAGTCTGCAACCTTCTTTTTTCGATACAATCATAATACCGATATTGGTGCATTGTTGCTGCTGAAAAACGACAATGGAGTTGATTAAATTGTTCCACTCCTGCAACTGCAAGGACTCGATGTGGAAGTTTTCAGGGTGTATTGAAATCAATATAATTGTAAGAAAACATCTGCATGGCACACAACTACCGTAATTGTAATTATTGACAATGCTTTGCTTGCAGAGAAGGTGCTGATGACGACAATCGGTGATGGGCCGATGGGCGGGTGGGTCGTTTTTTGTACTTAAAGTTTGCTGGGTATTTGAGTATGTAATTTACTGTAAATTTTAATGGTGGACTAAAGAACGGGCGATGGACAGAAACGACAAAATCCCTTTGTTGAATGAATGTTAGACAATAGATAATAGACACATCAAGTGAGTCCCTGCATGCATGACATCACATCACATCTAAGTTTTAATCTCTTCTGACACTTTAAAAATTGATTGACCAACTGAAATTTTCACTATAGATGGGGCAGGCGGGGGAGGGAGGGTCCACAAGAAACACAATGATAAAACTAGGCAATTATTGCATTGGTTATTGACTTTCTGTTTGATGCTGTTTGCGCCATACCTATATAGTATGGTATTGTATGCTATATAAGACAGTACTATGTCATTATTGTTGTTGGTAAGAAATGCTCTCTCTACTGTTCATCCATAATACGGAATTTTGAAGAAGTAGCTTTGCTAATCCATTTTCTATCCAAGCACACCCATAGGATATGACAAGCTTTTTGTTTCCTTGTGGGAGAACAACAATATGTCCTGCTACTGTGTTTGTTTTTGCAACTGTTGACTAGGAAAATAAGCAGACAATGAAAGTGGTAGTATAGTAGTAACAGTATTAGTAAGTCCCTCCCGTGTATTTCCGACTATTCGTTTATTATTCTTTTAGCATCATTAAGCTGCAGTTTATTACAGACACTCCTGCTCATATCCAGTACATTATGGTAGTATCATACTAGCACTATAGATGGGGGGTTTGTATAAAGATGTGTGCAATAATGTAGGAAAATGTGATGATGTGAGAACAATCAGAGGATAATAAGAAGAAGAAGAATTCCCACAGACAATCACCAATTATTACTTCTTAGAGGTTCAATGTGCAAATAGATGTCTAGAGACATAGCAACATAGCGTTTAATACATACTATATATTACTAAGCTGTGTAGTTTCAAAGAAAACCTACCCGATGTTCGAGGATGGTAAACTTCTACCAGTACCAGTCAACTACCATTAACACTCCCATAATAATAATTATACCCTCAAAATCTCAAAAAGAAATCTGCACGCTGCACGTAGAAATTTAAGGTTAAAGATTGTTGTACTTTGTACAAATTTCATTTGACACACCCGTTATGAATTCAATGCTGTGTTGTCGATCTTACAGTATCAGGTTCAGCACAAAGTAGATGTTGTTGAAAGGTTCACATACCGTTTCAAATTAATTCAACGACGTTTTACTCTTTTATGTTGTCGATCGCTCTATCGAAAAAATGCGGAGTTCTTTTGGCACACACTCTTAGTATTACATGTTGTATGACCTTTTTAATTTGGGTTCTGACGTTTATCTCTAAACATCACTGGTCGGTAACCTTTCGTCCACTGTTGACACAGTATCGTTGGGAAGAAGGTGGTCAGAAGCATTCCTCTCAAACGTATTACCATCGTCATTGTGATAGAAGAGATTTTTCCACCAGCAACTTCACGGATTTGATCATCAAGTCCGATTGGGATAGTACGATGGCAGCAGCTAACCTCCTGACACACGGAGTTTCAGTTTTTCCCAACGTTCTAGATCAAGAGACATCGCAGGTAAGGAGTATAGGGACATTTCTACAGGAAAAAACACCGAACAGTGACAACGATTTGCTTCCAAATTTCCCAGCGACTGATTCTCACGACAAATCAATATTGATTTCATCTAGGTCTTTCGCAACTTCACCCTGGAACGAAATAAGCACGTCACATCTGACGAGATGGTCTACGTCATGAACGCTAAAACTAAAAACAAACAAACTAGATGGTCTTTTGCATTTTCTGCCCAAGATCATCCGATCATATCAAAAGCTTTACAGCAGATAGCAAAAAACGACAAACTAGTGAATGTTTTGGAAATGTTTTTAGGGAAGGACCCAAGTATTATTAAAATGCAAACTATTACTCAGCGATACAAAGCTGAACATCAAGGTAAGCTTCATGTTCAATAATTTGTGAATGTCACAAAATGATTAATTATACGAATGATATAGCTGACAACAAGTACCGTTTTAATTCTATAGGATGGCATCCTGACGTCGCTGCAGATGCATCCATCAAATCGCACGCACGTAACTTCATGATGCACTTTAGGTCAGTTCTATCAACACAACCTTGTAGCGTCGTTGGGCTTTGTTCATTGTACATATAGATTTGTCTCATTTTTCTATGATGCGATGGTGGATCTAGCTTTGAGAAGTAGTCTGCTAAGTTGTATTTGCCTGGAGCCCAATATATTTTGAATTGTCCTTGTTCTACTCGGTCTTGTAACCAGTAGAACCTCATGTCCATCGCTTTTGATTGTTTTTGTCTTGCTGTTATTCATAATTCCATCGGCTATGCTGTTGTCTGTAGTTTGTTCATCCCACTTCAGGATACGACAGCCTCCATGGGCCAAACCGGGATTTGCCCTGGAACTCATTACTGCACAAGTGTACAAGATTTTGAGATTGGTTGTAAGCAAATAGTCTCGGGGAAGAGAAGGGATAACAATCAGATGTTGTGGTTGGCTGGCGACGCGGTACTTATGAACCAGAATACATTTCATCGTGGTACGAAGCATACCGACAAAAAGGGAGGTGATCGCGTGATCATCGTGATTACCTTTACATCGCGCCCAAGATTTCCTTATGGTAAAATACAACAACAGCGTCCCTTATCAGCCCCATTGCCATCAAAGCTAAGCAGCAAACAAACAAAGTGCCCTAATGGAAATACAACAATTTCCTCTGTGGATGCCAAGAACTTTCCTATTCAGTCATGGGAGGATGAAATAAAGAAAAATATGTATCCTGAATCACGTGTTCTATCTTTGGGAACGCCATTAACCTCCTTCGGTCATACATTGTATGATATGAAAGATTCGCCTTCAAGTAAGTCCACTATGCTAAATTTTCTGCGATACTTTGGCATATATAAATCACCAGAAGCGAGGTGGGGATGGAGCTATATAAATTCTGTGTTCAGCCGGATTTCTGCAGAGTCGCACAAGTTCAAGAGAGAGGACTTAAGTGGTTGGTTGAGCAGTCAAAAGAATTTTATTAAGCGGAATAGGAATTCTCCAAGCTATGCTCTACGATTTCGCTCGCAAATAACTAAATGGTATCTGAGACATGTTATTTTAGGAAGAGTACCTCCTGAAAAAAATGAAAAATATGGGGTATATGACGTGTTTATTCTATTCAGTTTGACTAAAGTGAGTTCGTTCTGTGAGTGTTTAGATGTGACTTTTGGATAGACTTAACTCTTTGTTCAGTAAGAGATCGTTATGCGAAGAAAACAATCTTTTCAAGGAGAACGTTGCTTGTGATTACTTTCACTAACACTAAAAGTTTCTCTTTGTTAGGCATCGAATTACTTTCAGTCAATATTTTTTTTGAATCTCGGAGTTATGGTCTTATTTAGTTTTGTCTTGACATGGATATCATTACGCATCAACGACGACAGAAATTATAGTAATTTCAGTTCAAGGCAACGAGGAAAAATTCAAGACTATCTTCTGAATAGGTTGATTTTAAGCCTTCTCAAAAATCTTTGTTTGATTGCTATGTGCTGCTATTTTTTCAACTGGAGGTTTCAGTCGAGTGTTTTCATTAGTACGATTCCAACCAAAACGCGCCCTGCATTCCCCAACATGACTGCTACGGTGTATAACCGTCCCATGGCTGGAGTACGCATGGGGAATTTGGAGTTTGTCACTCCTACTCGAGACGATGTCCTAATTGGAACTCGCTTTGATTCCCTCTATCTTGGAATCGTCAATCGATTCTTCGACTATCACACTGGTAATATACACTGGAGAAAACTCGTTAGGGATGCTGCTGAAACAATCGACAGAAGCTACATATTTTCTTCACTGCCCCATGCTGCAGACGCAATAATTGATTCAATTTTATATAAAATTGATGGAAATCTACTCCTACAGAGTCCTGAAAGTGGTAACTTTACTGTCATGACACGTGGTGAATCAAGACTCTTTACTAGAAGGGCCTTGTTACTTGAAAAAAGCTTATTAATCCTTGAGCTAGACCGAAGTATTTCCTTTATGATCGCTCATTTTCGATTCGATGCAAATCTGCGTGCCACTCCCCTTGCGCTTTTCTCGGTTAAAGTCTTGGAAGAGATTCGGAAAAATATTTTTGGAGAAGAATCAAGCTTACCTCGCTCGTTTCCTTCTGAAGATGACCACCAAAAACTAAACATAGCGGTGTTCCAAGCAAGTAATATTTACCCATCTGCTCGTCGGTCATCGAGTCAATTTCAACTACTTACGCTGTTGAAACCATTGAAGAAGTTTGTTCCAACTCTACAACCAGAAGACATAAGTTCCCACAAACAACTGGGAAAGCCAAGTACAGTGACGCTAAAGTTACACTCAGTTACAAAAGTGAACAATAGGAACCGAAAAAGAAGAGCAAGAGCGGATGTTATATTGGAATTGAATAAGAATAAGAAGCGACAACGGTAATATTCGTAGACTGGTGGGGTGATGGTGTCATAGACTGTCTTGTCAAATTAGTAGTGCCACCGATTAAAGTAAACTCCCCCAACTTGTTCACCTCCTAACTTGTTCACCTCTACTGTGAAGCTGGACATTAAAAAATAGAAAAAGAATTGATTAATTAGAAATTAAAGAACAAAAATTAGAAAAAATTGAACGAAACGCGTAGATGGTTTTCCTTAACCCCTCCGAATTTCTGGTCGCAAAAAATGATTTGTTTTTGGGGCATAGTAAAATCGTCATTTCCAATTTTTATTTTTAATGAAAAAGAAATTAGAAAAATTTAGAATTTATTATGCTAAAAAGAAGCTATTTTGGGGCATAGGTAATGTAATTCAAAAGCATTCTACAATTAATTAGTGTACAGTAGCTGCTTAGCCCTACCTTACGCTAGTATTCTTTATTCTCATTCTGATTCATTCTTCATTCAAACGGTGAATTTTGACGATCACATGCATTCATTATTATGTATTAACGTTCTTACTCTCCTAAACTAACCACACTCGGCAATAAGGCACACCGGTAGATAGCTAACTCTCTCTACATCATTGCATTAACGAACGTTAATCTCGTAAACAAACCATACTCAGCAACACTCTCTACAATAACTAATTTCTCCTTTAATAACAAACCGAAAAATGTGCATCAATAGTACCAAGATGGTCGCTGATCCAGGATTGAAAGCAATTGACAAGCAGAGACCATTGAAAATGACTCGTCAAGAGGTTTCCGAAAAAAGTGATCCGAAATGCTTGTGTCTACTAATTATTGGTGATTTTATCTATGATTGCACAAAGTGGCAAATCAATCATCCTGGAAATCATTTAACGATTCGCGCCTTGAATGGAAAGGATGCCACCGATTCCTTTTATGGTACGCATCCTAAATGGGTTCGTGAACGGATGTTGAATAAATTTTTGTACGCTGAACTCGATCAAGACGAAATCGCATCAACAGACAGTATTAGCAGTACCAGTGCAAACGATATAAGTATCGCCGTGGACAAAACAAAGATAAAAAAAACGACAACATCTAGCCGTCCTCTTGGGGTGAGAAATGATGAAGCCACTATCGCTTTTCGTGTACTGACCAAAAAATTGGAAAACGCTGGATTATTCGAAACGGATCTTACGTTTTATTACAAACTGATGTCGATGTACGCAGGGTTGTTACTGTTGATCCTTGGGGGAGTGTTTCTGAGTGATAATCCCTGTATACATGCGTTGGCTGGTATAATGCTGGGCGTCTTTTGGCAACAGGTATGTATTTCAATTGTATTTCGGACTCAAATCCAAATTCGTTGTTCTTTTGTTGCTTTGTTTGTTTGGTTGTTACTTGTTACTGATACTCGTCTATACTCAAAATGAAAACTAATTTCCACTCTTAAATTCTCGTACACCTTTGATAACAGATGGCCTTTATTGGACACGATCTGTATGTATATATCCCATCATTCAAAGAGTTGTCGCAATACAACCTTTTAATCTTGTCTTTGCTTTGATTTCTTGTTACCCTTGAACTAATGTTATTGCTGTCATTTTTGTATTTACAGTGGACATAATGCTGTCAGCCACAATCGGATTCGTGATAGCTATTGGGGCTTATTCTTCGGTAATTTTTGCACAGGAATAAGTATTGGTTGGTGGAAAAGGAGTCATAATGTGCACCATGTTGCAACAAATAGTTGTGATTACGATCCAGACATTCAGCATTTGCCGGTTTTTGCTGTCGATCCTGTTTTGGTCACTACGAAATTGTTTTCAACATACGCCAATATGTATATGCCGCTAAGCGATGTAACTCATGTTCTTGTAAAGTATCAGCACTATTTATACTATCCCGTAATGGCTTTCGCTCGATTCAATCTCTACATTCAAAGTATAAATCACGCACTTCGACTCAGCTTTTATGCTACAGCAGGAGACTGTATCTGGCGTCAAAATTTACAAATTGCGTCATTGGCCGGTTTTTGGACTTGGCTCCTCGCCTTAACACTCTCTCTCCCATCGTGGCAATCCAGAATATTATTTTTCCTGCCTGCCCATATCGTATCTGGGATTTTACATGTACAAATTACACTGGTAAGTAAGATAATAAGCTTCATGTATGTGTGTGTGTATATATATATATATATATATATGACAATTCCTCTCTTTTCTGTCTATAAGTTTTTATGTGAGTCTTTCTTTAGCCATGTCAGCTTCTCATTGTGTATGGCTTTCTCACTCTCTCCGTCTCTCTATCTGCGTGTTTATCTCGTCACAATCAGAGTCATTTTCCGATGGAAACATATACTGGTGTTACCTACGATGATTCCTCTAATGGTTATCTTCGAACACAACTATCCACGACAATGGATATCAATTGCAATCCATGTATGGACTGGTTCCACGGCGTAAGTAATTTCGTAGTGCTTTCTAGTAGTGCGTACACCAATAAATAAATCATTGTATTGGCACAACTGACCGGTTTTTCGTTCTTCTTTCTTCAAAAGGGTCTTCAATTCCAAGTTGAACACCATCTGTGGCCCCGAATGCCAAGGCATAACCTAAGACAGGTTAAGGAGATCCTTGAAGCTTTTTGCAAGGAATACGAACTAGTACATCAATCGGTGACCTTTCTGAAGGCTAATTATATGGTTCTAGAAACGCTCAAGGAAACAGCTAAGTCGACTAAGGAATTCAGCGAATTATTTCACGAGTCAGCGAATTTGGTGGGCTGAAAGAGCTACGTGTGGGATATTTTAGAAGGCCACGCTACTCCAGATTGACGATAACATTAACATTCAATAATTTTAAAAAAGAAATTTAATAGTAGAAGAACGATGATGAATGATGTTAACAAATAAATGATACCATTTAGCTGTTGCGATCAACCATAGAAATAAAAATGTCAGGTTTTTATTACACTCGTGTTTCTTTCAACATATTATAAATTGCCTAGCAGACACTAGATGATTTCTCTTGGGGGCTGGCTTCAACATTTTTTGTGAGTGCAGATAGGTGTGCTTTTCATCCTAGTGATAACGTTAAAAAAAATTGAGATGAGAAATCGATAGATACATGAATAGGAAGACCAACAACAACAAAAAAGCATCATGCTAAGAAAAATGATCCTGGGAATGTACATCTTGCTGTATATTATTTCTTTGGTCGTGAGAAATCTCATCTAATCATTTTCTCGTACACGAACTAGAGGAGAAACAGGAAGAAATCTAATATGTAGTTCCTGACTAAATTGGAAATACAAAAATTGAGTACACAAAACTTATACGAGAATGATTGTGTAAAATAAAGTAGCACGGCCTTATTATATTGATATGTACTCTACTGTTGTCGTGATCATCAATAATTTACTGGACCGATTTGTTCCGAAAAACGAAGGTAGCATAATGATTTTCCTACTGTCCATTTCTATCCTTGGAGAGTCTCCCTCGAAAATTAGCTTAAATTTCTCACATTTTCTATAGTTGGAGATACAGAGTTCATTGATAAAAAAAGATATTAGTAGGGCTCGAATTAGCAAGTATTCAGATTCAAACAAGAAAAAATATGCTGACAAATAATTGGTACATACCTTGAGGAATTCAAGAACTGCAGGGTTAAGTTCTTCCTTGGGGAGGATTCTTCCACCAGACTCGTTGCCAGTTTTCTTTCCAAGAGCCGGTTGACTTTTCGATACAGGTTTTGCTGCTGCGACCGGTGCGGGTGCAGGAGTTGCGGATTCAGGAGTTGCGGGCGCAGGAGTTGCGGGTGCAGGAGTTGCGGGTGCAGGAGCTGCGGGTGCAGGAGTGCGGGTGCAGGACTGCGGGTGCAGGAGCTGCGGGTGCAGGAGTTGCGGGTGCAGGAGCCGCTTTCGGTGCAGGAGCTGGAGATGCCTTGATAGCATCAGTCTCTTTCTTTGACAAGGCTTCTTGTTGTGCCTTTGCCTTTGCTTTTGCAGCCGCCTATGATGAAAATATAGAGGACAAGTATTCTCGTCAGAAGAGACATTCAGAACTAAAAAAAATGAAGAACAATTACAGCAAAAGGAAATGTTAGTTTATACTTATTGTACTTACCTGAGTTTCCTCTTCCTTGACCTTCTTGAGTTCTGCTTCCTCGGTCTTGGCCTTCTTTTCGGCAGCCTAAAGAAATAAACAATTATTGTCAAGCAGACATGCATATATGAAAATAAAAATGATAGTATAGTAGTATAGTAGCATCTAGGACAAGATTAACAAAGTGCAGTGCAAAGATAATCTCGTAGTTCCTTACCTTGGCCTTTTCCTCTGCGTCGCGAGCCTTGGATTCGTCTGCTGCCTTGATAGCATCAGTCTCCTTCTTTGACAAGGCATCTTCTTGTGCCTTTGCCTTTGCTTTTGCAGCCGCCTATGATGAAAATATAGAGGACAAGTATTCTCGTCAGAAGAGACATTCAGAACTAAAAAACAATGAAGAACAATTACAGCAAAAGGAAATGTTGTTTATACTTATTGTACTTACCTGAGTTTCCTCTTCCTTGACCTTCTTGAGTTCTGCTTCCTCGGTCTTGGCCTTCTTTTCGGCAGCCTAAAGAAATGAAACAATTATTGTCAAGTCAGTACACATGAAAATAATAATGATAGTAGTAGTAGTAGTAGCGATCTAGGGAGCAAGATTAACAAAGTGCAGTGCAAAGATAATCTCGTAGTTCCTTACCTTGGCCTTTTCCTCTGCGTCGCGAGCCTTGGATTCGTCTGCTCGTGCTTTTTCTTCAGCTCGTGCGGATTCTTCAGAAGCCTTTTTCTCTGATAATTTTGAACATAATAATAAACGAAGCATGGTAAGAGTATGTATATTCTACTATCTCAATAAATAGGCACTATTAAATACGTCAGAATGGACTTACCATCAGCCTTTGCCTGTTCTTCCTTCTGTTTGAGTGCTCCAGCTTCCTTTTCTGCTACCTTTTCTTTTTCGAGCAGTTCAGCGGCCTTTTGCTCTGCCAAAGGATTTTTTTAACGAAGTATGAAAAGCGTGTTTAGTGGTCAGAATTAATTAAGAGTTTAAAATACACAAAATGCGATGAAAATATCAACGAAGCTTACCATCTGCAGCCTTCTTCGTGGCATCCTTCTCTGCCGTGGCATCCTTCTCTGCCTTAGCTTCTGCACTCTTCAGTTTGCTGGCTTCTGCTTCCTTCTTTTTCAAGTCATCTTCGGCCTATTCATTCGATTAGAAGAAATAATGGTAACAACCACGTGAAAAAACATATGATGAGAAATCGATCCAATATTTCAACAATCGGACTAGACTAGACTATAATAGTATATACATATAATAGTATATATATATATATATAATATATAACAGTATTTTTTTCTTCAACAACTGTATACTTACTTGGCTTTCCTTGGCTATTGCCTTGTCTTCCTTTGCCGCTGCCGATGCGGCCTTCTTTTCGTCCTTCTTCACTTGAGCCGCTAGTTTCTTCTCTTCGGCAACGGCCTTGGATGCAGCCTTTTCATCCTTTTTAACTTCAGAATCTAACGATAGATCGTAACCTGATCTTAACTCGGCCTTTCTTATGGCGGCCACCTTTTTCTTTTCAACCTTGTTAACTGCCGTCGATGGAGCAGTAGCAACCTTATCTGCCGATGAGCTGGATGCCATTTTGCCAAGTGATGGGAGTTTGACTGATTGAGCACCATCAATTAAGGGTCCAAAGGGGTTCAAAATAATTAAAGCAAGGGATGCACCTGCAGCACCCAATAGTCCCTTTTAAATGAGCATTTTAAGAATACAGATACAGAAAAGGTAATTAACAACGACAAAGGTAAAAGACAAAAATCAGTCACACAATACCATGAATAGAGATAGAAACCATCGTTGACGTGTCAGTAGTTATAGCGTTAACTAGCGTGAAACTATTAGAACAACACGTCAACTCGGATAATTTATGTATAAAGGAACAGGCCTAGAATCATCTCAACGTACCACAGCCTTAGCGAGATCGCCGCCATCAACATCAGCCTCAAGTATACTCTTTTTCTTATTTTTTTCGACTTCATCAATCTCCTTCTGGATTTTTTCTCGACGAGTCTTGGTTCCTTGAAGTAAACTACGACCGCCAACCAGCAAAGCAACAGGCGCCAACACGAGGGGAGCGGCACCCAAGGCTATTCCGCTAGCCTTCGTTGAGGTAGATGCGGACGACACAGTTTTCACCTTCTTAACTGGTGAAGGAGGTGGTGGAGGAGGGGCTGGTGTTTTCTTAACCTTTTTTTCTTTTTTCTTTTTCTCAACTGGGGCCGGTGCTGGAGGTGCCTCTACTACTTTTTTGGCAGCTGATCGCTTTTTAGACTTGGGAGCAGCCACAGGTTCAGGAACAGGAACAGGAACAGGTGCGGGTGCTTTTTTCTTCGCTTCCTTCTTTGGTTTTGGAACTTCTTCTATTCCAAGGTCCAAATCATACTCGACATTTGCTTTAAGAATCGTTCGGGGGGCAGAGTATTGTCTCTGGATGGGTGCGAAAGCGTTGGCGACGGGAGCCACCAAGGCAAGTACTGCAATACTAGAAAATCTCATTGTCGCGCAGGTTTACAGTTTGGTTACAGAATGCTTATGCAATAGAGACTAACTAACTTATTCTAATTGTACAATGTACAGTATCGTACAGGAATGCAAAGAAAAAGGAAAAGAAAATCGAACTAACTTAAAGCGTTCATAATGACGATTGACAAACGCGAAATGAACATTTTTGGATGGTGGTCGTCACTGACGACATTATCGAATTAGTGATGTAAAAACTTACTTTTATGATTGGTTGAAGTATCTTGCGACTCGTGACTGGATCGTAGTGAATGAAATTAAGATGGATCAGGTTATGTTCACGTTTTTCATAAAACAACATTGATGTTATTAATTTGGAGCGCTCCCAAAACTCAAATACTGAGGTGACCGGCATTTCCGGTCACCTCACTGTACTTCAGTGTCCAAATCACAAATTTGATCACCTCCAGTACAGTATTGATACTTGATTTGTGTGTTTCTGCCCCAAAACTCTTTCATGTTCATCCAATATAAAAACTAAATCATGCCAATATAGAAACTAAATCATGCCCAAATTTTACTAGTATTTGTTAGTCTAGTATATAATAACAACTTTAGCATCAAGTATATACACCGAAAAAGTCATTTTTCTGGAAAAATAAACCATGAAGTTTACAATTGACTTCTTGGATGGAAAACTACTATATTCCTTAGTTTTTTAAGCCCACTGGTATCTCACAATGTAGGCTCACACACTACACAGCACACATCAGCTTTTTATGAGATATCTTGTTCAGGACACAAAGCAGGGTAAAAAGTCCAAGAATATGCTTCTTTTTTGGTCAGGGAGAGCTCTAACAAGCTCCTCTATATTGCATTAATCTTCACGGTGAGGCAGCTGATATGAATGATGATGAACGTGAAGAACTAATGGCTGAATGGCACACAAAGTTTTGGGCCTTGATTAACGAACATGATATTGAACCTTTGGCATCCGGGCAGCCATCAAAGACCAGAACAATGGATTGGGATGGACCAACTTCGCATTAGGCAGATGGAGCCGTAAATGGCAACTTTCCCAGCAACAATTCTACGAAAGAACAAGATCCAAACGTAAATCAATGAGATGGGCCGCAGCCATCATTCACAAATTACTCTTAACAGCATGGGACCAATGGGACTTCAGAAACAAAATAGCACATAGCGACGAGGGAGCAGGAGCAATTGCCCTTCGACAAAGACTAGATGCAGAAATGCTACAAGGAACGCGCAGCGATAATCAGCAAATTCTACACCAAGATAAATTCCTCTTTACAGATTGGACGTACCCCGAACTTCAAGCCCTTACACGACAACAAAGACAACAATGGCTAAGATCAGTCTTCCAAGCAAGAAAAGCAATTAACTATAATGCACCTACCGTCCCTTATATATCAGCGATGAGCGTGGCAATGCAAAACTATTTAGACTAGCACGACTGCCTCGACCTGCTCGCTACCTGCCGGCTGCCAACAGATAGCCCAATAAGCAATACACGAAGAGCGCGCGCCAACGTCCACCGCACCAAAAAAAAAATGGTCCAAGAAACACTAAGTTACTGTATTAAAAAAAAAGGGAGAAACGTCTTTCGAAACTATCACATATTTGGTTTCGAAACCATGGAGTTTACATCAAAACCAACACTGGCAAACCAGTACACAGGTCTCCAAACAACCTCCCCAGCAAAATACACAGTCATGGCAACGTCAACTATCCCTAGGGACCCTTCACAATCCTCAGTTCAGCAATTACAAAAGCAACTTTCACAATCGCCTCATCCGATTTCGATTTCAATATCATCATCAATTCCGACAAAACAACAATGACGAAAGACAACGCACTATGGAATACCAAGGAACCCACCATTCCCGAGGCTGTTGAGAAGGACAGCGCAGTCAAGCGATTAACATCCGAACTAGCAACACTGAACAGTACCGATGAAGAACTAGACGTCAAGGCACAAGATACCAACCATAAATTCGCGGAGACAGCCACCAAAGTGGAGAAACTACATACAGACGCTAAGACCCACATTGACATCATACAAAAAGAAATCGCTGAATCATCGTCTAATATCATGACCATCTACGTTAGCATCAACGAACTCCCTCCAGTTCTCATGAATCTACGAGCCCAACAAACAGTAGCCTCAACGACGTACAAAGCAGCCAGAGGAGATGCTACCACCAAGTACAACGACCTCGAAAAAGACCTCGAAAATGTAAAAGCATCATTACACTCATACAAGAAAGCAGTTGATGGATCAGTGGTACTACATACACGTGCCAAAACCAACATTAACAAACTTCAGGTAGAGCTTACTACGGCACAGTTGGCTATCGAGAAAATTAGCGATTCTATCAAGGAACACTCTCCATCATTGGAGAAACTACGGACCGAACTTGATGCAGCCCAAAGTTTGTATGAGGCAGCCACCACAGCAACTTCCAACAAGGACGGCGAGCTCAAAGCGGCAATGGAAACAGCACGACTAGCGAATTTTGCCGAGATAGCCATCACCAACGGACGCAGAAATGTAAAAAAGGCTTTGATCTTCACAATGAAAACAGGATTCAAATTCCAGAATTGGTCATGCAACAACCCCAAGGACAACAGACAACTGCGACCCCAAGTAGAAGGCATCCTATGCATCTTCGTCGATCTTCCAATTTTCTTCTCACTAGTCGAACTTGAATCACTCTTAGGGTACAGAGCAGGTAACAACAACGTAAAGATGGCTTTGCAAAAAATGGTAGAGGAAGACATGCTCATCCTCAAAGAAGATCACACCAAGACACAAAAATACTACCTTGGAACAGTGGCAAGGGCCATTCTGGAAAACAGAAGCATCCCCGACATTAGCGACACTCGACCAACAGCGCAAGCATATATCGACGCGGGAAAATTACATGCCAACAAAAGAGGAGAAGAAAAAGGGAACAAAAAAAGGAAGGCAGAACAGGCTGTCACAACATCAGCCGAAACCCCAATTATCTCACCTGATGGAAAAGCAAAGGTTGCCAAGCACACTTCATCCAAGGAAGGCGACAAAGCCAAGTCACCTGCGAAAAAGAAAGGCAGTAGCTCAGAAAATGCCTTGGAACTTGAATTGGAAGAAGACACGTCGGATTCGTCTGTTGAGGAAATGACTCAAGCATCCACAGACAACGAACACTTCGTCTGAAGTGGCAAGTCAACCGACTCCAATAAGTCATTCATCCAATCCGATATTCTATCAAATACCAACACACAATTCTAAAAACACACAAGACATCACCGAACAGGAGGTATTCATACATATCTGCCCTGTTCTATTTATAACCAAATCATCACCAACAAATCACCACCAACAAATCACCATACATATATACATACATATACATACTCATCACTGTCGTTCTACTGAAGTTGTACTATTCTTCACTCATCAGAGGCGAGTTTAAAGACGTTATAGTCTGCTATACATATCTACAAATGGCAATTAGCTAGATTAATAAAATATACTTATATTACCACCCAAAGACGCTGAGTCGATCAGATGGAATTGAATCAACATTGACTTATGGGGTCCAAAAACAATCAAGAATGGTAATGGTATTATTACTTATGAAATACATGTAATGACAATCAATGGTCGATCCGGTTACAGGCTGGTTCGAATGCACACAGTTATATGGTGCACCTACCGCATATTATAGGTGTCAAGAAATACTAGATAATGTATGGTTTAGCCGTTATCCAAGACCAAAGGAAATTGGATTCGATAATGGTATGTAACATGGTAGTGAGTTTAAAGCCGAATTTAGAAATTTATGTAACAATACAGGTTTAAAAATGAAACCAAGTAATGCATGGAATCCACAATCAAATCCAATATTAGAACGCATTCATCGAGTACTACTAGTAGAAGGGTTATTAACATTTGATCTCCAAGGTACACCTATCGATGGAAACAATGAGGATCCATTTAGAGAGTATTTAAGTGCATTAGTAGCATATATGCTTTAAGATCATTGTATCGTCAAGCACTGGACACATGCCAGCACAACTAATATATGGTAGAGATATGTTCTAGGTCCTACTACCAGTTGATATTGATTGGGAAGCAACTAAAAATTGCAAACAAACAAAAACTATCAAATGCAATGATAGAAAAAACTCAAGTATATAGAATTCCTCATCAATACAATGCTAATGATTTAATTACTGTTGAAATACAATAGACACCCTCTGCGATCTGAGGTACTTGTGATTGCTATGGCTATGTAATGCTTGAAGAGACTGTATGTTTGCTAGTTAACTTAGTTATTTATATATTTCCCTATTGCATAGATAATTAATAAATAATGAGTAGTGACATGACAGTGGAGGTGCAGTGTGTACAGGTGCAATGATATTCATTTGCACAATGTAAACACAACACATCGCCTCTTGTCAATTGTCAGCCACACAACTAGATAACTTCACATGTTTTATCATTGTGAGGAAGCGACGTGCGCAGATGTCATAATGCATATGATCCGCGACTACCACAAAAACCTCACGGGACTCCAAATAAATTGAATCCACAACACACTCCTATATTTGATATATAGAACAGTATGTTAATGTATCGAATATACGTACCTTTAAATGATATTCAATTAGGTGGAGACCCACCCTTCTTGGCATCCGAATATGCCTTGTGATACTTGGCAATGGATTCCTCTGTATGTCCCATAATAGAATTCCTGTGAGTTCTAAATAGGCAACCCTGTAGGGGCTTGGTCAAATAGTCGGATACCATTTCCTTAGTTGGATGATATATAACACTCATACTTCCATCCTTGATCTTACTTGTTACATAGAAATATCGAATGTTGATGTGTCTAGTCCTTTTGGTACTAGATTGTTTACCATTTCTTGCTAACAGAATTGTACTTGTATTATCTTGTTGTATCACAATTTCAGATCCAATCTTCTTCAAAATTGAATCGTTGTTAATTGATTTGAGCTGTTCTCCTACAAACAACTGCACCCATTCAACAAAGTTCATTGCATCATCGACCCCAACTAATTCTGCTTCCGTAGAGCTCTTGGTGTTGATCTTTTGCTTATTAATTGACATTGCCATCAGGGCGCTTTGTCCCAGTGTTAACACAGCACCGGTATGGCTTCTCATGTCCTTGTGTATTGCAAACGATGCATCCACTGACCATAGTAGTTTTCCAGTACCATCCCATCCCAACAAGAGTGGAATGGATATAGTTAGCCGTAAATATTTGATCACCCTGGTTAATTTCCGGTAATCTGACTGGGTTGGAGCTTTCACTCTAGTACATAGATACGCGACAGCTACTTGTAGGTCTGGTCTCGCTCTCTTTGAAGCAAACAGCAGCCTAGCTGTTGTTCGATGGAAGAAATCCGCTTCTTTTTCATTAAGCAGTGGTGAATCTTCATCCGCATCAAACAAGTTGCCACTTGCTGGTGTAGGTGATGTTCCTCTCATATCATTAGGCATTTCGTCCAGGATATCCTCCAAGTAGTCGTACATAGTGAAGATTACCTTCCCCTTCTCACTGTAATCAATAGTGATACCGAGATAGTCATGGACCAATCCGGTGGTAGCAGCAAGTGGCTTTCTTGTTGTACCAAATTGCTTGTTGAGGTCGGTTAGTACCGAATCCACAACAGATTGCTTGACGTGTGATATCTTTAAGTCATCCACATGGAATTGGATCGTAACTTGGTTGCCATCAATCATTTTATTGAACGTGCATCCATCATAGCAATTTTGTTCATATCCCCATTCCACTAATTGCTTACTAAGCTTGTCGTAGAATAATTTAGCACCAAGTAGTGTACCATACACTGCTTTAGTCAGCTTGGCATAGAGATGTTTCTTTCCATTCTTGCCAGGTACGAGATTCTTCGTGTACTCAGGGTTTATTTTGCATATCATACCGACCATTACTCCATCGAATTTGAGCCAGCAGTCATGGTCTGCTGGCCAGTCAGCTTGTAGGAATGCTCCCGGGATGTCGCATGTCGCAACATACCTGCCTTCTATCGCATCCATTAAACATGATGTCATCAGTGCATATATCGAGACTGTCGGGGAGCTAGACTCTTCCTTAGTGATATATTCTCTTTGTGGCCGGCCATCGGCACAGCCTCTGGCCTTGATCTTTCCACAGCGCTTTCTTTTTAAGAACATGAGGTAGTTGAGAGCCTCATAACGTATGTGTTGATTGACTTCAGATGGATTAAGCATTTTTACTGCATTCATTCCTAAGAGATTATCATCAAGTTCTTTCACTGTTGCTTCATACCCAAGATCCTTGAATTCCTTCAGGCCTCTGTTAAACCATACTGTGGCGTAGACTTGGATGCTTCGATGTTGTTGTAAGAGGCAATGGTGTTGAGAACATAAGCATGTGATGATTGGGCCAAGGCCCAATATGAACCTGGGTCCATACAAGCTCGGGCGGGACGGATGGTTCATCTACTGCAGTATCAATGACTTTGTCGTTGTCAGGTGCTACAGTATTGTCTTGTATTAGGTCATCATCGAGATCTTCTTCTATCAAGTGTGTACCGTCATTGATGATGGGATACTTCTTCTTCTTGTCGCTGCCACACTCCTGCTTTGCAGCTGGTGTAGTAGTAGTAAGAGCCACTGTTGGATTGTTGGCTGATCGGGTTCGATTGTCAAAGATGACAGGTTCTACACCCTGATTGTGTTGCTGTATTGGGTTCTGAAAGAAGTCTATCTGCGAGTCCGGGTCATCCGAACCAAACCCTTTTGAGTCAGGGTCTGCATCATTATCTGGATTATCTTTAAGCTCCAGTTTCCTTTCTTTGTCAAGTTCATCTTGATATTCTTCATCCATTTTAAAGTCAGCATCAGACGCATTGCTGTCATCATCATTATTATCATTGGCAGCGAAGTCATCAAGTGTGATCTTGCCATTCATGTCAGAGAATTCTAAACCTTCTGGTTGTCCTTCCTCACTGCCAATGTGATTGACAGCTGTAATGGTGGCCTCACTTGTAGGTATTATTACAACCCTGTTGACCGATACGACTTGTTTGGTGCTTAGTTTGAACACGCTGTGCCCACTGCCATTGTCAGCCCTACCAATGTACAAAGCATCGATTGACTGCTCTTGATCAGTACTGTTTGTACCACCTGTAAGACCTTGGACGTATTGCCCTATTTTGATAGTAGGACATCTGAATTTCTTACCACTAACGATTTCTCTTGGTGATAGGATGGCATGTATTCCATTGCTCTTAGGTAGAGAATTAATCATTTGAGCAACTTGGTGTACCATTTCAATGGTGAACCTCATTGGGAGTTTCTTGTAGGGCATCATTAGCCTAACGGCTCGGATCCTCTCCTTGAGGAACCTTATTTGCCTTTCAATAGTCTCCACATGCCTGTTGGCATCACATGTTGATAATGTTATATTGTACGGATCTCCTTCAAGCTCGTGCTTGATGGATTTGAATGCTCCGTCAGCTTCAATCGTTACGACCTTAAACACACTCCTACTTTTGTAGGACTGCACTATTTTTAGAATGCACGCCAGTATGGCTTCACGATTATTCTTTCTTACACAGTACGTTTGTAGCAGTCCAATGTGCTTGGAGTGGGCTATTAGGAACTTGACTCCATTCACATGCATAAGATCGATTGATATGTGGACATCAGTGTATTCTTTCAGTATGAATGATGGGAGTTCTGAAGTATCGTTCTCCGGCATCTTGCTTGGTTGTTTGACAGTCTTTCCATTCAGGGATGGGAAGTCTGGACCATAGATTTTCTTTGCAATACGAATGTCCCTTCTTGTGAACCTGTTGTAGCCTATGATGTTGTGTTCCACTGCATTGGCCAGGTCAATGTCGCTAGGACATGCCAGTACTTGTTGTAGTTCTCTAACCTTGGCAGCTCTTCTGCAATCAATTGCTGAGAACTGTGCACTCTCGCCTTTAACAGTTTGATGTGCCATTACAACATGGTCGTTGCTATCCGTACCGATGTCAATACAGTACATGCCATTGGATGTCTTAGCGAACCGTATGTATGAGCCGTCATCGTTGAATACATATATAGCATTGTCAATCGCACTGTCCATCACTACCCTTTTAGTTTCGGTAAGCATGGCCAGTGATAGAAGGTTAGCTACTCCATTTGGATAGTAGTAATAGCCATCACGAGGAAGAGGCAGTGTGTTGAGGTCATCACAAAGACGTCCTATGTCATTAACAGGATTCAGGTTATAAGGAATTTTGCCGGTATTTTACGCGTGTTAAAAACACGCGATAATTTCCATCTAAAAAAATTCAAAAAAAGATGAAAATCTTTGGAGGTGCAAATGGAGATGAAGATTGCGACAAAATAAATTTAAATTTGACGCATCAAAGAATCGAACTAGCGTCCGTTCAACGAGCTCGACGGGGTGATTCCATCTCCACCACAAGATTAGTTACGTTACTTTGTACCAGTCTATGAATATTCTGAGTATATAAACTTTAAAAAAATCGCGCAGAAAACCCACTCAAATTATTCCTCGTGCTTTTACTCGCGCCGGGTTCAATCCCTGCACCTCTTCGCGAATTTTCCTAGAGGGCTCTTCCGATTTATTATTATTGCCCCGTATTACGCTGTAGGTGCGGCCCATACAAAGCTTTTTCCGCGTATTCTAAGTATATAAAAAGACACGTGCCCTTATTCGGAGACGCGCTGTGTCTCAATAGGGGGGTATAAGTCCAATTTTTGGGGGAGATATGTCCCCCCGAAAAATACACCCCAAAAAGTGGCGCCCCGTGGGGAGCCATAACCTGAATCCTGTTAACTTGGAACTTCGAATCGGTGGTTCGAACAGCGATGGATTTGCTGTCATCAGAAAGTATGTCAGCTAGCAGGAAGGCATCCTTAAATATGTGAATACTAGATCCACTATCAAGAGCAATGGTGGTCCGTGGGCCAACATGCTTACCCCCACTCCTTGCTTCCGGTGGTTGAACTGTCCCGGACATTTCAAGTGTCGGAGGCAAATTAGAAACAAATATAGGATCAGTAGTAACAGATACAACTTGGTGGTTGAGTACATAAGCACTATTCCAAATCATACCACCAGTCCAGTAGGGAGAGATGGCGTCATACCATGTGATGTCTAGATAGGATGGATCATCTATAGGATAGAATGATTGAGGTATAGTCGGAGCGGGCAGAGCATTGCGGGTTTTATACCGTATTGGTTCCCTTTGGTACCAGGTCTGGGTCCGGGGATTGGATCGTACCTGGGTTTGAGTGTGCCAGTAATCGGCCCATGGTTGTGTTATTATAGAACGCTTGGTTGCAAGTCGCTTTTTAGCATGGTACATAGCAGAGTGCCTCCCTGAGGAACTCTTGTTGTTGCTGGAATTATGTCTTCTACATATGCCTGAAGGGCGTATGGCCATGGATGGATTAGTGTTTATGCAAACACTAGACATCAAACGTTCAAATCGTTGAATGCAATTGAAAATTGGATCAATATAGTTGAAATGACGGAAAACACAAGACTCAATTTTAACTATGGCAGTACCGACTGTCAAGATAGAATTAGCGATTGCTTGGAGTAGCTTGTAGGCAATTCCAAAAATTGGAATGAATATGTTGTTGAAACACATTGCTGAAACGACAGTAGGTAGGCAGCTTTGGTTATATAGAAGCCAAGTTAAGCAAATCAATCCATAGATGGGTCTGATCCATCCAGTGTCGTACGGTTCATAGGGCATTTGATCTTCCGTTTTTAAGACCGGCCGTGACGAAAATCCTGAGTGTAACCTGCAATGTAACCTTGGTTTACTTCTATACCAAGAATATGCTTAAATCCATTGACTGTCATCTTGTGGAAGGAAGGCTTGTTGTATTGTTGGAATACATCATTGATCGTGTTATTTCTAATCACATTTTCAAGTTGTTCACGAGAATTGATGCGACACTCTGTCATCTTTCGAGTTACCTTGTTGATCCAACGTGTAGGCTTGCGCCTTTGTTGGTATGATGCTACTGCAACAATAGTATGATGCAGTAGAACATGAGCTGCAGGGTAATTGATTGGTTCATCATCTCTGCCGATTTCACCACACATAACCTCATACAGGGCACGGTTGTGTCCGAGGTGCTCTTTGTGTCTGTATCTCTCCTCTTTGAGGAGACGCACGGTGTTGGTATGAAGTGGTGCCTGACACACTGCAATCATCTTCATTCGGATATCAGTTGAGGCTTCAGTGACATCACAATCTTCAAAGATATCTGTCAAGTCACTGATATCACAGATTCCTGCAATCTGTAACTTCAAACGAAGGACATCTGAGTAGTCCACAATAGCTTCTGGTGTTGTACCTCCATATTCATGGCTGATGAGACCTAGGTTGTCTACTTCATAGTGTCTGATACGGACGTGGTCGCCTGGATTGTTCACTCGTTGAGCTGTTAGATAGACCACAGTTTCAAAATCATGTTTGTGGTTAATCACATAAGGAGATTTTCTAATAGTAGATGGGTTCCGAATTTCATTAGACTCTCCAGATGAAGATTCTTCATCAGAGTTACCATTTGCATTGGCTGCTTGATCAACCACATGTGCAAAGCACAATAGGTCTGGCTCGTTGTCTTCATAGGCCTCATCAGCATCTTGCAGGCCGGCAAAGCTAGCACCGATGAACATTTCTTCGTCAGCTGCAGCAGTTGCTTCGCTGATAATGGAAGCCATAACTGTTGCATTGAGATTAGCTTGATTAGTGTCCGTACACTCCTCAGTTTCTTCAATTTCAATTACAACGTCACCGGTGGGCTCGATGTTTGGCTCTTTATGGGTGGGAGTATCATTTGGGATGATATCTTCCACTTCATTTTCAATAACAGGGTCGATAGTTTCATGATAGGACACGATAGCTGTCTCAGCCTCTGTTTGAATGCTGAATGTAGAGAGTGCAGGTTCTTGAATTCTTGATCAACCTTCACGTTGCTTTGGTTCTGCGCACATACAGATCTAAGGATGAGCAAAAATGCTATTAAGTCCTTTTTCTTTTCTGCATCAGCCATACGTTTGTCCATACGACAGTATGTTAGCACATTGCTGTCAATGTTTCCAATGGCAATGCGATAATAATCTTCCACAATTCTACTGTATTGATTCCAGTTCGACGACTGGAATTTCAATAGCGTGTGGTATTCAGCGTCCATTTGCTCCTTAAGAGCAGGATTGAAACACACTAGTGTGTTACCACCAGTTTCTGCACCATCTTCATCCAGGATTGGAGTCAGAGTGGAATGCACTTCCGGACTTTCCTTCGGTGTAATGAAATCGGTCCTCAATTTAGCTTCTAGATCCAGGATAGCTGAATCAAGCCCATAGGCTGCTGCCTCGGCAGCAGTACCAGCTAGGCTCTTCTGAAACACACAAAACTGACCGGCCTTGTTACCATTACCATCAGCAATTACAATGCCTTTCATGGAGCTGTTGCCGGATGCCAAACCTTTGAAGGAAGATTTCGGTGTAGGCGTTTGTTTCTTCTTAGCAGAAGTGTTGTTGTTGTTACCCTTCTTCTGTTGTTGTTTCTTCTTTGATCCAGCTGCCTTCCCTGATGTGGTATCAGTCGTTGCGGCTGTTGCTTTGTTGTCGGCAGTACCACTTGGAGGAGTACTGGATTCGTTATTTTGAGTCATCGTTAGAGTTGATATCTGGTATATTTGACTGTATCGATGATTGTTATTGATTCGATTCGATCGGATCAATGGCTTTGATTATTTATTAATTATGTTGAAAATACAATAGACACCCTCTGCAATCTGAGGTACTTGTGATTGCTATGGCTATGTAATGCTTGAAGAGACTGTATGTTTGCTAGTTAACTTAGTTATTTATATATTTCCCTATTGCATAGATAATTAATAAATAATGAGTAGTGACATGACAGTGGAGGTGCAGTGTGTACAGGTGCAATGATATTCATTTGCACAGTGTAAACACAACACATCGCCTCTTGTCAATTGTCAGCCACACAACTAGATAACTTCACATGTTTTATTATTGTGAGGAAGCGACGTGCGCAGATGTCATAATGCATATGATCCGCGACTACCACAAAAACCTCACGGGACTCCAAATAAATTGAATCCGCAACAATTACATCATTAAAGAAGCCTGGTACATTAAGAAAACTGTCAATACCAAGAGCAGGTCCTTTTATAAAGTGATCATACAAAACAATAATGGATCAATCTTAATTGAATTAAGTCCAACACAAACCCAAATGTAAACAAAAACGTGTATCACCATACTATGCAATGGAAAATCCTAGTGAATAATCATATCAACAAAAGTAAATAACAATGTAACTATTTCAACAAACTAACAACTAAAATAGATTTAAGGAGAATGCCGTGCGTACATATTATGGGATTAAAACACTAGTGAATGATCACTTATTGCTCTAATTGACTAGTGAAAGATACTACTCTATGATATTAATCAATAGATGTATAGGTATCTATAATGTAGACTAACCTCATAATTAATATATATCATTGTATAGAAAAGCCTATTTTCTAGATTACTAGTTCAGAGAATGGCAAAACAGTTAGTCTAACATCAGAGGTAAACCCACTCAACCTACCAAGACGTCCAAACAATCTTAAAGTACACAACATTTGCTACAATGGGGAAGCAATATCGAAGGAGTAATTTGATATATATTGGGTATTAACCTGGCCTGGGATTTGGCTTATCAATGCCGCCAAAGAAAGATAAAGCACCCATTGATTTCGACAGACTGAGACGTTTGATGCGGGTAAAGTTTATAGAGTTCCCTGACTATGATTAAAAAAGAACGTACAACCCAAAACTGTATATAAGAGAAGAAAACTTGCAGATTGGACAAAGCACCAAGGAAAATAGAAACAGCATTTAACAAATTCGAAGAAGCAACTAGGAAGGCATTCGGGAAAAGACCACAGGTAGGAAACCTACATAAAACAAAGATTGAACTACTGCGAACAATAAGAAAAGAAAGGAAATTTATTATTGTAGCAGCAGATAAGAACTTGGGACTGTGTATCCTGGAGATAGAACAATATATAAAGAGATGTTTGAGCAACCACCTTGTTAGGAAAGAAACCTACAAAGAGCCTACAGAATTAGAAGCAGTAGTACTCAACGAAAACAACTTCAGATGGGTATGCAAAGTCTTCAACAACAAGCCACAAAAAGCATTTTCAGAGGAGGACCGCGAATTCTTTATAGATTCAATACACGGGAAATAGATGGATTCAAACGAATGCATCCAAAAGACAGCCTCTGTATTCCATCCTTCCAGGCAATGCAGAAAATGATGCAGTTTGCTCACAAAAAAAAAAGCATTTTCACTAGGCCACCCAGGATGGTGCTCCATCAGTTTTTTCGGAATTCAAATACTATTTACCCAATCTCTCTATACTACAATCAAAACGTACTGTTTTGTAGGTCACAGTTTACTGCTGAGGAAGCCGAAGTGCAAAAAGTAGGTCAACAGTTTCAGTAACATTAGTCCTTGTGTACATAGTCCACTCCTTTAGCATTGAGCTCTATATTATTATCCGCATGCCACACTTGGTTACTTCACTATGCATCATGCCATTTTCTTTACAGTACCACTTTTGTAGCCTATTGTGTTGTCAAGGGCATGTCTGCTCTACAACCTGCTGGTTGCATAACAAATAAAATATTAAGCCTGCAGTCCAACAGTTCCCATGGACAACATACAGCAGTTACAATATTAAGATGAATTTCTGAGGCCAAGGAAAAGTCTTTTTTTCTAGTTGGAGACAGATTAGGTTGGTGAGACATATCACGTGTAATCCCTCTCGAATGGCTCTCAATAAAAGGTTGGCTTTCTACCATTCTTCTCAATCGTTTTTATGCGCAATAGGTGTGGGTCTAAATCGTGAGACGGTGACTGAGTGATATGAGCACCAGCAATGCTCGACAACGTCCGTTTGTGTGAGACCAATGAAAATGGGTAAAAAAAAACCTACGGTTGAAAAAGTATTTAAAGAAAGCGCTGGACGTGCCGGTAAAATTTCTAGACGGGGATAATGGCTATTTTTTGTCCTATGGATATTTTTCCACAACGTTTGCATCCACGACCCTTTTCGTTCGATTTGATTACCAATGCAGCGTGCATTTAAAATGTATGGTAAATTTAGCCATAACAACATTAAGTATCCACTGAAAGCATTTTTTAAGGATTGTGGATCAAAATGCAGTTGCGTGAGGTTGCAAATCCGGTGATCAAGGTAAAAATAAGGTCGAGGAACCAAGCTCTCTGAGCAACGCGATAACTTGCTTTCACTGGCAAATCAAGCTTATTCACATGGCCAAACCGACCTCAACTGCTGCGAATCATCACTTTATAACAGATTAGTGTTTGAGTCGACAGTTGCTGAGCCTATTTCATTAGCTCGAAAGCCTAATCTGACAATAGCTTTCAAAATAACTACCAGATCAACATTATCGTCAACAGAAAAAGATATTTTGTTGAGTGAGCATTGGGCCTCAAAACTGGACTGCAGGTCTTAATTTTCTGTATGGACCTTCTTCTAAGTAAAAATCATTGCAATGAGATGCAAGCAACTGCTACCCGGATCGCGAACTTAGGCAACGACTTTGATAGTGCATGAAGTCACGAACACAACCATTTCCCTCACGTGATTCATTCTCTGTTTAATCGATATTCCTGCAAAGACGCTCGACTAATCAGCGACGACAGTTGAGTAAATTCATTGTACACAAAGACTTTTTTTCCATCATTGAGCTAATCACATATGAACTAACTGAAATCGTCCATGGATACCCAAGAATTGCTTGCTATTACTTTAGAAAATATCGTACGGTTTTTGACATAGACTCCGGATGAAAGTAACGCTTAGCATCTAATTCATTGATAAGATATTTTTAAAGTGTGGTGACCATGAGGCCAGCTCAAAGCGCTATAAAACGTAAACAGCCTTCCATGGTTCTACGTGATAGGCGCAGATCTGATCTCGGACGGAGGATCGTTTTGTAGGAGCACACGAATTGTTTCTTTTGTGCTTCATAGCATATTCAAAGGAAGAACTCGTCTTTAATAATGGTTGCTTGTTCGTGAGCATCAATAAAGGAAAGTAATCGGATCCTACTTATACATTTTAGATCAAAACGTATTAACTTTGGATCGCATTAAAGGTTGTCTGAAGCCTTTGGTACCATTTGCTCCCCATGATTTTACAGTGATTGTGCTTTAAGAGGAATAAACGGTCAGAGTAGTGTTCTTGCACAAAGTTTGCCTGTTAATGATGGACAAAGTCAAATCTCCCCCTTGATCAACAACTAATTTAGGTCCAGGCGCCGATGAAGTCTGATATGAGTACAATTTTGACGTACCGTTGGTTGAGCTTCACCTCTTCATAGACTTGAACAAGAAATGAGAGCTTGAAGTAAGAACGTAGTTGGCGGCTAATTCGGGTAAAGATCTACTAGAAAGTGTGACAACGGTGTCCCGACTTAGGAAAGAGGATCGAAAAAAAGTTATACTTGCGGGAAAGACCGGCTAGGACTATGAAAAATGCATTTTTCTTTGTTTCTGCGGGAAAAACTAAGTAATTATTGCTATCGTTCAGAATGCAAGCTTTGCACCTTGAATGATGAGAAGGCTACGTTGTTTCACGAAGTCTAAAATCAATTTTATAGAATGCAACAGGACTCAGATGCTGAATGCTCAAGCAACACTGTAGAAATTGTCGTACCGATGTTCAATCAGAATCTAACGTCATGATCGAACGACTGGTTAGATTTTGCATGTTCATAGAAGCAGGAGAAGACGTGACTGCACAGTTGCTCGTTAAAGATCATAAAGGATCCTGCTAAGATTCTTTCCCCTTCAAGGGACGCAATGGTTAGTAGTTGTAGAAGAGCTCACATTAGATAACAGAAAGACTACGAAGATAAATTGAATGCCGTAGTCAACGCCAAAGAAAATGTGTCTTCCTCAGGTGAGTTTTAGCCCGAGCCGGAATTCATGAGCTGTTTCAAGGAAGTTATAGCGGACGATAATGACACATAGCTCTATGGAGGATAAGGACCAAGTTAATTCAACGACTTTAAGCCGCATACAGTAGCTTGGTACAAAAACCGATCACTCTGCACCTTAATTACTACTGAGAAAAAGGATATTGAAAGAACGTTGGATGGAAATCAAAATGTTATGTAAAGAAACCATTCAATTTGACGTTTATTGATCGCAGATTTAAAATTATACACGCCTGTTTATTCTTGAAAGATTATTCCCTGTCTGTAATTTAAAAGAGAGCATTGACCAGAAGTAGTTGCCAATCAACGGAAATATTGGATCTACTCAGCACGAAGGCCTCCTAGATTTAAGCATATTTGTTACACTTTTCAGTACAGTACCTGTCACACTGAAAATTGCGCAAGAAATCATCGACATTCAATCTGACTCGAATTATAGAAGATGATGGATGGTTTATGATGACGGAATTAGGAGGAGAATGCGCAACACTTCTGATTATCAGGATTCGTACTAGATGGAGGACTAAAAATAATGCAATTATTATGACAGTGAAAATTGATTAAAGGCCTCTCCACCCACATGACATCAAATTGTACCTCTATTTGAAGTGCACTAGTGGACTTGCTGATTTTTCGTCCTACATTATGACCATGTTGTTCGTTATAGTTTCTTTGTAGCAGTAGTGAACTATTTTTTGTCCTTCTTAAAATTTCGAAATTGTTGACAGGAAAAATGACAAGTTTGCAGAAAAGCCCATAGATTTCACTTATTCCTACAGAAATCTGCTTATTCCAACTATTTCTCGACAAATGCTGATAAGCATGTTTTCTAAATTCACAGTAATTACCTCCACTTATGTCAAGTAACTTAATGGTTGAACAGGCTTTTCCAATGTGACAAATGTGCTTCTACTGGCCATGCTACTACTGTACCATATGCAACATGAGCTTGTTCACGCACAATGGAGCAGCACAACTAAAAATATCCACTGCTTTCTCTCCAAATTTGCTCCTCCCACAGCCCCCACTTTGTGGTTAAATGTGTGCCAAAAGGAACACTTGAAGCATTTAGTAGCAGCAACTGATCTTACCATAAATATCAGATTCTTATCTAGTTTTTTACCACACTATTAGAATAGGATGGTTGATGGACTGTAATCTAATTTAATTCCACCCATTGATCTACTATTTGTACGTAGATATTTATAGCTGACTATTTCGTCTTTAAACTCATCTCTGTAAAGTGAGGTTGGACTTTGAGCTCACCCCAGTAGAGCAAAGTGTGCCTTGAAAGAACAGTAGGCAGTTTGTGTTTCAGTTTGTTTGGTACTAAAACAGGATGGAATAAAAACAACGTCTTGTTTGTAGAACAATATTCCCACTGAATGGATTTCGTTGAGATTGATGTATTCTATTGTGAGGTGGATTCTTGTTGTCCTTTCTTTTGGGCTAGACTTGGTGCACCAGGGAATAGGATTAGCTGTCATCTATGGTAGTGCTCTGCTGGTTGTGGACTTAATTAACACGCGCAAATACCACTAAATAGGAGATGAACACCCTGGGTGTTAGTTTGATTCTGTGATTGATAATGTTCTGTATAACCAGCAAGTTCAAGTATTTGGACTGTCAATTTGGTGGAGAGGTAGCGATGGGTGTGCGTTGTTTCATTATTCATCTTTATTGATTCAATGGGTGTCTCTTGTAGTTAGTAGAGAAGCAAGTTTATATACCTAGAAATGCATTCAATATTCAATAGCTTCTACTCAAACGGTCCGAGTTGTGGGCGGTAGTTTAATTCCATGTGTAATAAAGGATTGGACACAGGGTGTCTCCATCCAGTATCAGCGTGCCAATGTGTTGGAGAGGCATGATTCTCTTTTCCTGTATTGGTGCACGATAATCATTCCTTTTCTTTCCAATACGATTGGTGATTTTCTCAAATATTAGCCCCCATGGAGAGCTATATATAACTTGTTATTTAAAAGCTGCCGCTTTGCTCCTGAAAGCCTTAGAAAGACAGTGAGTCAACGATCGACCCGCCTATTCTTTATCTATATTATTTGTTTGTTTACTTTGGTTCATCTCCAAATCTATCTGCAATAGCTTGTGTCTCAACGTCTAATACTGTTGGTGCTCTGCTAGTCGATCTCTTTTTTTCCAATTTTTCATACAGTGTGGACATAAGGCTATTCATTTTGTATTTTGCTTTCAGGACTGGTGATACTCTGCTGGATGATCGTTTCTTTCGTAGTCTAGTGAACATGTTTGTCAATGGATTATTTGACATTTTCTTTGTTGTTGTTCTCGTGGATGTTTTCCGTGATACTGTAGTCTTTGCTGGTTTGTTAGCTGTGAAATGTTTCCATATGGGCTTGCTGCTGTCTTTTGCTAGTTCCTTCACTCCTACTTATCATGCTGTGGTCTATCACCGTTTTCCATCTGTTTATCCACTTTTTCATTTGTTGGTTTGTCTCTACTAGCCTCACATTGATTGGTTCATTGAATATCTTCAGTTCATCTTCAGGTAATACCATTTCTTTCAGTGTATATAAGTGTGAGATTTGCTCTGATAAGGAATCATATTCTGCTGCTATTCTTCCCCCGGCGTATTACTGGTGTAGTTCTGTCAACGCATCTTTCTTTCCATAATTCTGCTATGATGGGTACTATTGATTTGGAAGACTGCTTGGAAGCGTCCTGTAGTTCTTGTTGTCTTCTTACCCTGGTCATTTTTCTTGTATTGTTCTTCTTGTCTTTTCTTCTTTCTTTGCTTCTTTGCATGCAACCTTGGTTGCTGTAGTTTTCTTCTGTTTGTGTATGTTGTCTGTTGTATTTTCCATTGTTTCGTGAATTTCCCTCTTAGTAGATTGCCCCATCCTATTTCTTCTTGCTCTTCTATGAGTAGGTCGTATCGTTCATATCCTTCCTGTCATTTGATTTGTATCATAGCTTCCTGGATTGATTCTCCTTTAAAGTATGTCATTATTCCCTCCAGTAGTATGTCACATAGGTTTTCATCTACATTATCTCTCATTCTGTTTATTTGTTTGTAATTTTGGTCCTGTGTCTCCTTCTTTTGTTGTAAGTAAAGAGATGATCATCATCATCTATTGTTTCCCAGCATGATGCGCACCGTTGGTCATGAAAGTGGTCTCTTTGTGGACTCGCTCTCCTGTGGGTAGTTTCTTGATGCAGTACTTGTGCATCCATTGGATTCCTTTAATTTGATGAATGCCAATGTATGTGCCAGCTTATACATGGTAACCTGCGCACAAATTTTTCAACTCGACGAATTTTGTGACGAATTTTTGTAGGCCTTCTTGTGTTGATGCCTCAGCTGAATTCCTTTCATGTTCTCTGAAAGCACAATAAATAACATAAACTGTGCTTGCAGAGAACATGAGAAGAATTTGGCTAAGGCATCAACACAAGAAGGCCTGCACAAAATTCCTAACGAAATTCATCACAACGAAACAATTTGGATTCACGCGGTGCTTCATGTTAAAAAAGTGCACAATGGAGTTTTAATTGTATATTGTCTAAAACCAAAACTTCTTTGCCCACCTAGGACTGGAACCACTCTCCATTAGTAGAAGTAAAATACTACTACTTCTTAGCTATTATTAGTATGTTAGCGCGGTGCAACAGATAAATAAAATTTCTAGTTATTAAAAAACGGGGAACTCAATTAGTGAGAAAAGTAATTAGGGGGAAGATTACAAGGTATGAAAAGAGACGTCCTGTCCTCGCTTTCTCACAATAAAATAATAAAATTGAATTCGTCGGAAGACAAAAAATGAATCAAGAATGCTTTCCAACTCGCAGGGCACAGGATACGTGGATCCACCGAAACGCGACAGATGATGATCACATCATACACATCGGCTTGAACGTCTTCACGAGAATTAAAAGTCAAGCCCAATCTGGATTACTGGAGTCGATCTAGTTTCCATTCGCACTATCACGTCTTCCAGCGAGAATGATTTCGATTTTCACAACTTGTTTCACCGCACTGTTCCTGCTTTTAGCAGTGAGCACGAACAATAACGGATGCCTGGGATTCTCTCTGACGATGTCCACTTCGTCCATCAACAAAGGATCGGCGGCCAAGCCCTTCGAGAAGAAAAAAATTGCCGTGTTCGGCGCAGGGGGGTATATGGGTGCATGTGTTTTTCGGTTTTCTACAGCGTGCTGGTTCATTGTACGGCACGGGTATCGCTGGAATCGGAGGCACCGAAGCCATTGTGGCCACGGCTTCTGGTTCTGCGGGTCTCAATGGCGTTTTTGAGCGGCAATTTTGTCCTTGCCAGGCAGACGAGACTTTTATCCGACCAAACGGATATCGATGTCGGCCGAAAGTATTGAATCGAAAATCGGTGGCTTCGATGCTGCGATTGTGGCCACTCGATACTGTTTCAAGACCGTGTCGGTCACGGAGTGGAACATACCGGAAAGGGTCCGAATGACAAAACCAAAGAATTTTACATGGATCAACCCAGGTCGGCCACATCCGCTTTAATGGACGATCCCGAATATTCGGCCAATGTATTCAACAACACACTGGCAGCGTGCAAAAAACTCGAACAAGTTGCGCCATTTGGTAGTCATCGAAACCGACGCAGAGTTCGACAACGGCTTTGTAGGAGACAAATACCTTCAGTTATTGGAGGAATCAGAAGTACCGTACACCTATATTCGTCCCGTGGGAAGGCTCGATAATATCAAAAACTTTACTTTTAAAGAAAGGAATTCAATCGGGATCTGAAAATATCCAGAGCGAATTCGGTCGAAGAACTGTTGCCGGTCGAAGAAAACAAAACAGTCTACCGGGAACATATTGCAGCTGTATGCGTCCAAGCACTCATGACTTTGGGATGGAGGACAATAAGTGATTCAAGTCGACCAATCTCCTGGCGAGCTAGATCTTGATCCTCGCAAGGTCACCCCATCCAAGGAATGTTGCGTGAATTCAGTGATCATAATGAATGCTCTTGCAGGAATTCCTTAAACTCGTTGTAGTAGTCCAATCTTTCTCCGATATTTATTAATTTAGACAGTTAGGAATGTTTACACCGTAGGTTTGATTCTAAATTTTACGAATGAATTCAGTAGTGCATAAATGAGCAACAATTGATCGATCCGAACTAAAATCATTCATTTTTTGAAATTGTACATTTATTTAATATACATATTATTATTGTTATTGTAGCTATATGGGCTTTCGCCCGACCTAAGTGATCAATAGTTTGAGTTGATCACACCTCTTCAAAACAAAACCCATATAACAAATCACTGCACTTGCTGTACCACTAGCCGCTCTTGGGATATTTACACGAATTGGCGGCATCACCCCCAAAAGGGCCCTAGATTTCATAGCAAAGACATGGTCCATCTTGTCCACCTTGACCATGTCATAATAGGGGCTCATATCCGGTCTCTCGTGTGCAGGTTCCTCAGGAATGACAATACGAGGAACGCCACTGTCAGTAACTGACATGGGGGAACCACACATCAGCGATCTTGTTTCTGGAGTCATGGTGTAGTCCTTGTTCTGATTTAATTTCCACTCTACCCGAGCGGTACAAAACTGTAGACATCGCAGTTCCATAGACATTAGGAGATCCATCCCAATGGAAAAGAAGGGTCGGCTTGAAGTAGAATCTTGAACGAGCAGCATTGGAGGTTGATTGCCATTGCGCGGCTTGATACCAATGCACAGGACAGCATGGTAAACTCGGTCTTCTGGTCCCTCGCCGCGTTTGTTCTTTTCGTCCCGGTAGTAGTCTGATACTTCTCCCGTGAATTTTTGTCGGTCATAGTTTTCAAAACCTGGGAGAACTTCAATGGAAAAACAACAGGGCGACCATACTTTAGAATTTCTTCCAAATTCAGATAGGTAAGGTATTCATTGTTTTGAAACGTGCTGATTTGCTCAATTTCTTGGGGGTTATCACCCATGTTACCAAAGCTCTTGAGTAGGGCAGCAAGCACTTTGTGGAGATAGGCACCCTTCATATCCGTCAGGGTAAAATTCGCGATCATTTTTCCACAGACCTCATCACGGACGTATCGCGACACATTCAATTTGAAGACTTCTGTGTCATTCTCCCCGTTGTAGGAACAGTAATGAAGCAAGGCCGCACATGCAACAAACGCGCATACGTAGGAACTGTACGTTTGGATGTGAATGAAAGGCTTCATTTTGGGTTTGGCTTTAAAGATCGTAATGACACGCTCCCACTTCCACTCTGGATTCCTTTTGATGTAGGTGGGATAGCTCTGTTCCATCATGGTAGCAATGGGGCAGACACGACCGCCACCAAGACGAACGAAGCTCGTCATTCGTTTGTAGTTAGGTGAACCTGTGTGTAAAGCTGAAATAAGCGCTCGCGCCGCCTCACGAAGGTAATCAAATGCATCGTGCATCTCCTTTACAATCATGAAAACCAAAAGTACTTGCTGGTTCTCTGTAAGTGAGCCGAATTCTTTGTCCTTGAAGTCGTCCGATTCAGACAGTTTGAGCAGCTTGTTTGCTGTAGCAATCATCGCATCGTAGGACGCGCCCCGTGTGGCTTTTGGAGGGGTCGTATTCACATGCTTGTAGAACTTATCCCATTTTGGATCTCGATCATCACAGCTGTTGTTGTTACTGCTGCTACGAGGCGTTGTGAGACCAGAAGCAGCACTCGTAGATTCGGTAGAGTCGGTATCAAGCGAACAAGAGACTTGAAGCATCTTGCTGAGAGCTTTCTCCTCGGAAGAGCGGGGGATTTTGTCCATGTTTGTGAGTAACTTGTTTGTTGATTGAGATAATGATAAAATGGCGTCCTGTTTCTGGTTCTTGCTGCTCTGTATCGTATTGTCCACTCTGTTTATATTCTGTTTGCTGTGGTGTATCGAAAACGTTATGTCCTTCTCAATTGATGTTCTTGTTGTTGCTGCTTTTGCTTCCAAAAAATCGCTGTCTTTTTTTTATTTATGTTTGCTTTTCCAATCCTTTGTTATTGTTATTTGTGTGTGTTCTATATTTTCTTGAGACTCGACTCTTCCAAATTCTTATGATCCAACGTTTCAAATCAAAACTAGTTCATCAACCTGACGATGTTGTGGTTTCTATCGTCTGTTGGAGACTTCTTGCCGCAAAAAAAGTAACGGCAAACTTATTACCGTATAGTATACCAGTTGTCACTGTTGGTTTCAACCTATCGTGGACAATGCAACTCCTGTTTCCTTTTTCTCAGCTTTTAAATTTTTTAACAGACGCCTCAGCTACTACTTCGAAGTAAGTGAGGTTTTCCTGCGAATCGCTATTCTCTGTCATTTCGTTGCTGAAATTTAGCGTGACTCAATAAGTCACGAGTCCAATTTCGCTTAAGTTAATTCTTTACACCGGGGGAGTTGGAAATTTATCTAAACTTTTTCTTTCCCCGAACCGATATGAATGATCGATCATCAGAGTAGGAAGCTAGCTACATACAGTACTCTACTACAGTACTTACTGTACGAAGTCAATCTCGAATGAATCAATGATAGGGAATAAAAGATTAAAACGCCACAAACTATTAATAACTTTCTTATAAAAGAGAGATAGCGATATCAAAATGTCGTCACCCGAAGCTGGTACGGATTACATTAACGACAATGACAACGAAAGCATCGACAAAGTAACCGCGAATTCGTACGGCAATTTGGATATCGTAGATTCAGAAAAAGAATGTTGGATGATAAGAATTCGTAAGTTGTTCTGAAGAAAACCATAATACGATCATCGTATGAATTTGTGATAAAGATACTAACTTAATCGTGATTTTACAGCACCCAAATTGGCCTCAGCGTGGGAGGATTGCCCTCCAGGGAGCGTTCTTGGAGAACTCGTGTTTCGCAAAGGTGAAAAAGGAAAAGGTCCTAATCTCAAAAAAATAAAACCGTCGCTGGAGGTAGATGTCGATCCAAACGTCGCGAATGGAAGCTTCGGTAATGGTGGTCCTACAAGTAGTAGTCAACAGCAAGAACAACTTCCTCTTCACTACTCTTTACAGGCCATGACGAAAAAATTGCCCACACTCCATCCATTCAGCAGAAATGCCAACGGTTCCGTTAAAATACACGGAAAAGTTTCTAGGACTGCAAATCTACAGGTCGTCCAAGACGCCAAATATCGTGCCTTGTGCAAGAGCCGCATCCTGAGCACAACTGTTCACAACCAACGGTTTGTAAAACCGGTAGATAGCAATCAGGTATTATCTTTGTTAATTGTTTCATGTTTTATGTGTTCTTTTTTTGAATTAAATCCTACGTCCTTTTGTGTTTTCAAGCTCATAGTTATTGTATTTTATTTCCAATCAATTTTTCAGGTCGTACAACAATCAAAGAGTACCGGCGCAAACACCAACAAAAACAAACACATGAGTACCGCTTCAAATTCCACTGCCAAGCAGGGTTTCGGTGACGCCGTTCACTTATTTGGAAAGCGACTAATGGAATCTCAGCAACAACAAGCCGCTGCTTACAAACTTGCTTTGTCTACTGGACAAGGTCGCAATGGGAACAAAAGGCGTCGATTCGCACAGGAGGAACCAGTGAAATCAATTATATTTCAATTGTACGAAGACAAACCATATTGGACCACTAAAGATTTACGAGCGGCATCGTAAGTATTTATTTTCGTGTTTTCGTTTCTCCGTCTCCCGAAAAGCACGATACGATAAGATGAATGACATTCCACCCACAACAACAAATCTTATTCTCTCTCTCTCTCTCTCTCTCTCTCTCTTACAATACAGTGGTGGTCGGCCTGAAACTGAGATCAAAAAGGTGTTGCAAGAGATTGCGATCTATCATCGCTCCGGTGAACAAAAGAACACTTGGGAACTCAAAAAAGAATACCAAGGTGGCGCTGGGAAGTAAAATAAAGTTGACGACGGTAACATAATTTTGTCTGAGAACCCTCGACAAGATTGCATGCGTCGCTAGAGTATCTATATCTATTGAAAATTCTAAACCGCGAAGAATTGGGATGTAATGTTTAAATCTGAACTAAATCCTAAGGTTTCACTTAGGCTTAGCCAGATAGTCATCCTTATGATTCTTCTACAGTATAACCACATGTAGCTACCACTAGACAAACAACGATTGTTTATGATTTTGTATCGAATCTTTTCCTGTAAAATTCACCCAGTTACCATCCATTCCGTAGGTTTAGACTTTTTGTATTTGCATTGATCATTAAGGACACCCTTAATAGTTTTATCTTTTGCAAGACCATGTCTTTCAGTTCTCCGTTTTCCTCTGATCCCAAGCTGCAAAGCTACTGGCAACGGCAATTGTTTCATCTACAAGGTGTAACAGTAATATTATTGTGAAGGGAACCTTGTTACTGATTGTATTACTCCAATTTTAAGTAGCATTTTAGCTGATGTTTTCAATATTATTAACAGCATAAGTCAGCAACATTTCTATCCCCAATTGAGCTTGGAGAATTCTTTCTGTCTATAGGTTGATTCAATATTGAATTACTTTGTTAGCTATCCAGTTTTGATGCCCAAAAGTATAGATGATGTTACAAAATGTGAAGCTACTGGAGCTATGCGCACACACTATAAGGAATTGAATTTAAATCTGGTCTTGATCCACAGGATATAGAATCTGTAAATTCTGATGGTTATTATGTGAGATGTGATGATGCAAGCTATCTATGGGGTTGAGTGAACAGCCTAACTAGGAGCAAATAAGACTCGTGAAGAAGGTGCAAAGAACAACAGCAAAAGAGCATGCGCCATTGCTTATATTTGAGTCAAAAACAGCATACAATGCGAATAGACAACACATGCGTGAGGGTATGTGGGTAAAATTGTCACAATTTCCCTTGGATGCGTATGTAACTGACGTAAAACCTTCAACTGTGTTGTACAAATTGGAGGGAAAGATTTTTTGTTGTCTCTACATTTTTGGCGCAATTATTTAACCAACAACCTTCCGGAGGTTGCAATTAGGGAAGCGACGAGTGCGTTCCGGCACATTTCTTCCGATCTTCAGGAACAATAATATTATTTCATCGTTTTATGATTCTTGGGGAATCGGTTAGTCCTAACTTACTGTACCCCCCCTCAAGATCCATTGATGTACTATCAGTAGGACATAATATTTCAATGCGCAACACATGTTCTCGTGCCAATTTTAATTCTAATCATCGGACACAAATATCAAAATACAAATAGTCGGAACCATGATTGCTAAGCCACTTTTCCTCATCGCACTGTTGACAGGCACCAGTTCCGCTTTCGCAGTGGTTCAGCCGGGATCTGTCATGGCCACTGTTGGTCTTTCGAAATCGTCCACGACGGCGGCAAATATCCTCCGAATGAATGGAGGTGCTGCGGCTGGAGCAGACACTCCGGAGCTCAAGGTAAGGCGAAATAATAATATGCGCTGCATGTTTATTTGTTTGTTTGTTTCTTTATCTATTTATGTGTGTACTCTATTTAAAAAAAATCCTTTCTTACGGCAAATGATTTACTACTGCAAATGAATACAAATTATGCTATTTCGAACGATCCACAGCCACCTGCTGCCTTATACCAAGGCGCCGTGGCTGCTGGAGTGGCCAAGGCCTCAAAATCGTGGATTGACATCTTTAAACTAGGAATTGTTTCTGGTTGTCATATTGCGTTTGGCGCGTACCTCGCGATCACCGTCGGGGGGTAAGTGAATGAATCATAGTTTTTACCGTTTACTGCTGTTCCTATTATTTCCTCATCATGTCATTGTAATACTTTTTATACTTTACTACCCAATACAATTTGAAAGTGCATGTCCAGGAATTGCGGCCGAAAATCCAGGGTTGCAAAAGGTATGTAATTTTTGTATGAAAGCAGGACAACGAATAAAGTTTGTGACGACAATAATATTTTCTCTGTTTCTAATTTCACGCAATGAACGTTGGTCGTTTCACTTCCTTTGTTTAACCAACAAAAATCAATTCGCTTCTACTATTACTAATAATAATATCATTGCAAATTATGGCAAAACAAACAAAACGAAACAATAAAAAGATCATTTTCGGTTCTTTCGGATTACCGTTTGGTCTCATTATGACTTTAGGTAGGCAATATATTATTTTCTGCCATTTCTTTCTGTTTGTGTATGTGTGTGTCTGTGTCTGTATATAACGCTGCTGATACGATTTCTTGTTTTTCAAAATTTCTCTCCCATGACAATTTTTCTAAAAAGTTACTGGGGGCGAATTGTTCACTGGTAACACAGCTCTCGTCACCGCTGCGTACAAGGAGGGTAAAATCGAAGGCAAGGCCTTGATCAAGAATTGGGTTGCTTCTTATGCGGGTAATTTCGTTGGATCTCTTCTCTTGGCGTATCTTGCATTCAAGAGCGGAACGTTGGCTTCCGGTCCTGCATCTGCAGCGATCGCTACTGCTAAGTGTTCACTTCCATGGGATGTTGCGTTCGTTCGTGGTATTCTCTGTAACTGGCTCGTATGTATGGCTGTTTATATGGCATCTGGCTGTACCTCGATGATCGGTAAAATGACAGCAGTATATTTTCCGATCTCAGCCTTCGTCGCACTTGGGTTAGATCATTCGGTCGCTAACATGTTCATTATTCCTCTTGGTATGCTTCGTGGTGCAGAAATTACCACCCAAGCATTCCTCTTCAAGAATCTTATTCCGGTCACTCTTGGAAATATCGTTGGTGGGGCGCTTTGTGTCATGGCACCATTTGGAGATGTTTTTGGAACATGGGGAAAGAAAAAGACAGAGTAAGGATAACATTTGACAAATGAATAATTTGCTAAATGCTCTGCCTTGCTGTCGTGAAGATATTTTTGTTATTCCTCAGCTACAATTTTTTTTAAAGAGGATTGTGTAGATTCGTCGAAAACTATAATAATTTATAATATCATCATCAATATACTACTAGTTCTTAATTTGGCTATCTACCTTTTCCCTCGAAGGACTATATGTGGTATTATTCGATAGTCTATTTTCGTACAGTCAATACCTCAAAGTTAAGCACGGATACTACAATCTTATCGTTGCTCAACACCGCTCATTTCCGATGTGATTGTTTTATGATTACGATTGATTTCGACTTCGCTGCAAACTTCTTATTTTCTACTAATATTTGTTAGTCCCATCTAATCTTGGATTTCTTTTCCTCCCATTCATGAATCGACAATGTTATAGGGAGATACGCTTTCTCAACTGGACGAGCTCCAAGCCATTGCCAGAACCACTTGATGGTAAATTTTTATGACATATTATAAGATAATATATGGAGAAGTAACAATAGGATGTAAGTATTTTAGACTCGATCGCACGTCATGGCAATTATCGATACAAAATATATTTGATTCGTCATTCCCAAACAATTAGCAAGAATTAGAATTAATGGTTTGACACACCTTGGTAGTACCCCATCCAAGTATTAATGGTTTGACCCATCTGCTTCCTGTCAGGAATGCAAACAGGTGTATACCCGCACCAACACCAACCTAAGAACACAAACGAAGAAAAGTTAGCTGACACAGGATGGAGTGGGAGGAGAGGACTATATAGAAAAAAATCAACAAACAATCTATACTTGCCGACGGATCCAAGAGATGTCTTATGGGAGTACAAAGAGATGCACACCGTACAAGAGCTCCGATCGAATACAACAACCGAGGTCTCATTCTCGCAAAATAGAAAAGTTTACTATACACCTCTCGTACGACGCCTTGTTTTTCATACACATCCGCGAACGCTAAAGGCAGATTCAAAATTCCAGTATATTTGTTCAACACCACCGAAAGTATTGTGTCACAGGCTGTAATCCTTCTTACCAAAGGAAGGCCGGATGGTGTTGATAGTGTTAGCAAGTGGGTGAGGAAGTTGCAGAGATCGTATTATTTTAATGATTTTGCGAGTACACGCGCCGCACATAATCATCGCTATCGAGTTCTTACCAATACAGTGCGTGTTGCAGTCTTCGACGAGCCGGTCGACGAACAACACCGGTAACGAGCTCGTTTATGGTCTGCCGAAACGATTGATAATGTTGCTGTTGCTTAGGACTTAGTGTTATCTTTATCGCTTTTTGTTATCTTTGCTTTCTGTTGAGACTGATTGTTTGGGTAGCAACAATGACACGGATGCATGACGACCAAGCCCCAACCCCAACCCGGCTTCGAGATAGACTGCGACGATAATGTAGCAAAGGAACACGTGGTGGCGGTGTGGTAACATGCGGAATATTAATATTTTATGATTCTGGTTCCAATAGGTGCGATAATAATTGATAATGGTAACGATATTAAATATTACAATTTTAAAATTTAAATTACAACATCTTTTTAGATGAACTTTTTAGGACTTCAAACTAACTTTAACGTTATTCAAGCTTATACCAGTATTGATTATAATAATAAGATATTGTCCTACTTCCTTCGTGCACCAATAAGCGTTCACATAAATAAGAGTGATAGAAATATACGGGACAAAAGGAAGAAGAATGAGTGATTGAGAGGAAAATAATAAATAATAAATAAAAGCGTCGTCTCAAATCACTCATTCTTCGTGCTTTTGTATCGAAAATTTCTATAACGCTCATCCAATAGACACTTTCCGGTGTACGGAGGAAGTATAAGCGTATCTACCGTGACTTCAACAAAAACGCGCACCAGCACAATTTTTGAATTTGTTCCGCGCGTGTATTAAAAGCACACGTTATTTATCAGGAAAAAAATGGAAAACTTTGGAGACCAGAAAGAAGATTAAGAAGAGGACAAAATAAATTGAGGTTCTACAACTAGGCAACTCGAACTCAAGTCCTTTAACTAGAGCTGGTGTGGCGAAATCAACTCACAACTACAAGTGGAGTTACAATGATTCACATTCTACCATGAATAATTTGAGTTTGTAAACTAATAGTTATTGCGCAGCTATGATTTTGCACCATTTCTCGCAATATTCCCACAGTGCTCTTCCATAATCAAGTATGTACGGGCTTATAACACTATAGGTGCAGCCCATACAAAAAATCATGGGGCCTATTCCAACCTGATAAGAAAGCACGTGCCTTTGAATGGAGATGTTCTGTGTCCCAATAGAACTAGTTTAGTCCCATTTTTGAGGGAGAAACCCCCCTTTAACAGGATTCAGGTTATGGCTCGCGGTGGCGAGCCACTTTTTGGGGTCTATTTTTTGTGGGGGCATATTTCCCTCAAAAAATGGACTTACATCCCCCTATTGAGACACAGCGCGTCTCCGAATAAGGGCACGTGTCTTTTTATATACTTAGAATACGTGGAAAAAGCTTTGTATGGGCCGCACCTACAGCGTAATACGGGGCAATAATAATAAATCGGAAGAGCCAAAAGGGAAAATTCGCGGTTAGCGCTAAGTATCGCGTTAAATGTGTGCCTGCGCGATTATTAATTTGTTTAAATACTCAAAATATTTGAGTATCAGTACAAATCAAATATCTACTGTCATAGTGGAGATGGTGATACCCCACCGGATCCATAAAACAGCCCTGTGTTCGAGTTGCTAATGCGTCTAATCTAAATTTATTTCGACAGTCACATCACATATATTTGCACCTCCGAAGATTTTCATCTTTTTTTATTTTTTTTAGATGGAAATTATCGCGTGCTTTTAACACGCGCAAAATACTGCAAAATTCCTTATAACCTGAATCCTGTTAAAATATGGAGCCCAAAAAGTAGCACTGTTAACGGCGCCATAATCAGAATTCTGTTAATAGGATTCCGGTTATGGCTGTCAGTAAACGGCCACTTTGGGTGTCCTTATATTTAAGGGTCGTTTAGTGCCCATCTTGAGACAACAGAGCGTTAGCCCTTTCAAAAGCACGTGCCTTCTTATTAAGAAAAAATACGCCCTGATTGCTTTGTAGTATGGGCCATACCTACAGCGCTATAAGCCCTTCCCTACTTAATAACTGAAACAAACATCTGGAATATTTGCATTTATTGTGAGAAATGGTGCAGAATGTTAGCCGCGCACCTATAAATCATAGAAAAATCAACCTATCACAATACAATGCCATTCGTTGTCTTAGATCAGGAAAAAATGTAAGTCTAAAAAAGCAAACCCCTTCTAAAGACAACAAATAGGAAGACATTGTTACATTGATTTAGGTGGATCTGACAACTAGAACATGCTTTTACTACTGGTTGAATACACACCCATTAAGAGAAAAGACTTGATTTCCTGCCAGCTTTTTTTTGCGCAGAATTTTACGAAAAATTAGATGATTAGCGTGGCACTAGTACAACCATCTGAAATCAACCAAAAATCATCGAAAATTAGGTCTTTCACCCCAAACCAGATACATAATCTTTCTCTCCATTCAATATACAACACTTTCCATCTATCAAGTTGGTTCTAGCTCCTAGTATTGACCAAAACTTAGCCATATGTAGTTGGTACACCATAATTGTCCATTACAAGCCTATACGCGGGCGGGCGCACTCCTATTATGGGATAACTATCTGAAAACTGTAGTATAACGTTTCATAAATTGTAGTAATGCAATTGTTTCTATTTTGTAGGAGACAAGATATACCGTCATCTTTCCAGCCACAAACTATCTACTACATGTAGTTGACTATTAGTATTAGAATTAGGACCAGTATAGTGCGAAAATCTGTGACTCAGGGTGTTTGACCAAATCCCGTAGCACGACATAACTGTGACTGCAATAGTAGCATCAGGCCCACGATGGCACTTTTATGTTGTGACTGCAGACTTTTTTTGTGCGAACCAAAACAAAAACCGCGATGTTTTTCACATTTAAGCTTGATTCGTAAATTTGATAGAAACTTCAAAAACAATTAAAGAACAATAATGTCTGTTTCTCATTTTAATTCTCTCTCATCTGATCTTCAATCTTGGACGAGCCATCAAAATTTTCCTATTTTCAATAAATGTCAACTTTAAACTCATACTAGTTTGTATTCACTAGCAGAGACGATAAGTTTGACCCATGAAAGCGAAGACTTATTTTTTATGTGTACCGGTACTTTCGTCTTTCTCACCACTGAGGACGAGAACAAACAACAAACGTTTGTTGAGAAAAAGGACAACCATCATAAAAAAAAATCAATATTGAAAAGTGATCAAGACGTCTAATCTAATCAGTACACACTGTACCAGGGTATTGAGCAATATTTTGAAAGGAATATCTCACTTTTTACATCCGCAATCAGAATCACCGGGTGATCCCTTTACACATACCAAACATATCGATGAGTATACATACAAGTTATCATAGCAGCATGGTTGGAAGTATACATGGGCATGGGCATGGACATGGACATGGGCATGGGCATGGGCATGGACATGCATATGCTTCTCAAAGTCAATACCTTCATGTCGGAGAAGAAATTCACGCTGATCAACCTCATGGTCTGATACCGGTACATCATATTAAGAATAATAAGAATGATCAATACTGTTTCGATCTACAGCATTGTCATCATCAGTATCGATATCATCAATACACAAAGGATGGACTGGAAAATATCAACCCCACTGCCACTCTCTGTACTTCTGCTTCGAATGACGTTGGGGATGGTATCGATCCTATTGGTAGGATACCAAGTTTGAACAATACAGGTGTAGAATTGACAGAATTAATGGAATACACTCTCGCTTTAGAATACTTTCGAAGATGCCTTAACAGCCTCCGAGATAACTTCGGGTATTCCTATTCCAATCTCATCGATACCGCCATCACCGCCACCACTACCATAGTATCGCCATCGCCATCATCATCGCCATCATCAACGCCATCATCAACAAACGACGACGACGACGATGATGAACAGGTATCATCTTCAAATAATCATAATTATAATTCATCTTCCAACGAATACGACGAAGGTATGGATAATTGTTTAACTCACGTAAAGATGGAAGGAGTTGTATTGGAACTAATCGACAATGGGGACAAAGCAGCATCAGTTATTCTGTTTAATATGGGCATACTTTGCTTAAAACTTAATATCGACGAAGATGCTAATGACTGCTTTACTAGAGCTCTATTCCTTGCACGAGCCGCAGGAATTTCCGGTCCAGTTAGCATCGTTTCAATTCTTCGTAACATTGGTTGTATCAAGTACAGGAATTGGGAACTCGAAAAGGCGATGGATGCATATAAAGAAGCCCTTCAATATCGACGAATAATTGCCGATGAATTAGAAATAGCATCGATAATTAATTGTATCGGTGTGCTGTATTTTCATTCACCAAAGTCGAATACATCAAGAGCAATGGAATATTTCAAAGAAGCCACGAAGATTCGAAGAGAACAACTTTTTGATCCAAACGACAAAGAAATCGCAACGTATTTGAATAATACGGGACGGTGCTATTACCTAAATGAAGAATATAACAAAGCGTTGGATAAATACATGGACGCACTCCATATTAGGCGTGCATTATTAGGAAACGACCATTTGGATGTTGCTGCAACGGTCTACAACATTGGACAAACGTGTCATCAGAGAGGAGATTTGGAGAAGGCACTTAAGTACTATCAAGAATTCATGGAAATTGCCGTAACCAAACTTGGACGATATCATCGGGATATCAGCACCATGCTGAAATGTATGGCACAGATTTATCACGAACAAAGACAGTTTGATAAGGCCCTTTCTTTCTACGAGGACGCATTAAACGCGGGACGATCCGCTTTAGATGTTCATCCCGAAGTTGCATCCATTCTTAACAAGATGGGAAATCTATACTACGAACAGGGTGACTTCGATAACGCTCTTGACATGTACAAGGAAGGATTAGATGTCGAACGGGCCGTGTTGCACAACCTTCATCCGAATATTACAGTAACATTAACCAACATTGGCCAGATTGCTAAGCAGATGGGTGAATACCACGCTGCATTAAAGTTCTACAATGAAGCTTTGGATATTCAAACGAAATCACTCGGCGATTCTCATCCAAATATTGCCATTACTCTTTCCAATATGGCACTGGTACACTATCAAAACAAGTCGTATTCGAAAAGTCTTGACGTATACCAAGAAGCTCTTCGTATTCGGAGAGATGCATTTGGTGACTCCCATCTTGACGTTGCTTCATCTCTAAATTCGATCGGTCTTGTCCTTTTCAAGTTGGGACTGCATGAAATGTCATTGCGTAGTTTTTCAGAATGCCTCAAAACTCGTCGTTCCATTTTAGGCAAAGAACATCGCGACATTGCGATCATATTGTATAATATCGCTACAATCCACATGGAAAGAGGAGAGGAAAACGAGGCGATGAATTGCTACAAGGAAACATTCCGGATTGAAAGGGTTGCTCTCGGTCCCGACCACACAGATCTCGTTTTGACGCTTCAACACATAGGCCAAGTTCATCTTCAAAGGGGAGAATTAGATTCAGCCGTCCATTTCTTCAAAGAAGTCCTAAGAATTCAGAAAATTAACGTATCAGATACCGAACCCTCATCCATTGTACAAACTCTCATAAATACTGCAGAAATCCATATGGAAAACGGATATATGTCGAATATGATGGATTGTATGAACGAGGCCATGCGCCTCGTGCTTCGTGCTGGCCAGAATTACAACGACACCCGATTGACTGGATTCCTTTTGTATGATCTCGCTTGCTTGAATCCAAAAAGTGCAGCAGCAGCGTGAGTGGCAAGGTTCTTGATATAAATAAATAGGGAGGATTGAATCGAATCAATCATTGTACGAAGACACTATTTCTACATGTGCATATTATGTTATGCATGTACTTGTAGAGGAATGACAAACCGTACTTGGGGGTACTTAAACACTTATAGAAACTATTGAATAGACCAAAATATTTCTGAATTTATCGAAATATATAGAAACACACCAAATATTGAATATCCAATACTACATTTTTTCTCATTGCATTTTGATATCTACTACTTATTCTTTACAATTTCTTTGAATGAATGGAAATGGCTGGCTAATAGCAAGTTTATGTGATTCTTTTTGAAGTGTTCAAGCCACTCACATGCATACATACCTGCCCAATTAGAGCAATTTTTCAAGGGTGACATAATGTTTCATGTACTGATACCACCTTAAAATGGAGAACAGTTGAAATCTACCAGGAGGTGTATGCATCAAGATTTTTTTTGACGCAGTAAAATATGGGGATATACATTGAGGGTTAGTCCTCATCTCCCTACACTATTTCTATTTTTAATTAATATTGTATGTAATGGATTGTAGTGCTATGTGGATGCTGCTGCTAGCACTGTATCTGAAACCGATAGATTCTCTGTGATATCACACTTTACAATAAGAATGATTAGCTCATAGAACTTTTTACACTGAGGAGTGATTGGCTCATTTAGATTGCAGCAGCACACTTCTATCTTCCTTTGCACCTTTCATGATGTGATTTTTTTTGACTCTTATACATTCATTTACACCTTCAGCAGAAATATCTCCAACATACCAAATTAATCCTTTCAAATTTTCACATTCATCTTGTACTTAGCGCTATACATGTATAGGAAACTTCTGTTGTACTCATTCATGTTAATCATTCCCAAGTATTGGAAATACAATTATTTACCTCTTGAATCATTCTGGTGGAATCAATTGAGTGGTGGGTTGAGAGACCCCAAAACACACGAAAGGCAAAAAAGTTTTTGGTTTGAATCCTGGGATACAATTGTTCTTATCTTTTCACTAACCAATCAATGTCACTGTACAAAGTTTCTACACAATGCGTTAATACAACCAACTGTTGGGGTCTGTCTCGTCATGGGTTACATACTGTACTAAGTAGCTTTTCTAACTCCTTAGGGTTGGGGGGGGGGGGGGGGGCGTTGTAGGGGTTATTATAACAAATAAATGTAATCCGTGATGAACGAAACTAATTTGTGTTGAGTGTGTAGAATGTGTACTGAGTTTGTGTTACCCGCGAAAACCTTACCGTTGCGCATTTTTAGAATTCGAGATTTGAACGTGAGAGAAGATGATTGAAGTTCTTGTACACTAGGAAGTTTACTTTCGGTTATCAGTATTTTTTTTGTGTACGGTAGAACTGCAAACGATTGCAACCGGCATCCCTCACAAAACAACAACAAAATTACAATATGGGCTGTTGTTGGTCCTGTTTTGGTGGCGAAGATGGGGGAGCTGCGGCAAAGGAAAGCGAGTTGGTTGCACAGGAAACTGCAAAACAACAGTGTATAAATGTTCGTATGAGTAGTCCAACGATTACTGTCGAGGAAAGTCTTTCTGTGAAAGGAACAGGATTGGGTCTAATAGGGACGCCAATAGAACAGGACGCTGCGTATTGGGAATATAATATAGAAATTCATGGAAAGAAACACTTGGATACCATCATGTTCGGCGTAAGCGGGAAGAAGGACAGAACATTTTATACAGAAAGAGAAGAGAAAGAGCAAAACTCAGGTATTCCTTCCGATGCGAATGGAACAAATTGGATGAGACCTATAGAATGCCAAGATGGAGATATAATCGGTGTTTCGATACAACAATCAGGTAACCATTATGACGCTTATTGTTGCGTTTAAATGTATGTTTTGCTCTCGAACCAATGTTTTCTCAAAACAACCTTATCGTTTGTACCTTTATCTATTGCAGATCTGCCGATGATTCAATTTTCGCATAACGGAGAAATGCTTCATGAAAAAGCAGTCAACCGGTAAGTTATCGTTGTGCACCATAATTTATTGTAGTCGGATGGGATCATCATAAATTACTGGTACAAACATGACCTAACCTAATCTATCTCTACATATGTATTTATCTGTTCTTGTAACAAAAATTAGTTTTCGTGGTATAGTATATCCATCGATTTGTCTACCGACTCCCATTGAAAAAGGTTTGAAAGTCACAGCCATCCTAGCAGAAAATGAATTTCAGCACATGTCACCCCACGCTAAGTTCGGCCCTATAATTGTAGCCAGAAGTATTGTATGATACTGTCATTAAAATATAATCAGCGGGGGAAAAAATCAAAAAAAATTGTATTGCTGAATAGTTCCTTATAATGCACCGAAATCGATTAGTCTATGCTTTAGCGCCCAGAATCTTCTTCACTACCATCATGCCAAAACCGGCAGCTGCTACAGAGCAAATATTGTTTGTAGCTACATAAGAAAACGCCCGAACCAAACGGCCTTCATTCATCCATGTTACGACATCATAAGAAAATGTGCTAAAAGTAGTGAAGCTACAAGCAATACGTAACCGAGGGATATTATTATATCGATAGAAAATGAGATAGTTCGCTTAAATTATTTGTTTACAGTATGGACTCTTCTTAAAAGAAAAATCCAAAATCGTACATTGTATTCAGTACTCACCTCCCACAAAATCCCACGCCAAGCATTAATTTTGCACGTGGAGATAGCCCTTGAAATCGTTCCCACGGCTTATTAGACTGAATTTGATTAATCTTATCGACGTCAATGGTCGGCATAGCGTAGATTGCGCCAAGAAGGAAACTTCCGCTGATATTCAGCCCAGCAGTATGCCTTAAGATGTGTGTTTTTAATTTACGGGTAATTTTTCGCGATGTCATAGTACGGAAGAAAACAAAATGCGCGAATATGATGTGAGGGTGTTGGGATCGATCCTCTAGATCCCAATACAGAAAAAATCGATATTCCTAAAACTTCTAGTACAAGTAGAGATAACGCTTATGTTTTTACTACTTGCCATCCTGTTAGTTTGCCGTATGCTTTTGGATTCGTTGCAATGAAATCACTTGCAATTTTCCCGGCTTGGTAACGAGATAAAGCACCTATTGTTTAGACGCAACAAAGAGTAGAAACAGAGACATGTTTTCGATGGTAAGAATAAACTGTTTTCTTATCTCTTCGACATGCGAAATGCGACATTAGACATCGTACCAAAAAATGCACCAGCTCCTAATGCAGCTATATCGGCTGGCACGAGACCAGACATCGTATTAATTATACTGTATAATATTAAACTCTACTCGGTTGGTTTCGTTGATTTTCTTTGGTCTCTATTAATGATGAACAAAGCGCAATATCGAATACAAGAGCGACTGTACCAACAAGCGAAATAGCTATAGGTCCTATTATTTATTTGCTTCTTGTTACATTGTACACCCCAAAGTATTACCATAAAGTAGGTAAGAGTTCATTACTGTAATCGCGCTAAAAGAGCTTAAATTTGATCTGATAATTCCACCTCTAAGTAAGTTTTGAAAAAATTAAGGCTAATTAGAAGTACTAGTAGTAAGAAGTAGTGATAGTAGTTCGTGTTTAAGTGTGCATAGCGTACCGTATGAGTAAAAAAAAATACTTCGAAGTACAGTAGACAACATATCATTATTTATGTCACATCGCGCATGATGTCATTCTTCTACTACTGTAGTACAAGTTTTGGCGACTTAAAAAACAATAATTGCATGGTACTTCCATAAATCTGAAAGCGAATCGAATCTCTGATTTTTGTCGTTAATAATATACTTCATTTCGTAGTCTTGTGCATCCTCAATCCTAACCCACTCAACAACGAACGGGCATGTATTTGCTCGCAACGGTGCGAATAAGCATTTTCTGATTTAAATCTACATGAATTCCTATTCCTTATATTGTGCGTTCATACTGCCCCTCTCCGTACTCCGTGAAATATATTTGACTATCAAAAGTCAAGAAACGAATATAATATTTTATATTGAGCTGGTAGTTTGGAATCAATGTAATGATGCGTGGTAAAGCTATAATCGCTACAGTAAGTGGAAACGATAATACGGAAACGGTTAAGGTAGATCGAACTACACATCATCTTTGTACAGCAATATTTGTATCCAGCTTTTGATTACAGCATGATGGAGGGAAATAATAGCGAGGGCGATAACGATAACGACGACAATGATGACGACAATGATAGTTCAATACATTCCGCACATGCCATTCTACCCATAGGTTGTTCAGATAGCGTAAGCGATTGGAATGGAACAAAAAATGAAGTCGCCATTGATTAAGAAATATCGGTGCGTTTTGCATCTCGACTTGAAAAGCGATTAGATGATACTAGCACTTGTTGTAGTGCAACTTGTATGGAAGAAAGTAGCAGTACTCTTTTAGAAGGTAGTATGTCAAGCTTGAAATATAAACGCAAGCCTGTTGAAGTTGACGAATAATGTAATGATCGGTTTCTGGCCACTACCACCATGGCAGTACGGCAAGGAAACTACTCGGCGACAACTAATGACTTCAACTCGATGAACTTCACCACAAAACGTCTACACGGTGCCAATCGAACAGTAGCGAGGAAGAGATGTGCAAAGATAAGAGTAGCAAGAACCGCAATTCAGCCTCTCTCGATGGGCGTTAAGTGCCTACCCCGTGAGTTGGACATGAAAAAGATAGAAGAAGAAAAATTAGGGAGTACGAGCTGTGAGGGAAGCTTAGGATAGCAAATTATTTGAGTCCTCAAAGTAATACTCTGTATCTTGATGCAAGAAATCCGGAGCAGTTTCATTGCGGGGAAAAAATAAATGGAACGATTTTAGTCTGCTGTTATCGACTAAGTATATATGTAATAAACTAGAGACTCTAAAGGCACATTTCTAATACTGTATATTACACCCAACATTACGTACGAAACCTAAATTAAGCTAATTATCGATATCTTCTTCGTCGATAGAAGCATCATCTATTGGGTCTTCCTCTTCATCTACGTCGTCGTCGTCTAATAGATTTTCGTCATCGTCCAAATCGTTATCATCGCCAGTAGCATTTCGAAGATCATCCATAGCAGCATTCTCTCGCTCTTGTTTTCTTTCTTTCTTCGCTTCTCTCTTTTCTTCTTGTACTTTACGTTTTCGTTCCACATTACGATCCTGTTCTTGTCTGCGTCGGTTCTTTTGTCTAATTTTTCCTTCCGCCTTTTCTTGAATTTCCTTAGCTTCTTCCGGTGTCTTTTTCACATGCGCATGGAACATAACGTTACCTTCGCCCAAACCCTGTTCGACCTTGATAAGTTCGAGACAGAGTCGCGGTCCCAATTCTACCAATTTAAGTGCCGATTTACCCTGACTCTTATTCCCTTTACCGACGTAATTTTGGGCAAGTTCTACTATAGCATTAGAACCATCCTCTGGCTCCGAATCACTTGCAGCATCCACACTGGTTGTAGCGTTCGCGCTTCCTGCAATATAATCGGCGATGTCTTGAACTTTGTTCAAATTGGGAATTTTAGACTGAATAAGCCTTCGGACCTTACGATCTATACCGATCGGTGTGGCTTTGATGGCATATTGTCGAACTTCGACACGTTGCCGTACAACCGGTGAAGTTTCTTCTCCTGGTGCAGACGATGATGACTTCCCATCATGTGCTTCTTCTTCTTCGATTAGATGGAATAGGACTACTCGTCGACAATCTTTTAATTTGACATTAGCAACATTAATAGCAGGGAACATATTTTGAAATGTAATCCTCATAAGTTTGATCTGTGGTGGAGCTGTTTGATCACCAAAATTGTTGGTTACAACAATCGGTGGACTTTCCAGTAAGCTTTTGGTGTTAACGGGACGTCTTTGGAGTTTTTGGATGTGTTTTGATAGGGAAAACCGATGTGCGCGAAATGTCAGGGTAGGACCCTGGGGTGTTTTTGCAATTCTCATTGTTAACCGATCTTGATTTTGTGAGAAGGCCATAATGTGGGAGATCCCAAGCGGAAGACAAACATGTTGACAATACTTGGTAAGAGTGAGTTTGCGATAACTTGCATCTTCTTGAAAGTTCAAAGCAGTATATGGCATCATTAGTCTACGAAGATCTTGGATCAAATCTGTCACAACCGATTCACATTTCCCTCGTCGGATTATGAGAGACTTGGGAACCTTGACAAGATCCGTATTCATCAAGGTACCTGCTACATTCTCGTCGTTTGCCGCATGTGTGTGCGTCTTTTTTCGTTTTCTTCCTCTCTTGGGCATGGTTTAATATTATTATTTTTAACTGCTATTTTTAGTATTGTTATTACTATTATTATTATTATTAAAATTATTATTCTATTATTGATTTCTTCGATGTAAAAGTAACTACCCGTTGTGTTGTTTGTCTTTCAAGTGTACCGTGCATTCATTGCAGCGTATGTTTTGATGTTCAGCGGTGAAGCTCAAGGAAAATAATAAAACAAAATTTGCGAAAAAATAAATATGGTTGGAGGATGAGGGGCGACGCTGGCGGCCAGACGTATGCGCGCGAAAAAATACTTATTTATCGTTTCAAAAATAAGGTTGATTTTTAAGATAAAATCGATGAACAATGAAGAAGTTCACAGAAGAAAAGTGAAGAGAAAAGAGAATTATTGAACAAAATTAAAGCAGTTTTGAACTATTATTAATAATAACAAGGTTTGTTGTGTACATTGCACTCACATTTAATTAACCAGTATACAGCAATGGAGAACAGCACCAACAATGACGCTACTGCGCAACATCAATTGGGTGGGATCGATATCCGCGATGCTTTAAATATTTTGTCGAACCGAACTCCTCACGAACATCATGACTGCGGCGATAAAGATAGTCTGGGGGAAGCAGGTCAAAGTTGCTGTCGGGGTGGAGCTGACAATCCGCTACCCGCAGAAATGAAAAACATGGGACAAACGATCGATTTATTTGCTCCTTCAAAAGAATCCTCTGTCGAGTCATCTCAACAATCTTCTTCCCCTTCGGAAACAACTGCAGTAACTGCTGGTACCAATAACAACTCCATCCAGCAACAACAAAAACTAAGAGAAAGTCTTCGGGATCTTCCGATAGTCGATTTTTTAAGAATGGTATTAAAATGCCAGGAGGATAGAGTTAAAGCCTATATACATTTCGACCAAAAATTAAAGACTGTATTGTTATCGCGAAAATTGACAGATTATCCTCCCGCTTGTCTTTCGGCTACGGCTGCCTTCTCCGTTCTTAGTGATACCGTTATGGCGATTCGAGACGAGGTATCCACCCGAATCGAGAATAAAAATGATACTGAGAAAAAATTCGAAACGTCTATCGTTCGATCGATATGTGAATTGCAAAGTTCAGAAAGAGAGAAACTACAATTGACGGCGGCGTTTCATTTGGAATGTTTGCGCGCAAGCAATCTAAAGCAAGAAGATCAACGCGAATTACAACTATTGAATAGTGGTCAGGCCGATCTGCGATCTCGAATTGAAACTTGCAAAACGAATATCAATGATATCCTAGATGACTTGCGATGTGGCCTCACGGAAAAGTTGGAAGAAGAGGAAGAAAAAAAAGAAGCAGGTCGCGAAACGAATAGTAACTAGCTAGCTATGTATGCAAAAGGGAGAAACTACAGCTCGAAGCATCGACAACAGATTGAATTGGGAAGAGAAGATTACAATACTATTAGCATGCAAAAAATTAATTAATAATTGATTCACGCCAATTTAAAATTGCCTTAACAACCTGCAGTAGCTATAACCTTTTTTATTTTGTTAAAAATGCGACTTTCATGGTGGATTATTAAAAATGCCTAACTACACTACAGAATTCTATCGCATGCCATATTTAATCTCTACATAACAGTCTTAGAATTTTGTAGAATAAATATGCTGAGAGAATCGATCGTAGCACCATGTCGTATTGGTTGCATTGCATGCGTTGCCTGTGGTGATGTTTGTATATTTGACGACTATCAATCCTCCCGAACACGATTCTTCGAACCCCAAGAAGCTCGTTTCAACTGACTGACCCAATCCACCGCGATCATTGCCGAGCGCAGCTTCATGCGGGCATTGAAGGTCTTTAATCTCTGCGAAGTCCCTTGGAGCGTGATACGCGACAAACGATCAGATGATGCCCTCATCCATTTGTGTCTCAAAGCTTGCGATGATGTAATTCGTTCGTCGGGATCTAACACCAGCAGTTTCTGGACCAAATCTCTGGCGTCAGGAGAAACGTCGCACCAGTCTTCCTCTTTGAATTCATACTTGCCCGATACAATTTTTCGGAATAATTCCTTTTGACTTCTTCCCATAAATGGCAGATTTCCGCTCAGTAATAAGAAGATTATACATCCGACGGACCACAAGTCTGATTGTTGATCGTAAGGCTGTCTCATAAGAATTTCCGGTGAAACGAAAAAGGGTGTACCGCATTGTTTTGTCAAGCACTTGTGTGTGTTGCAACGAGCAGCAAAACCGAAATCGGCCAATTTGATGTACGAATCGTTATCTTCGCTCATCAGCAAGAGATTCTTTGGCTTCATGTCACAGTGAGCGATCTTGTGCGCGTGACAATAGGCCATAGCTTTGAGCATTTTTATCGATAGTTCCCGGGCGTCTTCCTCAGAGTAGGTTTTCTTTTTTCCGATACGATCAAAGAGATCACCTCCGCTCATGAGTTCCATGACAAGAAAGTAACAGTCTTTTTCTTCAAAAAAGTCAATGAGTGGAACTATATGGGGATGTGAAAGGGATGACATGATAGAAACTTCATCATAAATGGCAGCGTCATCGTTCGGTGGGAGGTCCTTTCGAAGAACGCATTTAATGGCAACCTTCTTTCCACTTGCTCGATGTGTTCCTCTGCAAACCGTAGCGAATGAACCGGACTTGAGCTGTCACATAAGTACATATGTTTGATAAGATGACATGGAATTAAAAAATAATATAAATATAGTACAGGAACAGGAGATGAGTTGAGTAATCTGATACTTTTGCGTTTGACTCGGAGACGAAACCACTTGCGATACCATGTTTATGTCGAGCGGTGTCATCACCAACTCACAATTTATTTTTCACTCGCAAATGGTACACAATATACAGTACATAATACACAATGAAATCACGACAACGATAACAAAACTGATATGTACTATTTCTTCTTTTCTTTCTCTTATTATGCTTACCCTAGCATTCAATTGATAAATCTCTCGAAATGTTTTTCCCTTAAGTCCCTCTGGATACACTGGGAATTCGCATCTCACCACGCCCTTTCGAACAGCTAAAGCGGTGAATTCTAGAACACCCTTGGCCTCTCGGAAGCCAGGCAAGGATGTTGATGTTAGCGAATCGCTGGATTTGCCTACCAGGTTGGTGTCAACGACGAAGGTTGTGGTTCCATTTCCTTCTCCCTTAGCGTAACAAACCACTGTTATCATGTAATCTGGCGCTCCAACGTCGGAGTTGATCTCTAAGACCCACGTGCATCCTTTCGGCTTGAACTTAAGTCCGATCAGGTCTGATTTTTTCTTTTTCTCATCAACTACCTTACCAAGATATTTGTTGATACTATTGGTAATAAATTGAAGTTCCTCGGCATCGCTTTCCAAATCTTGAATGACCGACGTCAGATGTTTTGTGTTGGTCTGATATGATTTAGTGATAGCGGCTGTCCCGCTACCATTTTTGCTCTGGGACAATGTTAAGTGATCCTCGTGCAGGAGAGCTGGACAAAGACCCTCCCGCCGTTTGGCTTGCTTTTCAATTTGAGGTGTCAGATATACTTCTCTATTAGATCCAGACGACCTGCTAGAGGGCGCACCAGGAGTTTTCCTAGCCATAATTTAGGTATTGTATTGTAGTGTAGTGTGACTTATATGTATAAAGAGCGATGTTATCGTACGAGAGAACGTCGATGACGGCGATGATGAAGATGATTTTGTTTGAGGAGTTGATATATGTATTAGATCTTTTAGTATTATTAATATTTTGTCTGGTGACAAAGTCAAATATACGCTTCTGGTCCGAATTTCCCTTTTTACCAGTCGGAAAGGAAGAGATAATGGATGACTTATGCTTGTGAGTTTGCTATGAATAATTACAAGAACCCTAACTATGTGGAACTTCAAACTGATATTGTAGTCTTTTTTAAAGAACACAACTTTTGTATCGACACATTTGTCTCGGACGTAGACGAAAATACACATTTGCTTTTGCGGTGGCCAATAAGACCCATTATACACGTGTGCTATGTCCGACATCAAGCATTACACAATTTCCTCCGTCCTATTATGTATGAGGATGTCAGTACCGTTACGGTATTATTACCCCTGAAATATGACTCTTTTTTTTACTCCCTCCTTTTCAAAACGAATAACCCCTTTTCTACCCCCCATTAATGTTATTTTACTTCTAGTGTGTACTGTACATTATTACTGTATCTGATCCCTTTGGGTGCAGACCTAACTTACTAGTGTAGTAGGAGTTGAAAGTCATCAATTTATTTATCATTAGATACTGCTACCTATATATCATCATCATAGTAATACATACATAAATGCACAATTATTATATATAATCTTGTCCTGTGGATGATGTGTCATTATATTGGATCTATTATTATAACAACAAAACAATCATAATCTCTACAAAATGATATTATGTTGTCCCTTCTTCAGTTCATCTGTCTTCTAGCTGGCAAGGTTTTTGTGCTCATGTACAGAGCAAAGCCTTGGATCCCTATACATATATATGTGACAATGATAAACATATATAATATTATATAACTGTGGTATTAATTTACTACTGTACTACTATAGAGATCTTGGTTTTAAGGGCAGCAATTAAAAGTTAAAATATAGTGGTTGTTAGATTCAAATTTTATTAAGTAGTTGTTAGATTCAAACTTTACTAATCAATTCTACATAGTAAGAAGTACTCTAACATGTGGGAGGCCAAACATAGATATGATGGTTTTCAGTATATTTATTTGTTCTGCTATAAATACTGGCTAATTTACACCCAAAGCTCATTCAACATAAGTTCACCAGTCAAAGGAAACCTCTGGAAACTTTGTGACGAAATAATACAGCAAATGCTATGTTTTATTAGAATCAGTTTGTAATCGTAATGAAAGAAATCTATGAAGGTTTACAAACACTGAATACTTTTTATCAAACAAAATAAACAATTATCAAAGATATTTTTCGTTTCGTCGCCTAGAGTATGTATTATCAGCAAGCCAAACTTAGCACCATAGGTATAATTTTTAGTGTAGTTTCTACTCCATTTTCTTCTATGAATATAGGTCCTCCTCTGGTAACGTATCTTCCCCATCGGCACCGCTTGAATTGATGTCGCCAAATTTGAAGTTGTTTGCGGCCTCACCACGCCCTGCCTTTTGTTTCTCAGCGAATTCTTCGAACAAAACAAGATCCTTCTCAGTGACACTACGTCGGGCTCGACTCATGGCGAAATTGAAATGCCGTTTAGTGATCAACATCTGTTCGCCCACGGCTTCAGTTTTCTCACTACTACTCTTGCTGCTACTTTCTTCGTCGTCGTCATCTTCGTCGGATTCCGCTTCTTTTTTCTTTTCTTCGGCCGATAAAATTGCTTCTCGGATAGCTAGCTTACTTGCACTTGTGCAAATTTCCGAAATGTCGGCTCCACTAAATCCATGGGTCGATCGTGCCAAAACTTCAATATCAACTGCGGGGTCTAGAGGTGCCTTTCGAAGTGAGGCCTTAAAAATTGCCATTCGCGACTTAAAGTCGGGCAGCGGTATGTAAATCAATTGATCCAAACGACCTGGACGAATAACGGCGGGGTCTAAAATGTCGGGTCTGTTGGTGGCACCGATCACAAAAACGTTCTTACGAGCGCCAACACCATCGATTTCGGTCAAAATTTGGTTAATCACCCGATCTCCAGCTTCGCTGCTTCCGCCACTACCTGCATGAGTAAGCCAAAAAAGAAAGCAAGAACGAACAAAAATTTGAGAATTACAGAAAAAATCATTGTCGAAGAACAGTTTTCCGTCTAATCGCAACGTACCACTTCCACGAGTCTTCGCAATCGAATCCATCTCGTCAAACATAAGAATACACGGACTAGCGGCTCGAGCCTTGTCAAAGAGTTCACGAACATTAGCTTCACTCTCTCCAAACCATTGTGTCAACAATTCTGGTCCCTTGATACTGATAAAGTTTGCTCCAGCTTCGTTGGCGATAGCCTTCGCAAGAAGTGTCTTTCCGCAACCAGGAGGTCCGTAGAATAAAACTCCCTTACTGGGGCTCATTCCAAATTTAACGTATTTCTCGGCATGTTCTACTGGATACTGAACAGTTTCGTGCAGCTCCCTTTTCACGTCTTCAAGTCCACCAACATCTTCCCACTTCACATCGGGAACCTCAACTTGGTTTTCTCGCAGCGAAGAAGGTGCGACAATGCCCACGGCGTGGTCAAAATGTTTGCCTTCTACAACGATACTATCTAGAATCTTCTTGTCCACTTGATCTTTGTCGAAATCGATAAGGCCCATCTTGCTTCGAATGCACTCCAAGGCAGCTTCCATACAAAGTTGTTGAAGATCTGCTCCTACGTAACCATGAGTGTTTCGGGCTAAGAACTCCAAGTCGACATCATTGCCCAGTCGCATATCTCTAGTTTTGATTTGAAGAATTTCCAATCGACCCTGCTCGTCGGGTATTCCCATATCTAATTCACGATCGAATCGACCAGGACGCCGCAAAGCCGGCTCAATAGTGGATGCACGGTTGGTGGCGGCCATGACGACCACCTTGGATGTAGGTTTCATTCCATCCATTAGCGTTAGTAACTGTGAAACGATACGCTTTTCAACTTCTCCACCGGCCTTCTCTCGCTTTGGAGCAATGGAATCAATTTCATCGATAAAAATAATGGCGCCGTTGTAGTCCTCAGCGTTCGCTTCAGCATCTTCGAACGCTCGTCGAAGGTTTGTTTCAGATTCTCCAGCACGCTTCGAAATAACTTCGGGACCATTTATAACAAAAAAGTAGGCACCAGTTTCGGCAGCCACAGCACGCGCCATCGCAGTTTTTCCGCAGCCCGATGGACCTGTTAAGAGGACCCCACGAGGAGTATTGATTCCGAGTTTGCGCCAAAGTTCTGAGTGTTTCAGTGGCAGCTCAACTAATTCTCGCACGGCGGCCAAATGCTTACTTGCTCCACCAATTTGATCATACCCCGCATTCTCTAAATCGTCAATCTCTTCTTCGATGGCTTCTCCTTCGCATTCAATGATAGTTTCCTCGACGACAATACACGCAGTGTCTTCGTCTTTTTCTACTGAGTCGATTTCGACACATTGAAACTCGAGTTCCCCCTTGGGACCATCGACAATGAAATTATCACCTCGAGTTAGGGTTCTGAACTTGTTGAGAAAATATGGAGCAAGATAATCTTCGAATAGTTTAACCTCATCACCGTTGTCGTCAGACATAGTTTCTTCATCGATACCCGCTAGTTTCAAGGAATTCGCCATGGGTGAAATAAGGACCGCCTTGCCAAATTTGACGTTTGGAGCTGGAGCAACCGTTACCTTGTCGCCAGCTCGGACACCGGCATTTTTCATAGCGTCACTCGACATACCGATTGCCGCAATATCGCTGCTGCCGTCCGATAGGGCTGATACGTCTTGCTCACTTAAAACTGCAACGCTTGCCATAGTTTTCTTTCCACGCTTACCTTTGATGGAAACAGTGTCACCTTCGAACAATCCCATCTCCATCATGGCCGTTTCGGTCATACCTACTACCGAGTGACCTTCCTCACCAGAATAAGTGAAAACCTGCATAGAATTTCGATCGGATGATCCACCCAAAATGGCCATGGATAAATCGCTGTCACTTTTCGACGGTGCACTCTTTGGTTTCGATTTTTTGTTTCCCGTTGATTGTTTTGTGCCGGTGCTGTCGACCTTTTTCTTTTTCTTCTTCCTTGATTTGTTGGTCGATTCTTCCCCTTCTATTGCTGTGAAAGACAGAGAGAAAGAAGACAATCTGTTAGTTAGGAACCACAAAACACTCGATTGGAAACACGTTGATATCAACTGACATGACTTTAAAATTTTAAGAAACAAGGTCGTCGTGTCGAAATAATATTTTTTAAAACACCTACTGGCTGTACTATCAGATTTTTAACTTACCCATAGCGCCTCCTCTTAAATCAGTACTAACAAACCATCCATTTCTTTTGGGTATTGGATTAACTGTAGAGCTAATGTCGAGCCCATATTTTTGGGTTATTGTTGATGATGACAGTGACGATTTGAAGAAAGAAGCATAAACTTTGTCGTTAGCTGTAGCCAAAGCCAAGAAGGCGGATGCGGCGGTGAACCTCATTCTTGTGTGATGTCGTCTAGAATTTGTGATATAGTTGAATTATTTGACTCTAGCTAGCTAATGGGATCTCAGCAATGGTCTTGCTAAAGAAAATTATTCGACTCTTTTTTTGATGATATGATCACGGCAAAGAGGTTCAGTCGCATTCTCGTCCATCACATCACACACAAGAGAACGGTTTGTTGTGCCGTTTCTGATGAAATAGTACGTAACAACGAATCGATGGAGGAGGTGGATGAAGTGCTTACACGTCGAATCTAATACACTTCCACGCGGCATTAATAAGGTCAAAAGGGTAGATTGTCAAACGGGGGAGCGCGTCCAAACACACTTCCCTCTTTTATCAAATCACCCCACTAAACCAAGCATTCCTACTGTACTGTACCTGGTAGAACAGCACAATCGACGAAAATAATAGACAAATTTATTATGTAAGAATCCAGCTATCACAAATTTGGCGCATTATCATTAATCCCCAAGACTTGTTTTTGTCATCCGAATTCAAATTTTGAATGTTCTTTTGTGACACTGCTTTCCTTCGTCTTTTTTAGGACAGCATTCGTTCCCATATTTAATCTATTTGCGTTTACTTTTGAGATATAAACCACTTCGAGAACTTGGATTTATTTCGATTCGCCTCCTACTTTGCTACTTACTTGCTTGTCTTTGAGAAGAAGAAATAAGACTTCGAAAATAATAGATATTCTAACCACGATCCGCGATGTTGTCGGATGATAATGATCAAGAGTATGAGGAAGAACTTGTGGATGATGTCGAAGATCCTTTATCTGCATCTAGTTCTCCTCAATACAACAGCCAGATTCGATCTTCCTCAGTGCAACAGACTGCTCCTCTAAGCCAGTCAGAACTCATTGCTCGTTCGATGCAACAGAATCGTCCACCATCACAATTCATGTCAAGTGGTCGTCAGGCAAGTACTACTAGGTCCTCTGCTGGTCAGGTGACAGCAGCAGGCGGTTCGACTACTCGTCCGATGCAGCAGAACGTATCATCGTCACAGAATATGGCAAGTCGTCAGGCTAGTGTGAGTTCTGCTGGTCAGCCATCAGGAGTGGCATCTGATATGTCTAAACGTTCGCCAAAGGTTGCTAGCTCCCGTTCAGCATACGTGTCACAACCCAAGGATGGGACGGATTCCGGAACTTCAAGCATGAGACATTGGGTTGTCGTTTTTGGAATTCTCATTCTTATTTGTTTAGCAGTTGCCGCAATTATTGTACCTTTATACGTGAAACCCCAGTATACTACAGACCCTGGTGACCCTAATTTTAAAACGGATGCTCCTGCACCCACACCAGCCACACCTACTCTCTCTCCTTCCGCCGAAATCGTGCCCGGGCAATCTTTGCAACCTACCACGGAAGACTTTGCAACTTTTGTAAAAGACTTTGCCTTGCAGGTATCTGGATCCGCTGTCTTGGAGGATTCCACTTCGCCTCAATACAAAGCTGTCGAATTTATCGCAAATGACGCAAACTATACCTCAACCATAACCGATGACGCAATGATAGGAGATTTTTATGCGGTTGCGGTGTTTTATTATTCAACGGGAGGTGAATATTGGCTTGAATGCTCGCAAGACTCTGATAAATGTCCGGATGGAGTATCCTGGATGACTGACAACGTCACATATTGTGATTGGAATTGGATTACCTGTAACGAAGCGGGCCGTGTCAAAGATATTATTTTCAGTAAGTGCGACGAATAATAATCGATAATGAGAAGAAGGACAATCGAAAAAGTTCAATTGAATCTCTAAACGACAGCTAGTGTCTTGGTGTGTAAAAAAACAACATTCGATTTATTATATTCTCAACTTTCGTATCCTAATTTCTTTTACCTGCATTTTCTTCTAATCGTCCACCTCCTTTTAGGCGACGTTCAAGGAAATAACCTCACTGGAACCCTAACTTCGGAATTGGCCCTTCTAACCGAGCTACAACAATTTGCTGCCGTCAACGACAATATTGAAGGAAAATTGCCCGACAAACTCGGCGATTTGACCCAAGTCACTCATTTCATCTTGTCGAATAATTCTATCAGTGGAAAAATCCCTGAAGATTTCTTAGAGAATTCGCCATTGGAAGTATTTATGGTCTCAGACAATAATTTTAATGGGAATATCCCCGAGTCCTTGACCAAGATTTCGTCACTATACCAAATTTTTCTTGACAATAATCGATTTTCGGGTTCTATCTCTGAAGATTTTGGTTCGTTGCCTAGTCTGTCTACCCTTGATTTGACCGGGAATCGACTATCTGGTGAAATCCCAGATAAGATCTACTCGAGTAGCATTCAAAATTTGTACCTAGGTGGCAGTACAGAAATACAAGGCACCCTCTCATCAGCCGTTGGACAGGCCATAAACTTGGTACGACTGCATATTACCGGTACAAGAATCTCAGATGGCATTCCGGACGAACTTTTCACGCTTCCTTTCTTGACCGAATTAGTCTTGTCCAACAACACGTTGACGGGTGAACTATCGGACTCAGTGGCAGCCTTAGGAGGAACATTGCGGGTCTTGATGCTTGATGGAAATAAATTCTCCGGTGATTTGCCCAATGTGGCAATTAATGACTTGACGATCAGTAACACCTTAAAATTTGATCGAAACTCCTTCACCGGTGCTATTTCTCCCTCGACGTGTAGAAGGAAAGGAGATGGCCGTAATGACCTTGCAAATAATCACAGTGGATTGCAAGGAAGTAACGTGCAGCTGTTGCAACAATTGCGAAGAATAAATGTTCCATAAAATAGAGTGTAGAAGGCAGCAATGAATATTTCAAGTGTTGTAATAATGTTGTAATCAAGAAGAATAAACTATATGTAACCTACATGCAAACAATCATTTGATACACAGTACTCATGTCATCCAAATAATAGATCCATAATTTGTGCGCTAAATGTGCTTATATAAATATGCTACATCATGGCTTTTTTGTGTGTTTTTCCTATTTTTGGCATATTGAATATAGCATATGCTGTATTGCAGTCTATATTTCTTTTTAAACGCATCATAAAAATATCTCTTGACTTTAAGTATAATGAGAAATATTCTGTATGTTTGCGAAAAGCGCTTCTGTCTAGATAGTTAATGAGTAATTTATAATGGTATCCAAACAATATATTTTGTTGTGCAGTACTCTGGCCCAACCTATCTGGTTGTGCATCATGTACTTTTTGATTAAAAAATCTAATTGATAACCGTCTTGATTTGCACCAATGGTTGAGAAGGCAAAAAGAACTGGATAATTATTTGACTGTTATCACTACCCATCTTGTGTTGGTAGCAGTTCTGTTACTTTCCACATATTTGTTCTAGTGATGTGATTTTTCATCTTGAAAGACACACTCTAAAGAGAACCATCAACAATGGGACCCTTCTAAGACTCTACTAAAGATATAACCAAGTACAACACTAAATAGTATTACAATATTACCTAATAAAAGACAATACTAATAATTATTATGAGTTGAGTGGGAGTCAAATGAGTCAAGTGAGTCAAGTGAGTTGAGTCTGCATATGTACTGCAGATTGTACAAATATCATATATCGTATATGTATATTGTATATTTATATTGTATATTTATATCATATATCATATATCATATATCATCATATATCATCTATCATATATCATATATCATCATGTATCATCATGTATCATCATATATCATATATTCTATATTCTATATTCTATATTCTATATTCTATATCGTATCGCCTGTGCCTAACAATTCTAATCAGATGAGTCCAATATTTGTCCATATTTAGTCCTAATGAATCCCGTCGTGGATTGTATCGCTGAAATTTATTACAACTTTTTGTTTACAATTTATTTGGCGCGACCAAAGTTCAACAAAAATTCAGATTTTAAAGAATCGAATCGTAATTTGCTTACGCGGTAGCAGTAAATTCGAAAATACCGCACCACTAACGCGGACTTGACGGTTTGCCGAGCTTTTGAATCAAAAAAATGTCGACGCAGTATTTTTTAATGGAATGTGATTTTTAATGGCTTAAATGAAAGATCTTGATAAGGGCTTCCTATTGGTGCATCACTTTTGTCAAAGTCACAAATATTCTAAAAGTTACGGCCCAAACAAAAAAATCATTCTTGGAAATTCAAATGACCCCAACTTGACAATTTGCTCACCGTGTATTTACTAGTTAAAAACAGAAACAATTGTTTAGTACTAGAGTACGTAGGATTCTACGTGTTATGGTATATATATTTTAAATTCGACGAATAACAAAGCAAGCATCCACTAATAGTAAGGTCAGAACTGAATTGTCGTGATAAACAGGCTGGTCCCATGTTGGAGTCTTGCACATGTCGAATCTGATTTTTTGTTTCTTTTTTTTTTAATATATATTTGGATGAGATAACATACTATTTCCCAACCCTTCCCTATATTAGGCAAATTTTTGGCAAAATTGCCCACACCAAATATACAGTGGAAAAACTGCGTGTTAAATGCTAGCAGAACTGCACCAAATGGAATGGTGCAAGAATACATTTAGAATACCTTTTGGTTGGTTTTTAATGCATTTGATCTGAAGTATAGGAGCAGCCATACGTTATAAATGCTCTACAAACTATTTTCTCCCAACCCTTCCCCAATATTTAGCATAATTTAACACACCTAATATACAATTGAAAAACTGCGTGTTAAATGCTGCTAGCAGAACTGCACCACATGGGATGGTCCATTTAGAATACATTTTGACTGTTTCTTTCTGCTTTTGATATGGAATATAGGAGCAACCAAACAATATAACTGCAAAAAAAACCAAGAATTTTGGCCTTGCCCTCCCCCATTCTGGGTGTTTTTGGCGAAATTTCCCACACCAAAAATATACAGTGGAAAAACCACATGGAATGGTGCAAAAATACATTTAGAAAACGTTTTGGTTGGTTTTTTCTGCTTTTGATATGGAATATAGGAGCAACCAAACAATATACCTGCAAAAAAAACCAAGAATTTGGTCCTTGCCCTCCCCCATTTTGGGTGTTTTTGGCGAAATTTCCCACACCCAAAATATACAGTGGAAAAACCACATGGAATGTTGCAAAAATACATTTAGAAAACGTTTTGGTTGGTTTTTTCTGCTTTTGATATGGAATATAGGAGCAACCAAACAATATAACTGCAAAAAAAACCAAGAATTTTGGCCTTGCCCTCCCCCATTCTGGGTGTTTTTGGCGAAATTCCCCACACCCAAAATATACAGTGGAAAAACCACATGGAATGGTGCAAAAATACATTTAGAAAACGTTTTGGTTGGTTTTTTCTGCTTTTGATATGGAATATAGGAGCAACCAAACAATATAACTGCTAAAAAAACCAAGAATTTTGGCCTTGCCCTCCCCCATTTTGGGTGTTTTTGGCGAAATTTCCCACACCCAAAAAATATACAGTGGAAAAACCACATGGAATGTTGCAAAAATACATTTAGAAAACGTTTTGGTTGGTTTTTTCTGCTTTTGATATGGAATATAGGAGCAACCAAACAATATAACTGCAAAAAAAACCAAGAATTTTGGCCTTGCCCTCCCCCATTCTGGGTGTTTTTGGCGAAATTCCCCACACCCAAAAAATATACAGTGGAAAAACCACATGGAATGTTGCAAAAATACATTTAGAAAATGTTTTGGTTGGTTTTTTCTGCTTTTGATATGGAATATAGGAGCAACCAAACAATATAACTGCAAAAAAAACCAAGAATTTTGGCCTTGCCCTCCCCCATTTTGGGTGTTTTTGGCGAAATTTCCCACACCCGAAATATACAGTGGAAAAACCACATGGAATGTTGCAAAAATACATTTAGAAAACGTTTTGGTTGGTTTTTTCTGCTTTTGATATGGAATATAGGAGCAACCAAACAATATAACTGCAAAAAAAACCAAGAATTTTGGCCTTGCCCTCCCCCATTCTGGGTGTTTTTGGCGAAATTTCCCACACCCAAAATATACAGTGGAAAAACCACATTGAATGGTGCAAAAATACATTTAGAAAACGTTTTGGTTGGTTTTTTCTGCTTTTGATATGGAATATAGGAGCAACCAAACAATATAACTGCAAAAAAAACCAAGAATTTTGGCCTTGCCCTCCCCCATTCTGGGTGTTTTTGGCGAAATTCCCCACACCCAAAATATACAGTGGAAAAACCACATGGAATGTTGCAAAAATACATTTAGAAAATGTTTTGGTTGGTTTTTTCTGCTTTTGATATGGAATATAGGAGCAACCAAACAATATAACTGCAAAAAAAACCAAGAATTTTGGCCTTGCCCTCCCCCATTCTGGGTGTTTTTGGCGAAATTCCCCACACCCAAAATATACAGTGGAAAAACCACATGGAATGGTGCAAAAATACATTTAGAAAACGTTTTGGTTGGTTTTTTCTGCTTTTGATATGGAATATAGGAGCAACCAAACAATATAACTGCAAAAAAAACCAAGAATTTTGGCCTTGCCCTCCCCCATTTTGGGTGTTTTTGGCGAAATTTCCCACACCCAAAATATACAGTGGAAAAACCACATGGAATGGTGCAAAAATACATTTAGAAAACGTTTTGGTTGGTTTTTTCTGCTTTTGATATGGAATATAGGAGCAACCAAACAATATAACTGCAAAAAAAACCAAGAATTTTGGCCTTGCCCTCCCCCATTCTGGGTGTTTTTGGCGAAATTTCCCACACCCGAAATATACAGTGGAAAAACCACATGGAATGTTGCAAAAATACATTTAGAATACATTTTGGTTGGTTTTTTCTGCTTTTGGTATGGAAATGCTCTACAAAAGTTCCCACACCCAATATACAGTTGAGAAACTGCGTGTTAAATGGTACACTTATGGGATGGTGTGGTGTAATGGTGTGGGAAGAGACTGGGTTGAATGAGATAAGATGATTCAAAATAGTAAATCTTGAACTAGAGTAGATGTAAGTTAGTCTAATAGGAAAAAATATATAACTAATAATTATAAATGCAATTCAACTGCTCCTTGTTATTATTGATGGCCATAATGCTTTGATTTTCTCTCTTCTTTCGTTCAGTTTTAATTTTGTCATCTCTTTTTTGTTCATTTTGAAATGGTAAACAAGAATCTCTAATAATCGTTGGCTCTTCAAAGTCATAACATGTTGAATACCCTTTCCTATGTCATCTTTATTAACAGGAACAGCTGCTTGTTTTTTGGTTTCTTCATCTTCTAATTTCTTTTTCTTAGATTTTTCTCTTTCTGCTTCTTCAGTTGCTTTCCTCTTTTTCTGTTCTTGCTTCTTTGTTTCTTCTTCAGCTCTAAGAATAGAAAGGGCTGCAGCAACATCCATCCTTGTAGCCACTTGTTTCATATTTTCATCACTCGTGACATGCTGCGCATAGCTGGCAACATTACCATTGAGAAAATCCAAAGAACGTTTGGCAATTTTTCTTGACGCTTTGTCTCCCACTGCATTTTCTAGTACTAAACCCAGGAACAAATCACGTTGAGTTGGATTCAGTAAATGCCGTTGTTCCGTAGAAACAGCAATGTCGTACGATGCATGAGGCAACATACTTGAAGACAATGTATACTCAAGGGAAGATGTTGATGAATGCTGTCTAGAAACAGTATTGCACACATGACTGAACCATTCCAATCCTCTCTTATGGGTTTCTTCCTTGTTGTAATCCTCACTTTCCTTATTTGAAAACTCCTTGAACCGATTGACTAGTTCCTTTGGATGCCAACTAAATATCGAATCATCACCAAGTAGTGGTAATGATGCTGCCTTGGCATTAACAACAACAGGATCATGTAGAACATTTGGGTCTTCTTTCCAAGCAAAATATGATGCACGGATAGCTACCATATCATCCAATCTCACATACGGGACAAGTTTCTTCACGTTATCAACACCCCATGGTCGAATGATAGGGCCAGCAACAGCAGTTGAATTATAGAAAGAATCAATAATATCACAGATCACTCTACGATCCTCGGTCTTCATGTTCTTCCAAACAGCAGGCATGGCATCAAATAAAGAGGAACGGTCCTTGAAGAATGTATCTCCTGTATTGAGATCACCTTCAATCTTAATACACCAATCACGGAATGGTTCCCTGTAGTCCGGATGGCAATTTACTTTCCTGAAGGATGCGACCCAAGCATCCTTGTTTGTGTAGGCATCATTTCTTCCAACAAGGGCCTTGATACAAATTATTACTAGCTGCCCCTGGTTGATTGGACTATGTAGAGCGCTCCGAACAGTATCAAGGAGATATCGTATATTCACCTTATCAGTTTTTGCAATATACTGATCATAGGCTTGATTGAGGGCTGATGTATTGGCTTCTTCTTTTACACCTTCAATTAATGCTGCAATTAATTTTTGGAAAGTGAAACATAACAAATGTGAGGAGTAACTTAAACAAACATATGACGAATTGATATTGGTTGGAGATGCAGATGCGGATGGGAAAATATTTGATGGGACGGGAAAATTTTGGATTGGACGGGAGGCGGATGCGGATGGGAAAATATTTGATGGGACGGGAATATTTTGGATTGGACGGGAGGCGGATGCAGACGGGAGGCGGATGCAGATGCGGATGGGATGGGGAAAATTTTGGATTGGACGGGAGACGGATGCGGATGCGGATGGGAAAATATTTGATGGGACGGGAATATTTTGGATTGATTTTGGATTGGACGGGAGGCGGATGCGGATGCGGATGGGAAAATATTTGATGGGACGGGAATATTTTGGATTGGACGGGAGGCGGATGTAGAGGCGGATGGATGGGGAAAATTTTGGATTGGACGGGAGGCGGATGTGGATGGGAAAATATTTGATGGGACGGAAAATTTTTGGATTGGACGGGAGGCGGATGCAGATGCGGATGGGATGGGGAAAATTTTGGATTGGACGGGAGGCGGATGCGGATGGGAAAATATTTGATGGGACGGGAATATTTTGGATTGGACGGGAGGCGGATGTAGAGGCGGATGGATGGGGAAAATTTTGGATTGGACGGGAGGCGGATGTGGATGGGAAAATATTTGATGAGACGGAAAATTTTTGGATTGGACGGGAGGCGGATGCAGATGCGGATGGGATGGGGAAAATTTTGGATTGGACGGGAGGCGGATGCGGATGGGAAAATATTTGATGGGACGGGAATATTTTGGATTGGACGGGAGGCGGATGTAGAGGCGGATGGATGGGGAAAATTTTGGATTGGACGGGAGGCGGATGCGGATGTGGATGGGAAAATATTTGATGGGACGGAAAAATGGATTGGACGGGAGGCGGATGCAGATGTGGATGGGAAAATATTTGATGGGACGGAAAAATGGATTGGACGGGAGGCGGATGCAGATGTGGATGGGATGGGGAAAATTTTGGATTGGACGGGATGCGGATGCAGATGCGGATGGGATGGGGAAAATATTTGATGGGACGGGAAAATTTTGGATTGGATGGGAGGCGGATGCGGATGCGGATGCGGATGCAGATGCGGATGGGATGGGGAAAATTTTGGATTGGATGGGAGGCGGATGCGGATGCGGATGCAGATGCGGATGGGATGGGGAAAATTTTGGATTGGATGGGAGGCGGATGCGGATGCAGATGCGGATGGGATGGGGAAAATTTTGGATTGGACGGGAGGTGGATGCGGATGCGGATGAGATGGGAAAATATTTGATGGGACGGGAAAATTTTGGATTGGACGGGAGGCGGATGCGGATGGGATGGGAAGATTTTTGATGGGACGGGATGCGGATGTGGATGGGATGGGAAAATATTGGATGGGATCGGATGTGGATGTGGATGGGATGGGATGGGAAGAAATCAATCAATGAAAAGTTAGACGTGATGCTTTCTTTACATTACACATGATAAATGTCGGAATAAAAGGAATGAGCTGACTTACCCATCAAATGTTACCATGCATTTAAATTCAGGATAATCACGAATCACTGGCATTTGTCTTATACCTTCTATCAAGTGAGGTAGTACTTGTTCCCATGCATCATCAGTCATGTACGCTGATGGTGTGGGAATTACACATGATCCGGGAGGACACCCAAAAGTTTTGACAATATCCTTCAGTGCTTTATATTGAATGGATTTTCCTTCTACAAGAAAGATGAGTGGGCCATCGCATCCAGCAGCAGATCCAACTCGAAGTATTGTTATTGATAATCGCGAATCTGACATTATTCTTGATGTTGTTTTTGATTCCTTCCCACTCAAAACACTAACATTGCCATCACTAGCAACAATGCAAGTCTCATCAAAGTTTAACCAGAAATATGGCATTATTGTGGAGAAAGGTTTTTTGTTGGAGCTAACATTGTAATTGTTGTTGTTGTAGCGTTTAACCTCACCCCACACAGACTCAATAATTGAATGCCATCGTAATTGTGATTCAGTTCTAATTTGAGATCGTTTCGTTGTTGTTTTCTGTGCAACAACAACTCTACCACCCCGCTTCAATCGGGGAAACTTATTATTTCTTTGTAAATAATGGAAATGATTTTCGGCTGTTTTAAAATTACAACCAGTAAGATTCTTGATGTATGTAATAACTTCTTTCCTATCCATACCATTATTGGCCAAGTCTCTCTTTACAATTGCCTCCTCCAAAAATTTGACCTCATCATTACTAATCAATGCGTTTGATTCTTTCTTGGTGATGATGTAGTTGTTGAATTGTCCGCCTTTCTTCAGTTCCTGGATTTCCCTAAATATCTGTCGGCGGCTGATTTGGGGTTTATCATGAATTTCGGTAGCATTAAAACGCTCCAACACATCCTTGATACTCACTCCCTTTTCATGCACCGCAGCTAAAGCAGCAGCACGGAGATGAGCTGCATTCTCCGGATGATCCCAGCTTGTATACGAACCTCGTGATTTTGGAACTAGAACATCTTGCCCTCCTCCTGTATCTTTTGGTGCTTTCTTTGGTTCTGCTGCTTTGGGTGGTCTGCCTTTGGATATTTTGCTGTTCATCCATCCAGTAATGAGGCCACGTTTTTTTTGACCTTGGGCATCTTTTTTAGTTCTTGGGAGAGAAGGGATTGGGAGAGAGGCTGGTGCAACAGGGTTTGGCATGGTTGTTCAATCTTTGATCCTCCGAATGAGACAAATGTAAGGCGTACCAAATGATTTGGGATGTAATTTTGGATAGCGAGATGTGTGTGTTTGGTGAAATTTGTGTGTGTGTGTGTGTGTGTGTGTGTGTGTGTGTGTTAATATTCGGATGTAAGGCGTACCTCAGAATGATTCGGACGTAATTTTGGCTTGGATTTTTGGCGAGATTTGCGTGTGGATTCTTGGTGAGTGTGTGTTATGATTCGGATGTAAGGTGGAGGTAATTTTGGCTTGGATTTTTTGCGAGATATGTGTGTGGATTTTTGGTGAGATGTATGTGTGTGTGTGTGTGTGTGTGTGTGTTATGATTCGGATGTAATGCGGACGTAATTTTGGCCTGAATTTTTGGCGAGATATGTGTGTGGATTTTTGGTGAGATGTATGCGTGTGTAATGATCCGGTATTAAGGTGTACCGAATGATTCGGACGTAATTTTGGCGAGATGATTCGGACGTAAGGCGCACCTCGGACATAATTTTGGCTCGCAGATAAAAAGTATTTCCCTAATGAATGAGTCCCACAAAAACTGAGTCACGCTGAAAAATATTCAAAATATCAATAGGCAAATTGTCAAGCGTTGCCGACGAGTCAAGCCCGCGTTAGTACACTAATAATAGTAGTCATCAAATAATAGTCTTCTTCCTCATTTAAAACTTTAAACATCAACAATCCGGGATTGCCACCACAAATTCAACTTCCGTTCTATTATCTTGTAAGCGGTATAGAACCTCTACTAACTTAGTAGCTACGTAGGAAAACGGTTTTGCAAAAGAAACCTTTGTCAATTGGCAAGAAGACGGGAGGATTTTTGTTCGCTTCTGCTTCAGATAGAAGTCTCACTATTGACGGCAAACAAGAAGACGATCCACAGCCACCAATTTTCCTTCTTGAAAAGACGGACGATTTGGACAACGCGAAAAACATGTCGCTCTCGGGTACTTTGAAAGAACGGTTATCGCAGTATAAAGCCCTCAAGGAGGAGGAACAAAGGAACTCTATGTTAGCTGCTACGCCACAACCACAACCAGATCCACCTTCACCGAACGCAGAATCCGGAAAAGAAAATGAAAAACCAGGTAAGGATAACGATAACTAAAAGCGACTTTCGCGGGGAAAATTACTTCCAACATTTCCTTATTTCCCTAATCGGTCTATAGTAACTAACACAACCAATTCGATGCACTCAACAAACACGTAATCCATTTTGACACTCTAACTATCAGATGGATCATGGGTACCAAAAGTAGAGAAATCTAATATAGATATCGATAATGATGGTGAAAACATCATAAACGAAGAATCAGAACAGGAATATGAGGAGGAAATTGTAGAGATCGAAGTAGCCGATGAAGATAGTTTCGCTGAAGAGGACGATGATGGAGAAGAGGAAGCATCATTTGAAGAAGTCGATGTGGAATCTCATACGAATGATGAAAATCAAGATGTCTTTCAGGCATTAGACGAAGCAGAAAGAGCAGATAGCATGCTCTATAGCGAAGGATCCAGAGGATTTCCCGACGCAGGAAATAATGAGGTATACCAAACTGGGGCACCCCCATCTAACAGGGAATTATCCAAGAGATCGCTAGGAAACGGAGCTCCTCGAGTGATATCCTCTCAAGGAGAGAGGAATGACAAAGCTGCGAATGACGGTTTTTCCGAGACGAGCAAAAAACGCAACTGTAAATTGTATTGTATTGTATCCGCGTGTGTTATCATAACATGTATTGCTATTGTTGCCATCGTTCTTCCATTCTTCCTTGACTACGGCAGTATAATCACAAGAAGTGATCCTACTCCTGCTCCAGTACCTATTTCTCCTCCACCACTACAACCGACGGGAGATGGATCTCCCCAACCGATAACCAGTCCCACAGATGCTCCTACTTCTTCTACTACACAGGAACCAACCACAATTCAATGGTCACGGTTCATGAAGACATTTCTCATTCCTACTTCTGGCGAGGAAGTCTTTCAGGACAAGAACTCACCGCAATATCGTGCGGCGCAATATATTTTGGAAGATCCATACACATCAGAACTTACCACGACGGAGCAACTAGACGATAGATATGCGAGCGTCACGTTCTACTTTTCCACTGAAGGCGAAAATTGGGACTCGTGTTACCTTGGTGATACAAACTGCAAAAGTGGCGAGTGGCTAGTCAATGATGTTTGTGATTGGTTTGCCGTATCTTGCAATGATGATGGACGTGTGTCATCTTTTAGTTTCGGTATGTAGCAAAATAATCAAGATAATTTCTATGAAATAATAATATCGCGTGTATGAATATCTTTCGAATGTTGTATTTTGTCAAAATATTTTTCCTTCTCACGAAATCTATGACGGAATTACTAATTTGTTTTCCTGTGTCCATTGTCGTCATCTTTTCTGTTCTACTCTGTTCTATTCTGTTCTGTTCTATCACACAGCAAATGCGGATGGTAACGGACTGGTTGGTACTCTTCCATTGGAGATGTATCTCTTGTCAGACATGACCGACCTTGTCATTATTAATAATACGATAACAGGTACACTACCACAAGCGTTCGGAAACAATGCTACACAACTACGATCCCTTCTACTCCCCTACAATGAACTGACTGGAACGATTCCAGATAATTATCTCGAAAGCAGTCCGCTTGAATTCGTCCATCTTGGGAGCAATTTGCTTTCAGGACCAATCCCAACCAATGTTGGAAACACTACATATCTTCAACAGTTGGATCTTAGTGGAAATTCATTGACTGGGAACATTCCGGATACAATTGGTGGATATGCAGCGCTTGAGGCGCTTTCCTTCGCAAACAATATGCTCCTTGGATCGATTCCAGAGGAAATCTATAGTAGCTTAGCTAATTTAAAGTTCCTGCATTTGAATGGAAACAAACTGTCCGGAACCGTGGCATCCTTGATTGGCGAGCTTTTGTCATTAAAAGAGCTTCGTATTGGCGACTCAAATCTGGGAGGGATACTCCCCGACGAACTTTATGCTCTTACCAGTTTAGCGGAATTGGATATAAGCCAAGCTCAATTCGAAGGGAGGCTCTCTCTTGGGCTTTTAAACCTTGGAGCACTTGAGAAACTCATTGTTAACGACAATAAATTGAAAGGCACAGTCCCAGCTAGTTTTGGAAGCATGAGCACACTGTCGGATCTAGTTCTGCAGGGCAATGAGCTTTCTGGATCAATGCCAGATACTATCTGTCTGCTACGTGAAGACAACTTGAAAGTGCTAACAGCTGACTGTGAAAAATTGACTTGCGACTGCTGCTCCACTTGTTTTTGACTGAAAAAATAGTTTCGTTTTGTTGTGATAAATTACTAATAGAATAAAAAGGATTACCACGAAAGATAGTTGAGTCTCGCCAATAGTTATGGGCTGGCATTTACGTGTTGCACAATAATCTCTATACAGTATTATAACTGACTTTATATGTACAATGTACGCTGAATTTTTGCTTTCGCTCTGCGTTTGATCAAACTTGCGATGAAGTATGATGTTATAGGCAACTAGTATTATCTTCACTTCTTGCAGTTAACGAGTTCAGCACGATAAGCATTTTACCTGTCTGACTGTTTACACTTGCATATTTACAAAAGACAGTGCACCTGTTGCATAAATCGTTGATATCCTTCGTGCCCAATGATAGCTGCACTACCTGTAGGCAATGTTAAATTTTCTCGTCATATTACAATCCCATTAATTCCGGTGTTATAAAGAAAACTACAATAGAAATGTCGTCTCTAGCGAGCGGACAGCGGACAGGCTTTATCCTCGCATCATTTTATTAAAACATTATTTAATTTATTCGATCTTCGATGATTGATTCTTCATTCGATTGATTTTGTTTGTGTAGGAAATAGCTACTGTAGCTCGTCGTAGGTCCTTTCATTTTTATGTATGCTATCAGATAAAAGTTGCTGATATTATTGCTGTAGGATCTAATAATACTCGATTGAGTTCCGAATCAATCATGAAAGAATTGAAACGATACAAACTAATTGTATCCTACGATGGAACTAACTATAAAGGATTTCAACGGCAATCATCATTTTCATCGTCGTCATCCTCTTCAACTGCTATTGAAACATCTAATGTTACCGATAATCACGATCCGATAAGGGTTCTGGGGAAACGACCACGCTCGAACAAGATTAACTTCAGAAAAGTAGTTCCTCCCACAGTTCAAGAAGTACTAGAGGATGCGATTGAATTCTACACTGATTTAGATCGTCAAACTCATAAAGTTCGTTTTGCAGGGCGCACAGATAGTGGAGTTCATGCTCGTGGGCAGGTTCTTGCTGTATTCTTACCGCACATAACAACCAACAGCAATTGTGGAAGGGATGGAGTTGAAGAAGAAGAAAAAAATTGGCAGATACGACGAGCAATTAATAGCCGATTGCCCAATATATAAGTATTGACCTTGTTCGCTTGCCATGAAAGTTTTGATCCACGCTTGGATGCTATTAGGAAACAATACTCGTACTTATTACGATATCGCGAAAAGGTTGTTATCTCTTCTTCATCAGGTATTGGAAAAAGTAACGAAGAAGATAATATTCTTCCAATCTGCGCGAAAGGTGGACCCCATCTATTAAGAAATGCATTGGATTCGAATTTTCTATGGATATGTCCATGGGCTTTGGACAGTTCCAAAATTAAACGCTGCTGCGAATTGCTAACGGGAACTCATGATTTTTCTGCTTTCGTTCATAAGAAGGCAAGAGAGACACGAGATAATAGAATGACCGTTAACCGATTTGTTTTCGAACAAAAAAAGTTGGAGGATAGCGCAGCTCCCGTTTGGGAGGTTCGATTTTTGGTAGAAGCTAAAGGTTTTGGTAGATCGCAAGTACGAAATATGATAGGATTCCTAGTTGATTGTTGTCGAGGAACCATCAAAGATCAGGAGTCTTCCCCGGATTGGATCTGGAAGGATCCCAATCAATTGTCAAAGCAAATCAATTCTGCTCCTGCATGCGGACTATGTTTAGAGCATGTCATTTATTGATGAAAAATCTCATTTGTGTGGATAAGATATACGTATTTACGACGAAGCTTTTCCGATGTATCCATATTATAAGAAGCGACTAGACTCTTTTTGCAGATCATCATTAAAACAAGATGAGTTGAGACTGACATTGAGATATAGAGGTCTAAATGTCTACACAATAATACAGCTCGGGGAGAAAAAAAATCGAGATTAGGTGAGGTGTCGAATAGGCCCCAAGATGATATCTTGTTCCACTCCACTCTTTTTCTATTTGATACGAAAATAGTGTTACATTTGACTCATTATAACTGATATACTCTTGTAGTAATTTTTTAAATCTCAACTTCATCTAGTAGGCTAGTAGATAAAATTCCTCAAATACGGATGTATTCTTTTGTGTATTCTTCAATGATCGTAATCTTTAACAACACTTCTTCTACCTTCTACCACTATCTTGATCTGCTAGCTCTTCTTCGAAAACAGTTTCATATTTCATACTTGAACTAATTCTAATCAATAGTCGTACACTCCTGCAGTATATATGGAAATCAATCTTTAAACAAAATACTAACGGATTTAAAAAAAATTTAAGTTAATCCACGCACCAAGGACAGTCTGGCAAATTTTCACACAAAAATAGGAATAACACGTGAAATAACAAAACATAAATTATAAAACACTTAAAAGTAAGTAACAACATTCGAGGAACATCATGATCACATAATATCTTTTTCATACATAACCACAATAATATATTACGAAGTACAACAGGCATATTTAGAATATTAATCATGGTCCGCGCTTTTATTAAGGGGGGCGTTTGGAAGAACTCCGAAGATGAGATTCTAAAGGCAGCCATTCAGAAATATGGTAAACAGCAATGGGCGCGAGTTGCTTCCCTTTTAAATCGGAAAACTGCTAAACAATGCAAGGCCCGATGGCATGAATGGCTCGATCCGTCTGTTCGGAAGGTTGAATGGAGTCGTGAGGAGGAAGAGAAGTTACTGCACCTCGCTAAATTGATGCCAGCTCAATGGAAGACTGTCGGGCCACTTGTTGGACGCACTGCGACGCAATGTCAAGAGCATTACGAAAAATTGTTAGACGAGGCGGCGGCGAAAAGTAGCGGTGAGGATGGAACCACCGAAGGAACTTCCGATGTCCGTCATCAGCCCCTTCGGGTGGGACAAATTGATTCACATCCTGAATCGAAGCCTGCACGACCGGACCCAATAGATATGGATGAGGATGAGATTGAGATGCTTCAGGAGGCAAGAGCACGATTGGCCAACACGCAGGGTAAAAAGGCAAAACGTAAATCGAGAGAAAGAATGCTGGCTGGAGCCAAGCGAATGGCCGACCTCCAAAAACGACGGGAACTCAAACAAGCTGGACTAATTTCTGGTCAAGCTAAACGCAAGGCAAGGAAAAGGTTGAAGGGTGGTGATATTGATCTTGGAGTGGAAATTCCTTTCCACAAACCTGCTCCTGCAGGTTTTCATGACGTTTCGGGAGAAGTGGCGCGATCAGAAGTGTTGCGGGCGAAACAAATGAAACGAGTGGACTTCCATCAGCTAAACGAACAGCAGTTTCGATCCAGAGATGAAGAACAAAAGAAATCAAAGAAACGGGAAGAGGCTCGGTTGCGGGCGCTTGAAAAATCCAACATGAATTATGTGGTAGCACAGGTTAGCAAAAGCAACGACCCTTTAAACCTCCGAAAACGAGGCCCCCTTTCACTGCCACCACCTTCGGTGACCGATCAAGAGCTGCAAACTTTAGCTAAAATGGAGGAAGCTGCAACGAAACCAGCCACCGTGACATCTGCCAAGAATGACGCAACATCCACATTGTTGGCCGATTACTCTGATCGGCCACTCCCCACTCCAATGCGGACACCTTTAACGGCACCAGACGATCCTCTTGGTGGCAATCGCGAATCCAAACAGCAGAGTATTTTGCGTGAAGCCAATAATTTGCGTATGTTGGAACGAGGACAGACACCATTATTAGGCGGTGAGAACCCATTATTAGAAGAACGACCGGGAGAAGGAGACGGCGGATTGGATAGAGATGTAAAGCCGATTGCACGACCCACTACACCTGGTGGACCGTTGAGTGATGGTGCGATCGCTCGTGACCATTTTGGTCTCAATCAACGTCCACAATCCGAAATGAGAGACAGTTTCGCGGACGATGCTGCTTCAGTAGGAGCCTCAACATTTGCCACATCTACAACTATGGCGGGAAATACTGTGGGGATATCCATTCGAGAACTGGCGCGGGCCGAGCGGCGGGCTGCCAAACGAGCACGGTTAGAATTGGAAGAAGCCCTAGCAGCACTCCCTGCTCCACAATTTGAGTATGAATTAGAGGCACCCACTGGCATGGATGTTGATGAAGACGATGGAAAGGTTGAAACGGTACTGGAAGATGACATGGCAGACGTTGAGGCCGAAGAAATGCGTATATTGCAAGTAGAAGCAGATAAGCTATACGAGGCGCGATCCAGTGTGGTAAAGCGACGTGATCTTCCACGTCCCGCGGGTGCTCTGATTCATGATGTCGATGATACTGATCTAGAAGAGACGAACGAAACTGTCGCCGAGGGGTTAATTAACAAGGAACGCTTGACTTTATTAAAACATGATGCCTTCGCATTTCCCGTAGAAGCACCGACATTTGTTCTCGATAGCGTTAGTGGCAATAAAAAGGGCAAAAAGAAGAAGAAGAAAAAGAGGAAACTAGACATGCAAGCTGATAATGACTCTTCTTTTTCTTTCGTTCCAGAAGAAACTCCGTTAGAATCCATTTCAGAAAAGGCATTGGATGACGCTAAGGAACTCATTCGAGTTGAGTACGATAGGTCTATACAAGATGAGAGGGCACAATCAATCCTTTTAGATAGGAGTAATTCAGTGAAAGAAATTTTTGTCTTGAATACTTGGATAGACCCAAAAAATGACAGTAAGTTGTTGACCGAAAGTTTGACACAAGAATTCGATACTCTTCAAGAAGCTACGTCTACCTTACATAAGAAGAACGAAAAGACTGAGTCCAAGCTAACTCTATTGACAGGTGGGTTCGCTAAACGTGCCCAACACACGTCGGCAAAAATTTCACAAATTTATCATGACCTCCAGAATACTGTTATCGAAAAGGCGATTTACCAAAAGCTCAGAGAACAAGAAGAGCTAGGTGCCGTAGCTAGAATTGATCGATTACGATCAAGTATATCCAGTCTCAAAGACGACGAAGAGCGATTAAAAGTCGACTTGAATTCATTGAAAACGCCAGAATAATCGACCAACGAAAACAATAAATGTGAACGGATGATATGAAAACTTTTATTCGTATCCATAATAATATAATATGAAATAGGAGGGGAAAAAGTTAAATACATAATTAAAGTTTTAAGTTACAAAAGCTTTCTATCATACTTTTTAATAGATTATAATTGATGAAGTTAATTTTGTTTGGACTGCATGTGTTATGTTGTACATACTTAATTCCAATATATTCTTCCTATCTTTCACAGCCTATGCTTCCTTCCTAGTAAATTATTGCACCTACTCAGATTCCAATTTTCTACAAGAATGTTGCTTCCCGCCGCCGACACTCAAACACGATTAACGCGCGACGACCTCGCCTCAAAAGTTCAAAATTGAAATTGAACAAAGATTATAAAACACAATAAATCGACAATAAACTCCATCATTTCACATCGCAGAAGCCATTAGAACAACAACACATACAATTGTAAGGCAAGCAAAGAAAAGAAAAACACCAGATGCTGAGCAAAATTACGACCAATGCAACTCGATTTCTACAAGCTAGATATCATATCTCTCCTCTAAGTATTCCTCGGAGTCTGTCGTCGTCGACGACATCTTCGTCAGGACTGGTACAGAACAATGCAACAACTAAAAAATCATCCTACGACGACTTGCAAAAAATTAATGGGGAACCGCTACAAAGTCCCGCAGGATTGCTCAGTTGCAAACATGATTCTTTATCTGCTAAGACTTTCATTCCGCAACATTCTTTGTACGAAGGTGAAGGTCGGACAAGGAAGCGCGTGTTGGTGCTATGCACGGGTGGTACATTGACAATGGCTCCAGACTATAAAAATAATGGTGCTTTGACACCCGTAGAAGGTAAAACAAATAATAATAATAATGATAATAATAGTAGTAATAAAAATCAAGCGTCGCTTTATTTTATGTTTCTATCTTTGAGATCCCACTCCACTGCTTACATTGTTGCTTCATCTTATTGCTTTTCCAAATACAGGAGCAATATCTAAGTATATGAGCAAGATGGAGGAATTAACAGAAAACCCAGAAATGCCAGACTACGTACTCCACGAGTACGCTCCTTTCCAAGATTCATCCAACCTCGGCCCTCCCGACTGGGCTACAGTTGCACAAGATATAGAAACGAACTATAACTACTTCGACGGCTTTGTAGTAGTCTGTGGTACAGATACTATGTGTTACTTTAGCTCGGCCTTGAGCTTTATGTTGGAGAATTTAAACAAACCGGTTATTTTCACTGGTAGTCAAGTACCTTTGTGCATGCCACATAATGACGCAAGACGGAATCTAATCATGGCTATGATATTTGCCGCTCGTAATAGTATTAATGAAGTATGTATCTTCTTTCATGATCGTTTGTTGAGAGCTAACAGAGCCACCAAAGTCAATACACACAAGTTATTAGCATTTGATTCGCCGAATATAGATCCATTAGCAACCATTGGACTTGGAATTGACGAAAACGATCATATCACATTATCGCCTGCCAAAGGAGCTCTAAGGGTACATCTGCGAATGGATCCACGATTATTGACGTAAGTATTATTACGACGAAGAATAAAGGGTGCAGCGTATGGAGAAAAGTACTCTTTTCCTCTCTTCTTTTCTTTCGAAATATACTGTAGCTCTGAATCAAGCTAACTAATTACTCTCACCTATTTTTAATTGTTATCTCTCTCTCTCGTACCTTTTTACTTTTTAGTATCCGATTAGTACCTGGATTTGATGACGTAATGATTCGACGAATGATTGAAGCTAATGCAGAGAACAAACAATTGCGAGCCTTGGTGTTACAGCTCTATGGAACTGGAAATATCCCAAGTGCAAAAGAATCGCTCATTCAACTACTGGCAGATGCTACGGATAAAGGTATCTTAGTTATAGCATCAACCCAATGCTTCACGGGATCTGTATTATTGGGACATTATGCAACAGGACGGGCTTTGATGGATGCGGGAGTGGTATCAGGAGGGGATATGACTTTAGAAGCAATTGCATCAAAATGTGCATACCTCTTTGGAAGGCAAGACTTGACCACAGAACAGATTGGAGAATTGATGGGAGTAAGTCTGCGAGGAGAAATTACTCCTCACGAACTATTATCGCCCCCGCCGTTGTCTGGTGCGTTTCAGCAAGGTATTGTAAAAGCCCGACGAAGGCCTCGATGAAACTGTGAAACTAGTAGTAGTAGTAGTAGTTTGATGCGTATCTGGAAAGGAACTGTGCAATACTAGGACCAATGGCGCGCAGATACACTGTGGTGTCAACTCCAAAGTGTTTTGGCACACATCATATTTTTGATTTTGTGATTAAAGAAGATGTGCGGCTTTACTATCTGCATCAATAACCCAATTGCCCTCACAATACTTATAATTAGTTTATAACGCAAGATGAGCATCTGAAACAAAAAAGACCTATTTTCGTTATTGTTTACTTCACTAATTGTGATTACGGATACTTCTTAATCATACTAGGTATTATTTAATTGATGGTATTTATCTTTAAAGAAAAAATTACTAATACAAAATAATAGCATTAACTCTATCCAAATATATCTTTACTGCGTTTCGAAGTACCGTACCATTATACTTAGTATCAAGTATATCTACTATATTTTCCTTCTTTTCTCTCTCTTAAGGGGATGGCGTGGTAGGATTCAGGATTCAGCATCAGGATCAGCATTATCATTATCATCAGCATTATCATTATCATCAGCATTATCATTATCATCAGCATTATCATCTCCATTATCATCTCCATTATCATCTCCATTATCATCTCCAATTCCATTATTATCTGTAGTATTACTTTCTTCAAAATTTACAACACCTAAATTTCCAAGTTCTTCATTATCAACGGTGCCGCCATCATCATCATCATCAAAGGCGATATTAATATCTGCAGCATTCCCTCCCATAAAGTCAATTAAAAGTTGAGGTGGAGTATTCGTCTCTCGCGAATAAAATCGATCCCCACCCTGTTCTTGTTCAGGTCCACGATTGGTTATCATAAGTAGTAATTGTTGTTGCTGTTGCTCTTCGTCTGGTTGTTCTTCATAATAATCAAATAATAATGATGTGATATCAATATCAATAACAGTATCATCAGGATTAACAACAAATGATGGACCGACCATAACACCAACAGCATCATCTTCGGGTGGTACAAAGAAGTATCCATGTAGGTATTCCACTGCCATTTTAGTTTCTGGTAGACGAATAATAGTATATGTCGCCGAATCTTTTTCTTCTACTGTAGATACAAGATGTGTAAGTCGTAACACTGCGTTCCTGTTATTATTTGCATTACCATTGTTGTTATTGTTGAGTCTAACAGTAGAGGGAACATCGTCAAGTGGAAATGAAATCAATCCTATAGAATCAGGGATCGTTTCTTCTTCGATTGGTCCGTTCTGGACAGAAAATGTATCAAGATCACCATATTCTTCACCTCGGAAGTCTTTACCTTCGAATTTACCATCAAGATCAATATATGTATCCTGATCGGCAACAATATCTAATGTTTCGGGGATTGATTTCGTGGGTGCAAAAGAAGTTGTTGGACTTGCTGTCGGATTGAGACTTGGAAATGATGTTGGTGAGGAGGTTGTATCTCCGGGAGTTTGTAACGAAATAGAAGGTTTTTCCGCCGGTGGGGGTCTTGCAGATGGTTGAAGTGGTTGAGGTGCCAATGTTGGACGTAATGTTGGTTTTCGTTCAGCATCACCACCAATAAGGTCGTCGTTGCCATTATCAATATTCCCTCCTCCACCAGCTAGAACGACACCAACAACTACCCCAATAATAATCAAAATTACACAACAGCAACATGCCACCGATATAGCAATAACCTTTTCCTTTCCTTCCCACCAAGGATAGTTATTAGTATATGGCTTTATGTCATCATCAAATGGATTCTCTTCGTCTGCAAAATCATCAGGTGTTTCGCTCCTCTCTTCGTATTCGTCTGAATCGTCATCAAATGGATTCTCTTCGTCTACAAAATCCTCAGTTGTTTCGCCCCTCTCTTCGTATTCGTCTGAATCGTCATTACTATCATCTTCGTCTTCATCAGACTCATTGTCATCTTCGTCTTCATCAGACTCATTGTCATCATCGTCGTCATCGTCTTCGCCGTTTTCGTTGTCGCCGTTTTCGTTTTCATTTTCGATTTCGTCGTCGTCGTCGCCTTCTGATTCGGATACAGATTCAGATTCAGACCCACCATCATCGTCGTTCTCTTCGTATTCGTCTGAATCGTCAGTATCCCATTGTTCCTGTTGAGATGCCATGGTTTGTGATAGAGTAACAATGAATAGATTACAAGAAGCCTAAGTTCAAAATGTATATTAATTTATGTAATGCGGTAAATAATGTGAATTCTTCCTTTCCCCTCTCCACCTTATTGTAGAAGCAAAAAATAATTGAACCAAAGAAAAGGTACAGTACAGTATGTTGTTGTCATTAAAACATACTGTACTGCATAATATTATGAAGTAGGGGCATAATTGAGCCCTGTTGGAGTCATAAGTGACTGAAATAGACATTCCAAGCTCATCCTGTAGTGCAAAAATCAAAAGACTTCATACGCAACAAGACACACGTAATAAATATACAGTATTTGAGTATTATCAATTGACAGCACATATTAATATTCAATACTGAGTAGAGATAGTAATCGAATAGCAAATCATACGAACTTTGTACGTGCGCTATTTTTTTTATATTATTACCATGCCATCATCTCATACACAGACGAGGCAGGCTGGGGACGGAATAATAGGAGACGACGTCGGGAAATCAGCTGGAAAGAAAAAGAAAAAGCTGCTAGAGGAACGTAGTAATAATGAAAAGAAGAAGGAAAAACAGAGAAACCCTCTAAGCCGAAAAATAATCTAAAGGACGATGGCGCTGAAAATGAGGAATATAATCCACCCTCGATGAATATCAATTATGATGACGAGTCACAACTGCCACAACCGAATAAGAAGAAGGTTATGAAGAAGAAGTCGAAGAAGCCGAAAAATAATAACCATCAGAACGACAATGGCGGCGATGGGAATTTTAATGATGATGATGCAAGTTATGATGATGACGGACTACGGAAGAAGAAGAATAAAAAACTGAAACCGGAAAAATATCATATCGATGCTCAAGAGTCACAACAGCAACAGCAACAACAACAACAGCAACAACGGTCTAGTAGTACAAGATCTAGTAGTATGACACGTCCATCGGTAACATCATCAGCTGAAAATGAGATATCGAACAATAATAAAAGAACAAGTAGACCTCCGCCGCGTACTTCTACCAATACTAATAATTCTACTGCCGGTATGAGGAGTTACGATGACCACGATCACTACGACGACGATGATGATGATGATGATGATGATGTGAGTGATGTGGGGAATGATGATCCTATTGATAATTACAATTATGACGATGGCGATGACGATAATGATGATGAAGAAGAACCACGTTTTAAATATAGTACGGTAGATCTTGCTGATGGTGGTTGTCGTAATTCGAAATGTTGTCTTATTGCGATGGGTGTATTCTTTATTGTTATAGCTATTGTAGTTAGTATTATTATGAAAAAATTTACACCAAGCAATGATAATGAAAGACGATTGTTCTTAGAGCTTCGTCATCATCAACAACAGCAACAGCAACAGCAACAACAATATCAGTATCAATTAAGAAGACAGGAAAGACTAATTATACTACATCATAATCATTAATGAGATGAAATGAAACATTGATTGGTGGGGAAAACACAATTAATTAACAGCTTCTATCCCAACATTATAAAGATAATAAACTAAGTATATAGGAAAACAAACACTACTAGAGCTAGTGTGATGATCCATTCAACATTCATTCATTTATCCATTTTCACTCTACATATATACTACATCATAGTGTTCTGTCAGTATTCACTACTACCATCACCTTTGTGATACTTACAGTAATCTTTGCTGTCATGCGACTGTTATTTTGTCGATCATCATCGAGGGATCACACAGTAATGACAAAAGAAGGCAACATATCAAGATATGTCAAGAGTAATAGAAGGGATACAACGAAGAAGTTATAGGAAGAGAAGAGAAGGAACCAAATTTTTAACCCGAAAGTCTTGTTTTGTCTACAATTTTCTTCATTCTCCTTGTGCGTACAGTCAGTTCGTAAAACATCTTATGCGCCATAACACAAAGCGCCCCGTCAACGATGTTTCCGGAGATTTATTGAGATAAGATTCTTGAGGAGAAGTATTTTGGTGGTGATTTCTACACCACGTAGCACACCGAACGCAATTCTTGATCAAATCCCTTTCCTTCGATTTGTCTTCCTTTTTTCCCTTAAAAACATATGTCATGAAGAGAGAAATTTTGGAACAATAGCAGAGATCGCATCAACAATATATCAGAAGCGTTACATACCTACACACGCATGGGATGATTGAATGGAATTTGTTAGACAAATTATAGGAAATGTACAGTCATTGCTCCTTTTGTGATCATATTTCTACTGCTACTATATATTAAACTATAAATCTTTTGAGCTATAACTATAACTATAATATGAATTCCATCGTGCATAATTGTTATTATTGTTAATATTATTTTATACTATTAAAGCTGTTCGTTTTGTTCAAGCTTTAACGTGCTTAGAATTTCCTGTAAACTATTATTATTGTTGTTCTTAACAGCTTCTTCGTCCATACGACCATACGCCTGCGCCTTCCTTAATGAAACAATCGATGCTTCTAGATATGCTTTTCGTATCATATTTGGACTCATCCCACTATCAATTTGATTTTCTTGTTCGTCTAAAACAAGATCACGAGCATACATTTTAAATCCTTTTCTTTGTTGTGCAGCTTTTCTTGTTCGACATTCAAGGCCACGAATCGTATGATCATCATTTTCTACAGACTCAAAGTCGCTGTCGTCAGCAAAAGAATTGATGCTGCCACCATTCTGCTGTTGGTATTGTTGTTTCTTCTTGTCGTTCCTCATCATCATCTTCACTGTTACTACTACACGACGTTTTATATATGTATATTCACTTTCTGTATACCATATGTCTTCTCGTTCTTCAACACTATACTGACTGAGAGGCCTTACTCTTTTAACTTTAGCAGTTTTCTCGAATCTTACTGTCATCGGCCTCGTTATTGTAGTCATAGGCGTATCATTTCTATTACTATGGGTAGGATAAGTATTAGTATTAGTATTAGTATTAGTATTAGTATTAGTATTAGTATCGACTGGATCCTTGTTATTATGAACCTGGTGAGAACTACTCAGCCCTTGTTGTCGGAGGATCGAGTTTTCATTATTATTCGAATCTCTTTTACGATTTTTCTTCTTCTTCTTCGATGATGATAATGATGATGATGACGACGATGTTGATGATGATGATGATATCGATGATGTCGGCGATGATGACGAGTACGAATCAGACTTTTTATACGAAGATATGGATGGTACTAAAGAAGCTGACGGAGATGTTGATTCTAATAACCCGCCTAGCTTTTTCATTTGCATTCGAGGAAAGTTGATCATAGTTAGTAGTTAGTTGGAGATTTTTTTCTGTCACGTAGTAGAATATGAGATGTTTAACTCTACAAATAGCAGATACTGTGCAAGTAAGCTGTTATACGTGTTATTTGTACAAGCGCTCTGCTCAAAGTCTTAATTTACAGTGCTTGCTTCGTTGTAATCGTACTATCGCTAGAAGAGTACGAGTTCAAAATATGACTAAGCAAGCACTGCAAATACTGAATACGTGCGCTTTTTCGGTTCGGTGCGAACATTGGATTGATTAATTTGGCATCTCGCCGAATTCGCGAACCCATTCCTCGCGAACCATATTCCACAAAGCCCAGACTTTCACTAGCCCCCATAATTAATATTTTTTGTTCGGGGAAATGGGTGATTATCATTATTTTTACATACAGTACTGTAATAAAAAAATAATTCAATTACAGTATTGCCTGAGTTAGTTTATTTAACCATCAGCCACATACGGTAAGTTAGGGCCTGGTTTTTTGTTTGCCATAATAATGCGTAAAACGCAGCTGGAATGACACTATCAATTATCAATCAAATACGATGGTTTTCCAGATCTGTTTTGACATGGAGTTCAGGTTATTCTCCTTTGCGTGATGGGAACAGCACTGCCAGTTGATGCACTAATAGTGTGTCCTCTTGTCTTAGCCATAAGGGTTAGACCCCATCAGATATTAGACATCTACCTTTGACATAATATAGACTGGTCAAAATAAATAATTTGCTTAATGGATATGATATAATAGAATGCGCCAAAGTGTTTGGCTGGATTGCATAGCTTCAGCTGGTGCAATATTGGATGTTCTCTTCATGAAAGGATTGGTAGAATGCATTGACTTCTTTGGAACTGATGCGGGGTTGTGGCACGGATTTTTTACGGATCATCCAGCACATTTTGGGGAGATGTGGCTGCTAGCTGTCTTGGTGGGCATCTTTGATGTTACTGGATTACCCTTTAAACCATCTAGCACTTTAATCCAGGTGATAGTAATCAATGGAAAAGGGGAAAAGGGAACACACACACACCACAACCACAAGTACCGCACATCATAGGAAAGTCAGTTCTTATGACCCATTCGAATAACTCTTTACGAGAACTCTTTACGATAAGCAATAGGTTCTACATACTTCTACAAGTTAGATTCTAGTAATCACGTCTACCTCTTGAAATTTTTTTATCTGCAGAGTATCTGATAGTACTACATACTATACGTACTATACGTACCGTATCTGAAAGAGAAAAAAACTCAGACCTCTTCAACAGTTATCGTTATTTTTTTGAACTTCGGCCTAGTATAATAATATTAACGATAATGATAATGATAATGATACAATACTGTGTCGTCTCGCACTAAGGACAAGTATCTCGAGCTGTATGGTCTAACTTTAGCCAAGGCAACATTCCCACTCTTGCCATTTCTGGATCACATAATTCCTCCTTCTTTTTCGTTATGTGATACTGAGTTCCATAACACCAACCAAGACTTCCTGAATTGATGCTTCCAAAGTATCGTGCTAATGAATTGGCTACGTCACTTCGTAGTCTACCCCAGTTCATTTTTTTATCATGAGCACCTTTTGCATCCCAATTGATCCCATCCATAAGACGCCGCCGTCCCTCCGTTGTTGGTTGCTGCTGGTTATTGATACGTCGTGGATAAACCTTCAATTCCCCGGTAAAATTCGAAAGTGTTGTAAGATGACTGTATAATTATTTTTGTTGATTTTTGGAATTATTGTTGCATGAACGCATATAGCGATATTTTCACGTACCTTCGGTGCCCGGCCTGCCAATTGGCTAACAATCATCGAAACGGTCCCGTCGTCGGGATTAACGGGATGTTGTTTGACGTATGTTCGAATTTCATCAAAAATTGGATGCCACAAAAAGCATAAATAATTCGAATCTGCGAGCACGAATTTCAACATGGGTAAGAAATAAAAAAGATATAAAAATAGTTGTTATAAGATACAAATATATACATATTTACGGTCGCACTCGAATGTTTACAATAACTAATTAATTGTCAGAGACACTACTTACGCAAAAAGCTACCACTGGGCAGAACCATACGCGCCCCAAAGTTGGCAAATGAATTGTAGTTGTAATGAACTTCATCGGTCGGACATTGCGACACAAAGTATCGATCACCGGGTTCATTTGATACTGTATTACTTTCATCGGTTTGACGCGGACCTAAATCTATTTTACGTGCCATAGCTCCAATCTGTGCATTTGAATTACGTTTCCACAATTCAAATCCACCCAATACAGCTAAAAAACTATAAAATGGCCCATCATCATCGTAGTACATAATTGCCTTAGTCTTTACCTGTAAACGGGGATGGTACCGATTCATTAAGTCATTAGGGAACCCCGCCTTTAATGGGTACGATATACGAAGTGGAAGCGTTTGTCCAAGCTCTACTAACTTCTTACCAAGATCAGTTTCATCGATGTGCCGTTCTCCGTTCCAAACAACGATAACTTCAGCAACAATTTTTGAAAAATCGCTTTGGCTTAGCATTATCTTAATTTGGGTCATCATTTTTTGTAATCGATCGGGATTGTATGCCATGAAGACAACAGTGAAGTGATCCTCTTGACATTCATTTTCCGGTGGAAGTTGACATTGGTACGGATATTTATTCTTTTTTGAGGTTGGGTCGGATTGTTGGTAGGTACGGACGGCATCTAAAATTCCCCATTGCTTTAAGTGCGCAGTATGATTATTCAATTTGGAGTAGTCCGTTTCTTCCGCAGCCGACGGTCGAACAGATTTACATTGTTGTTGATTTAGAACTGCTCGATTCACTACGCTCGCAAATGCTGCAGTCTCCGATGAGGAACGATCAGCAGAACCGAACTGCGTATCAGGATTTGTTTGGACTATGTTCTTGTTCGACGCGTCCTTACTACTAAAGTCTGTGCCCGTACTTGTATTGGGTGACATACTCTCCATTACCATTATATTATTGTTGCGTACAACCATACAAAAAATAAATGATATCACGCACAGTATTATCAAATATTTTCTTGAGGAGTATGCTGATGACCTATTATTTTTCGAATACTTTGCCTCCGAACTGGCGAATTCGTTCTTTTCATAACCGGAAGCGCCAGTACGATGTGTATTCAGTCGGCGGAGCATCTTCTTCTCGTTATATACACTCGAAGATATAGTTCTCTTCCTAGTACTTGTACATGTGTTACCTCTTTATTTTATTTTGTTTTGTTGATTATTGTTTATTTGCGTTCGATGCGGAATGTAAAAATAATCAGAAGGCTTTTTATTGTTACACTAGAGCCTAACGAAAATGTCTCATTTTGTTTGTTTCTTGTTTGTTTGAAAAATCGATCGAAAAACAAGATGGATATCCCGCTTACCCTTATCGAATGTTTTGTGTTTTGTGTCTTCAGGCATGGAAAAAGTAATAATAATAATAACAACAGAGGGACAACAGCATCAGTAATCAGTCAATCGATCTATCTATCTATATATCTATCTATCGATGATGGACAAAGATTAAAGATCAGACTACAATGGAAAAGAATGAAAGAAAAATTGAACCTAAATAACTATATGGAGGAATGATAATGTAGCGTAACGAATATAACAAGTACTAATGGTGCAGTAGGCATTGTGTGTAGCGTTAGAAAACTTCACTTTTGTGCACGTTTGGGAATTTTATCTTTCATGCACATTTGAATCAGTGCATGTGGAACTTCTATTTAGGCTTAATTTGTTTAAACTTCCACCAACACTGGGTACTTTACTAGCTTCATTCACTTTGTAGGGCGTAAAACGGAGGTGGGCGAACAGACAAACAGCAACTTTTGTGGTGGAATAAATCTCCATCTGCACGGAAACATGCCATTCTCAGACATGCATAGAGTAGAAGATGCCTCCCTGATGGACTCACTATGAGTTGGTCTGGATAAACTCAAAATAGATGGTTCACAATCAACTACTTGTGAACGAACTGAAATTCTTTGGGTCAATTCAATAGGCTCAGTATGAGTTCATTATTTGATGAACAATCTTGAGATGGAAATGGACAGTGTGTGTTTTTCACTATCACTATCACTGTTCTACAAGCCCACTGTGCTGTGGGGGATGCGAGGTTTTGCTGATTTTTACTTTGTTTCTCAAATTCGGGAATTCGGGTTGAAAGAGTGAAAGAGGTATCATCAACAACAACAACAACAACAACAAATGGAGAAAACATCATTTGATTTTGTTGATAGAAATGAATGCAAACCCATCAGAATACCTACCCATCTCATGACTTATGATGATTCAATACTATAGTAGTAGACCAGAAAAATAGTATGAATATGAATCATAATGTCTGACTCTAATTTGGCATTATTCGTTGGAAGCATCTTCAAGGACCACATCATATTTAATATGCAACATCACAAATCTGTAAATTAATGGTTGAAGTGTCAAATTTGAGAGAGGACCCTACAACAATTGCTTGGTTGCTCATCATGAGTGCCTGGGTGGAGTGACACATAATGTCTGACTCTAATTTGGTATTATTTGTTGGAAGCATCTTCAAGGACCACATCATATTTAACATGCAACATCACAAATCTGTAAATTAATGTCTGAAGTGTCAAATTTGAGAGAGGACACAACAACAATTGCTTGGTTGCTCATCATAAGCACCTGGATAGAGTGACACACCTATTGCAAAGATTAGTTAAATAAATAGATAAATAGTTAAACATCAAAATCATGACCGCAAATATGGAGATTGTTACATTATTATGTTTACATGTAACGATGAAGATATGCACCAGAAGAAAATTAACGATAAATTCAACTAGGAATCCATTTTTTTTTTTGGGGGGGGGGGGGGGGTATTTTGCAATCACAATAGGGCTGCTTTATGGGGTTGACAACTTTGTATTGCTAAAGTAATGAATACTGAATATAAATATTTAATTATTTGCTGGATATTTTATCTGATCATCAGTCAAAGATGAAGCGTATAACATCCAAGGATGATTCAAGGCTTCTTCAGCGGATGGTCGACCATCAGGGTCGATTGTCAATAGTTTGGCAATGAAGTCTGTAAACATTTGTTTGATTTGACGCTCTAACGGTAAATTTTTCTCTCCGTAGTCGTCCATTAGATCATTGTCAAGGCCAAGCCTTGAGGAAAGTCTTGTGCTCTTCGGTTGGAAAATATCGAATTGCGCTTTTTCCGATGATTCGTTTTCACTATCTGATTCGTCGTCGGGACCTGGGGGTGTTCTAGATGCTGCTTCATCCCGGTCCGATTCGTCTACTATCTCATAAAGCAAGCCACTTTTGGTGAAGAAACGGCCACATTGTCTTCCTTGGGCGATCATATGTCTTGGAAATGATCCACGAAATGCCTCAATACGACTCAGCATGGACACAATAGAATCGTTTTGAAATATGACCTCTCCAGTGTACATTTCGGCTACTACGCAACCCAATGACCAAACATCAATTTTTCCATCGTACGGAAGTCCAAGAACTACCTCAGGAGCCCTGTACGAACGAGATTGAATGTACGAGCTCTGTCGATCTGTTAAGTAACAGCTGCTCCCGAAATCTATAAGTTTAATCTGAGCGCGACTGTAGCTTCCAAGCAAGATATTTTCTGGTTTAACATCGGAGTGAACTAATCCCAAACTATGAACAAAGCGCAGAGCGACGAGACATTGTCGTGTTATATAAGCAAGCCGCGGCAATGTGAAATAAGGTTCTTCGTTGTTGTCAAGGACGAATTTACCAAACTCGAAAAGATTTTGTCGTAAAAGCTCTGTGACAATGATCAAGTGCTCACGATAATAAAAGAAAGTTTTCACTCGCAGAATGTAATTTTCGTCACATTTTCCGGTTTGGCGTAAAAGCTCCAAGATCTTAATTTCGTCAAGTGATTGATCGAAAAAATCTTTGGTATTCTTAATCACTTTCAAACAAACTTCTTCGTGACCGTCAGTGTCATCAGACGACAGATCTATACATCGATAGGCTGTACTGAATGCAGCGCTTCCTAATTCACTTTCAACAAGATACTGCCCGGCAATAACATTTCCCGGTTCTAACGCCATATCTTTCGTAGGCTCAAACCCAGTGACATGTGATTTGAAGATGATAGGTAGCTGAAAATATTCAAGATCGCCCATTTCGCCTTTACCAGCACCTTTTACTCCAGGAAAATCTGGATGAGAACTATCAACTGCGCATTCTTCATCATTTGTTGCAGTTGATGGTGTACGCGATCGGATCAAGACGTTGTCGGTAGGAACACCTTTCGTATCCACAACATTGCGCTTTTCCTCGTCATCCAACAACCGTTCGGCTTCTTCTAATTCCCGAATAAAATTTGCATCAAACTGTCCTTCTACACCATTTAGAGAGCTGTGGGAATTATGCTTTAATCGTGTTATCATCGCGTCGAAAGCACGTTCAACCCGTCGGAGTTGTGACTTGGACAAACGAATGATGCGATATCCAGCCTCGTTCGGGTTTTCGTCATCCCAAACAGGTACTGATTCCTGAGATTTTTGATCTACTCCAAATGGCAGCAAGTGAGCACATAGTGTTCTCATTAATTCGAATGCTTCCTTGTCTTGGGTCGAGGTACCAACAGCGTCATAATTTGCAAGTATTTCCTCTTTCCTTTTATTATCTAAAATCCTCTGCTTATCCGGAGTAAGCACAGAAGCTACATGATTCGTCACCGATGAAAAGTAACCCTTTTGTGCATTTTCCCGTCCTACAGAGGGTGAATCTGATTCTACATCCAAGACAACACCAGTGGTGCCGCCAGCCTTTCGACTTAGTGGTCCCAATACTCCACCGCGATGCTCTTCGTCGTTGTCTTTGTCATCGTCGCCCTCGTAACTCTCGTCCTCGTCGAATTCTGTATTCAATTCATCATCTTCGTCGTCAACACTACCACTTGATTCCGATTCTGAATGTTCTTCGTCCCCTGAGGTTTTGGAGTCATTGATACTGTCCTCAAGCAAGGCATCGATACCTTCTTCTTCGAGGATGCTCTCATTATCGAGATTAACGGTTACGACGTTCCTATTTGTTTTGTTAACGGAAGATGGTCCCATTGTGGTTGTTTCTGATGGCTCGGAATATCCCAGATCTTCTGTCATTTTCTTTTCATCATCTATCCAATACCGTGCTGCTGCATTACTGTTACAACTAATAGGAGGAGGGTTGCTTGCTCCTGACATATCTGCTAATAACGCAGTTGACGCCTTCAGTTGTTGCTGCTGCTGCACCAATGCCAATCCGATCTCATCGTCATCAACTTCGGCCAAAAGTTCATCGACCACCGATGATTTCCGGCTTCGACTATTAACGGATTCTTGACTCATAACTGAAAGTGAGTGTTTGCTCGCCATCGTAGCAACACCACTGACCTCATATGATCCAGTGGTGTGAATATCATTCGGATTGTATCCATTGTGTTTGTTCGTTCTTTCTCCTTCTCCTCTACTACGGGAGAGAGACTCTATACTGGCCTCGATACTACGGCTAGGATGAAGGACTTCGTCTAGGACCTGAAGGAGGGTATCGCTGACGTTGTCTCCCGAGTGCGTGGAAATATTATCTGCTCGAGTGCTTCGACACGACGAATCTCCGCTCACACTTTTACTCTTGCTGGCTTCGAGGATGGCTACTAACACCTTTTCTACGCCCTTCTGAACTTGTTCTTCGATGATAACTTGCTGATTCGGATGAGTATGCCCGATTTGTGAATGTGGTGGCGGTGGCTGCAGCTGACGTTGTGGGTTAGAATACTGAGAAAGTTCGGAAACTAAACCCACTGAATCGGAATCGGTCAAAGAGGTTTTAATTGTATGGTGTATGTGATTGGGTGGAACCGAATTATTACTAGCATCGTTAGGATCACCTTCCATTCGCGGTGATGATTCGTCCTGGTCCTGCTGCATGTCTTGGTCAAAACTGCTAGACGAAAGCTGCCGTTGTAACTGCTGTTCGGGTGCGGAATTTGATTTAAATTCTTGCAGTCGAGTAGCATACTTTGCCATGCGTTCCTGTCGTTGCTTAGACTTTAACTTTGCAACTTGTACGGCGTCATCAACAGACGGTCCAGAAGTTTTATTAAGTAGCGTCTCAGCGTCATCAGCGTCATCAACGTCGTCAACGTCATCGTTATTCGCCTTTTGATCGACATTCTCATCTTCATCGTAGCTACGATACTGCAAAAGTCGATATTGTTCTTTGGGTGTTCGATCTCGTCGTTCTGATTGATGATGATGATTTGGATCTATATTGACATTGTTGCTGTTGTTGTTTTCAGTGCTAGTGGCATCATTGGCAGTTGTATCATCGATGCAAGGAGATTGAGGAGGAGATCGGTGCTTTCTTAATAGAGTGAGAGCTGCCCGTATTGAATCCTCGTAGGGATTGTTCATATTTGTATTGCTGTTATCATCACTACCGTCGCCATTGCCATCATTACCACCAGTAGCAGAAGCAGTGGTTGTATCCGCTGTCGCAGCTGCGATGTTGACTCCATACTAGTACTAGTAGTCGTCATTCTCGATAAAGTCCCGTTAGTGGTACTTGTAGTACTGTTATCGCATGGAGGTACTGTTTTCAGGATTTGCATCCGCTGCTCTTCAGTCTCTTGAAGTGACCGCAATATGTCATCGGTGTTGTTCTTACTTTCTTCTTGTGGTTTTTCTTCCTCTAAGTTAGCGTTAGCATCGGCAACCGGCGACAAAACACTTTCTACATCCACCATTACTTCAAACTTTGGTTGTCGTTCTTGTTGTTGTTGTTGTGTTGTTGCGTCTGTCCATGCTGTTGCTTTTTCGTCTGCTGCTGTTGTTTTTGCTGTGGCAGTACATCGTTATTGGTGCTTATTACGGTTGTATTCTTGCTCTTATTTTTATTTGGTGTGTTCTCATCGGCGAGTAGTGTCGGGTCATAAAAATTAAAGCGATGCAGGCTCTGTTTTTCTTTTTCTTCTTCCTCTGGAGGCGTTGTTATAGATTCGGTAACACCCACTCCGCCACATTGTAACTGAACTTCTTGAGCATCGTAAAAACTGAAACGCTTCTGAGCTGCTGTCCCATCCGAACTACTGCTGGTTATATCCGTTAATGTTTGGGTAAGAGAAGGTTTGGTTCCTTCTTCCGGTTCATCGTTTGCCATGATAATATATTATATACAATTATTGGATTTAAATTAAAATAAAGTCTTATTGCTGTTGAATTCGGTTTGTAACTTTTAAAATTATGTTGTTGCGTCCTATCCTGTAGCGTGTTCTTTTTAAGAATATGTATCTTACAATACTGCCGAAATCAGACGCTTCGTGCGATCGAAACAAGAAGGAAATGTTGTCCGTACGTTACAGTGTACAGCGTAATTGTACTATTATTATTATTATTATTATTATTATCCGTCGTTATCAAATCCACATGCATTAAAATTCCAGGCAAAGCGATAGTGTCATGAGCGGACGTCGTGTATACAACAACTCCTACTGTTGATCTTTCAGGTGAGATGTTCTAGAACAGACGATAATTACAGGAACTAATACCTTCAAAGATATTTTATGACCCGGATAGAAAGAATATAGATCGATGGCTATAAAACTGCAAGTACAAAAGTATGTATTCCGACAAGTTCACAATTTGCTCTCTCTCTCTTTCTCTCTTTCTTTCTCTCTTTCTTTCTCTTCTCGAAATTGTCTCTCTCTTGGTCCAGGACCAGCCGAGCAATCGAATACCGTAATACCGTGGGGAGGCGTTTCACGTTGTTGTGGAGATAGAACAAAATCTCAAAAATCTCTTCACAACCATAGCAGACACAATAATGCATGCGGAGATTACATACTTGTACGGTAGGCCTAAACAAGAACCAGCAAAGCAGCAACTAATTTATAACGTCGCGTGCGGCGCGGCGACAGGTACTACTAGTAGGTCTGATTTCCTTGTTGTCCCCAATGCGCCTAAAACAAAATTAAAGGGTTTCTTTGATCCCCCACTACGAAAACGAATATTACTTGTAAATCGATTTGTTTGCTTTCCACCTGTATAATATTATGATACAACAAGTATAGTATGATCATATTATTGTTGGCAACAATTACTTATGAATGGAAATCAATTGTATTGGCCATTACATACATAATACATATCATATTTACAACACTCATGATCACACTGACCGGTCAGATCCAGCTGGTTGGTGCATACTCCTGTTTATTGTCTTTTAATATTATTTAATCTCTTTTTGTTTATTATAGTGATTATTAGAAGTAGATTGCAACTGTCAAACAATTGATTGTGCCACAAGTGTCAGACAATTATTGTCAAACAGTTGATTGTGCTAGTGCTGCTAGTGCTAGTGCTAGTGCTGCTATGCTGTTACTGTTGCTGTTGCTACATATATATAATATTAGTATTAGCGCTTCAAAAGACATCGACACTTCTGCTTCGACTCCATATATATAACACTTCTCTTATTCGTGTTTCTACTCATGCGGACACTTCTCTTGTTTGTACCTCAACTTCTTATATATCTAAACACTTCTCTTGTTTGTGTTTTGACTTCGACTGGTCATCTTCAATGATTATTTAACTACCGTCCAACAATTACTTCCACTTACATCCCGCTCAGGGCCAGGTTAGTATGTAGGTCTGTATGTGTATGATGTGATGGTGGTTTGATTTAATTGAAAATTTAGAAAGTTAGAAAGGATGAGTGATTTTATAACAAACAGATAAAGAAAATATGAAAGTCATGTATACAATAGTTTTGGAACACTTACGGATCTACTTTTGGGCGCTTATATGTTCCATTCCCCAAACGAACAGTTTTGTTCCTACCTCTTGGCTTAAGACCATCTTCGGTTACACGTCGTTTACATGATTTTTCATGTATATGAAGTCCCCTCGAGCGACAAAGTTTATCACAATGTTGACATGGCGTCTTCTTCGCATCGGTTGGTGGTGGATCATTTGGGGACTCAGTTCTATTCGATTCGGTTGGTGGTGTATGAACTTTCTTACATGGACAATATTTTTCATGTCAAGAAACTCCCTCCACGTGAAATTCTATATCACAATATCGACAAGCCCTGTATTGATTTGAGTTAGTGGCACTTGATGGCTTCTTCTTCGCATCGGTTCGTGGTGAATCATTTGGGGACTCAGTTCTATTCGATACCGTAGTATTCAATAAAGAAGCAAGAGCACGTGGTTGTAGGGAAGTCGGAGATGGCTCCTTCTTTGCATCAGTTCGTGGTGAATCAATAGTAAGATCGATCACATCTTGTCCTTCATTGACAATACTTCCTTCATCAATGCTTGTAGTGCTACTTGTATTGCTACTATTAACATCACTAGTTGAAGATGCAGCAGCAGAAACAGTGGCTGTAGCTGGTGAAGCAATTATTGTTGGAGTTTTTAAAGTACCAAACTAAATTTCCATTGCTTTAAGTTCTGCCTTCATTTTTGCCGCTTCAAGATCTGCAGCTTCAAGAACTGCCTTCATTTCTGCAAACTTTATTGCCAGTTGCGCATGCATATATGCTGTCGGTTGTGCTGCTGCATTTTCCTGTGCTGGAGGTGGCGCTGCTGCTGTTGGTGCGGCAGTTCCATGTTTAGAATTAGAATTCATATCTAGTAAAAATGCTTGAGGAAAAATAAAAGAAATGAAACAACAATAACAGGTAAGTGAGAGAATAAGAGATTGACTATATGCATGTATATGTTGATTTTGTACTTTATCATCGTTCTTGTTATTCTAGCTAGAATAATAGGAACGTTCAGAACAAGCTAGTTAGTACGATGCAGTACTGTACATGCAGTTGCCAGCAGCCAAGGACATTCGATCGAGTGGATCAAGTGAAAGTTCCAGTATCGGTGGTGACGTTGAAGAAAGAATTGAAATAGAAAATATTGATATTATCGACGCTGTTAAATCAATAACAGACGCAGCAGAATCATTATGTGATTCGCGTGCAACTGAAGACAAGCAAGTGCCCGAGATTGGTGGTGTTGCTATTCAAGCAGCGGATCAAGTTCAACAAGACATATCACTTTTTGTACAACGTGTGTTGCGAAGAACCGATTCACGCGATTCATCAAGTGATTCGTCAAGTACAAGCTCCAGTTCTAAGCACTCACATTATATATTCTCTCTCTCTAAAATACGAAGGGGGGGGTAGTAGTAGCACGTCGATGATGATGATGATGATGATGCTGATGATTATGATGATTATGAAGAGTCTGTTTTGAGCAATTCCTATGTAGAATACAAATAATAATGATAGTATTTTTTGAATAATGAGATACAAGGACCAGGCAAAAATTGTCCACGACGACGGCAAAAATTGTTGTGTCGTAAGAAATCTGAATCTCATTCTTTTCAAGTTCAACATTCTTGTGATTGAATCTGATTGGCTCGCATCTGTTATGATTTTATCAACAATCATTTCTGCGTCACATGATTGGTTTAAAAACCAATTCGTCACCAAGAAAAAATCTCAGTGAAGACCTTCAACAAGGCGCATTACTTGTGTTAATTCAAAAACTTGTAAATTGACACGCGCGTAACAGCTCCTAACAGCTTGATTGTTAACAATCGGATGCAACAAGAAGCTCCTAGATTGAATAGGCTATTATTACTGTATATGAACGTACCCACAGACATTGAAAATCATTCATATGATTATACCATATAAAATTATGTTCATACGGTATGATAGTATAAATTATTATATGTTTATATGGTGCGTTCATATATATGACCTTACATATTTATGGGTATGTTCATATATGTATTTTGTATACTATCTCTAAAAACTAGCGAGTCCCGTATACTTTTACGTAAGACTGGAAATGAGATGATGATGGAGATGAAGATGAACAGGTAAGTTAGTGTAAACCGATTTGATGTATTTCTTAGAGAGTGTGTTTGTTATATGATTTCAGGTACGAATATAGAAACTATATCATGCCAAATTGTGTGACATTTGCCTGTCCACGCACGAACTGTTTTACACTCAATTAAAAAGCCTATTACGAAAACTACGCCCGCCTACAGTGTAATCAGTATCTAATTGTATATACAATAATAATAAAGATTTCGGACTTTCTATTGTTATCTCCTATGTAATTGATCTTGATGAGTCGCCCTCCTACTGTACTATTGTATTGTACTATCTTTTTTTGGTAACATGTTGGATAATATAGATGAGTAATGAAAGATAAATAATAATGACAACAATATTTGGACAACGATCCTCATCCTTGTTTGTTCTTTTTGCTGCTGCTGTTGGTGGGAGGAATAGTAGGACGACATCGACGAAGACAACGACGGGGGCTTTGGTACATAATAATGGATGGACGAATCGTTATCTTCTTCCAGTGGTAAGGCAATGCTCCAATACTACTACTACTACTGCTGTTGGTGTTGCTGTTGCTATGCTACTAGGACCAGGATTTTTGATACCAAAACAACTCCTACGACGAGACTAGTACGATTATTACGAGCTAATACTACTACCACCGAAAACCATTGCAATCGATGTTATAAACGATCGTACACATTGGTTATACTTTCAAACGTATATTTGGATATTTCTGCATCAGCTGCATGTGTCCAAACAAATTCTATCGTTCATGGATTAGCAAATTTATGTTTACTACAACAACCTCAACAACTACCACATCAATCCAACGTGGAAGAAACTAACCAAAAGATTCATCAAGTGAAATTTCAACGCAGAAGGTACCACTATTGTTTTCAGAGCAATCTCATAAATTATTTTTATCTGCACCGAAAGACAATGCAAAGTTTGGTGAGGAGGACTATAATCCAGCAATAAATACTTTTCTATATTCTTTTATTTTATTATTGAACAAACGATTCATTATTGTACGGGACTGGATTTGAATGAATCATTGACCACCATTCATTTCAAAATAAAATAAAAATTTACAAAGTGAACGAACCGTCGACAACCAAGCAAATTCACAAACTTCAAAACTAGAGAAAAATTATTTCTGGACAGATTCGAGATCTCAAGATGATGTCACGTTGTACACACAAATAAGGCATAACGCAATATAGAAGCGGCACCGCTCCCAAAAATGTGCTGTTGCATTATTCAAAGTACAACAGCGAAATAGCCGATCAAGAAACCCTTTTGGTCGAACAGCATAAACGGAGAAATATACAATCATGCTGTTGAACAACAACATCACGACCGTGTTACTTCCATATTCCTTTTATTATCATGTCTAAGACGAAGTCATCATCGAACAAGAAACAAGAGAAAAAGAAGACCAAAACCGCATCGAATGAAAGGAAAGAAGTAGAAGATTCTAACAATGATGGTGAACAGCTTCGTGTTGACTCCAACAAACGCGTAGGAGGCAACGGCAATGAACAGCCTAAAGAAAGAAAGCGAAGAGGCATTTCTACATCATATCATGATCGTACACAAGTTCTTGTGAAAGAACAGATGGAAATCAAAGATAGTATGATGAATTCGTCTGGTGGCGAAAATAGTAAGAATGGCAAGAAAGAAGCGAGAAAGAGAAAAAAAGTGATGGCCAGTCATCTGGAAGTATTTCAGGACCGATATCTGCTGCACACCTTCAGAACGAGTCTGCCGAATTTGAAACGGGGGAAATATTTCCAAAGAAAAAACGAAAGAAGAAGAAAAAGACACATAGGAAGAAAAAACATGGACAAGAACATGATGTTAATCTCCAGGAATATAATGAGCAGGAGGATAGTATCAATGCCGAAAATGAATTGGAGGGTTCCATGATATCAACCAACGTCTTCGTCTTGATCGATCGGAAGGCAGGCAAAGTGTACTCTTCAACAGAACTTCTTCCTAATGGGGAACGAAAACAAGTGGGAAAATTGGACGATAATGGTCGTGTTATACTGTTACAGGAAGAATTCGAAGAAGGAAACTCTCAACTTACGACTCCAACAACAACAACAACAGCAAGACGTGGAATTCATAAAAAAGAAGGTACGTTTTAAAGTTAGTTTCTTCCAAATTTTGTTGACAGGATTATGTAACGTAAAATAAGGAATGCATGTATCGAAGCCGGCTTAAGACTTTCTACCATAGTCTTCGACCCGGTCAAATATCATGCTAGAATAGTGATACCCATAGTAAGGGAACTTAGGGAGTCTTTGCAGGATATGTATGGTATACAACCAAAATGGATGTACACCTATACATCGAATGTGAAAACCTCCTTTGTTACCTTTCTAATTTCTGGATTCAAACCATTGGTTGGGTGTGAAGTTTGAATAGATATTGTACGACGGAAACTTTCTCAATATCCTACGGTACATAGCCCACTAACATAAACAATTGTTTTTCTTTCCCCCTCATTGATTTCTCATCTCTCCCGAATATAGAAAACGCCAACGTCAAGGATGATCCTTCCATTAGTTCCTTTCCCTTTAAAACAGACTCAGATGATCACTGCGAGTCCCCTCTCGTGGCCTACGAAGATATTTGTCCTCTGTTGGAATCTTACAAGCGATTGATTCGAAAGAAATCAAATAGAGAGCTTTCTATTTACGACCCCTACTATTGTGATGGAAGAGTTGCGCTACATTTGAAATCCTTAGGCTTCCCTGAGGTCTACAACAAAAAGGAAGACTGTTACGAAGTATGGAAAGATCCCTCTCATTATCCAGAGTACGATGTATTTCTCACGAACCCCCCATACAGTGGAGTACACGTCGAAAAGTTGATGCAGCATGTCTCGAGCTGTAACAAGCCCTGGATGTTGCTGATGCCTAACTTCGTGCATAAGAAGGATTACTTCCAAAGACTGACTGTAAACAACGGTCAATGCCCCATCTACTTGGTTCCTAAGAAACGATACATATATCAACCTCCACCCAATTTCCGTGAGAAGAAGGTTAGTGATACGCATAAAAAATCTTCTCCTTTTATCAGCATGTGGTACATTTGGGGCGGTAGCAAAGAAATGACAGATAAATGGTTTCAGTTATTGCGTAATCAAAAGTCTTCAACCTATGATGTAGCACGAAGTAAGAGTGGCTTACGAGACTTACGACGTAAAAAATGATGATGCACTACATACACTATATATTTTATCTTAGATATTTTTTGAACTTAATTAATTGCTCGCAAATCTTAGTAGTAAATTAGTTAATATAATAGTGAAGTATAAGAATAATAGTTAAATTTAATCAAATATTAAGTGAGCTGTTAGCTACCAGTATTTACGAAAATTTAAGTACTACATACCGCACATGGACTCCACGTGTAGTCTATTCTTTTTCGATCAATACATTCCGATGAAAAAAATGCATAATATATTATCATCTACTTGAAGAAAACTTTACAAAACTGCATTTCAGCATTACCATCACAAACTCTGCCAGTCACCTAAATAATGTTGGGTAATTAATGAAAAAAAAGAGTAGAGAAATGCAATCTTGTAAGATTTACCATGCAATAAAATAAAATAATTATATATATACACACACACACACACATATACCCCCCCCCCCCCCCTTCCTTTTCGGTAGACCAATATTCGGAAACATTATTGAAATAATATGTAGACTTCAAACAACAATTCACTTTCACATTCATTGTTATCATCGCTGTAGTAGCTTTTTGTTTTGTTTTGTTTGGCCGAAGGGCAACCCTCGACTTGACTTACCAAAGTGTAGCCGAAATTTACAATAAACGCCGAAATTCCAACACCCCATACAACAGTCAATAAAACTGATTTCTTGTCTAAAGGTTCACCATACTTCTTTTTGTATCCACCTCGATCCTCACTTGTTCTTTGATAGGCCCAATCCTAGAATGATTCAAATAGAGTTCAATACGATATACCGGTATTAATTGTGCGGGAAATACAAGTCAGTAAGTATAAATGGGACATCAAAAATCTAGCATTCGTGCAATAATTACAGTAATGGGGATTCTTTCGACAGATATTACAGCACACAACACAACACACAAAAACTTACATTCGGATTTTCGAAATATGCATCCATATTCCCTTGAGCGTAACGAATTGTAGATTTTTCATTAGCTTGGAATTTGAGCACTGCCTGCATATAATCATCGGATTGCGTTATACGAGTAATAGCTGGTACAGGGCCATTACCAAGAAGAGTCCGACCGAGACCGTACGGTTCTTCCTCACTACCTTCAGCAGGTGACCACCTTTGTGTTTTTTTATCAAAGGTAGGCAATAACGATGTTGCTACTTGGGTTGACGACGACGACGACGAAAATGCATTTGCTACAGAGCAACAAAGCGCGGAAAGGAAAAAGATGATAGTAATGAATTTCATGATGATGATGATGATGATGATGATACCGATGAATTTATTATGGCGATGTACCTACTTTACCGATCGATGTACTGAATATTAAAGCAGAAGACAATGAGAAAGTAAGATACTAAAGTAGAAGACAATGAGAAAGTAAGAAAGTAAGATTCTTGTACATGATTGTACTACTGTGTTCTTGTGCAGCAGCTGTACTTCCTCCGTGCACCGCATGATTCGCACGCGCTATCGTGAGGATTTTTTTGCGCGTAAATAACACGCTAAAACCTCAAGCTCGAAAGCAAAAGTGTGACTGTAATCTCAAATTGACTCACGAATTAAAATAGACTCATAACCTATTTTTCAATTATGTGCTTTTTTAGCCGCCAACTTATTTATCTCCACACAACTCAGACACGAGCAACACGTTACAGTACACCGCACCACACTACAAACAACAATTCATTGCAGCCAAGCACAAGAAGATAAGAGACTGATTCCACACACTTGCATCAACTAAAAGTCGAGCAATAATAGCAATAACAAATAGCAAACGAACGCAACAATAACAATAACATTAACAATCCATTAACAATGTCATCACCATTATTTTCCGTTCCTTTTGTGGCGGCCAATCCCGATTCGTGGGGTCCGCCGGGTGCTAGTGCTGACGAAGGTAATCCAAATGCACCACCAAGTTCTGGGAAGTTCCTTGTTTTGCCGTATTCACCCTTTGGTCGGAGTGACCGTTTAGGACGAGCAGCTGATTTTACCAATGCAAGTCGTGGTGATCGTAGTCGATTCAATCGCCAAGGTCGATACGACAAGAATGATCGCAACAACAATAATAATAATAATAATAATAACAACAATAAAAATGATCGCAATAACAACAACGGTAGAGGAGGAGGAAACGACAACAACAATAACGATGGTAACGATTCTGAAGATGAAACATTCCAATTGGTTGACACAAGTAAAGCAACCACCGTAAAACGATTTGTACCACCCGCGGCGAAACGACGAGCACATACTGCTCGGTTACGACAAGTCAATGCCCGGAGACAGCAACAAGGCGGTACAGCATTCTCGACCCTTTCGAAACAAGAAGGATTTGGTGGACGAGGAGGTCGTGGTGCTGCTGTTGGAGGTCGTGGTGGTAGAGGTGGTCGTGGTGGCCGTGGTGGCAGAGGTAGAGGTGGTAGAGGTTATAACAACAATCGTATCGATCGTCAACCATCTGTGGCTGTCCAACCTGATTGGATTAAGGTAGAGGAATTAGATTTGGCTAAAGTTACTAAGAATTTGTCTGCAAGTCTTAATAGTGATACTTCTAAGAAGGCCAGGAAGAATGCAGAAGCCGAAATCCCAGTTCCTCAGGACGTGTTGTGGTGTGGCTTCCTCGATCAATACAATGACGCGTACGATAAGGTCTCGGCTAAACAACCTGCACCATTGAAACGTATGGCAACGAAGGAATTTTATCCCGTAACTACCACTGATGACCCTGTTTTGGAAAAGTTGGCAGTGGATGGAATTGGTGGTGCCGGAGAAGGTGATAAGAAAAGTATCTTCGTTACGGATAATATCCTAGCTCATTTGATGACTTGTAGCCGGTCCGTTTATCCATGGGATTTGGTAATCCAAAAAACCGCTGGTGGTCTCTTGTTTTTGGACAAGCGTGATAATAGTCAGTTGGATTATTTATCGGTATGGGAAACTGCATACAATGCTCCCCAACCTCCAAAAGATGGAGAAGATGGAGATAATATTAACACTCCCGAACGACTGGGTTTGGAGGCAACTACCATCAATCAAAACTTTTCACAACAAATTTTGAGAAAGGTTGGTAGGAAAGAAATGGATCTACCCAATCCATTTTTTGACGAAGACGATGCTGATGGGATGGAACCAGCCTCGGTTGCATACCGTTATCGTAAATTTGAACTTGATCCGAATACCACGCTCGTTTGTCGTACTGAATTGCACGGTCTAGTGAAAAAATCTCAATATATGACAGCCTTCGCGCTTAACGAGTACATTCCACCACCACCAACGAATGGTGCACCCGCTACTCAATCGCAAACCTGGTAAGTACTCACATCTTTTGCTTTGCTTTGCTTTATTAAGAGAAATAAGTTAATGGGACACCATCAATTGTGAATATAATTTTGTCTGATTTAAAATGTATTACATACATGATGTACTCACTCATTGATTGATTAATTCTTGCCTGTGTTGCTTGTTGATCGCAACTATCTTTAAATCTATACCATGATAGGCGTGACAGAATTGATTCCCAACGTGGTTCCGTTTTGGCGAACGAATTAAAAAATAATTCCTTCAAATTGGCAAAATGGACGGCTCAATCTCTTTTGGCTGGTGCTGATCAAATGAAGATCGGTTTTTGTTCCCGATCCAACCCTAAGAGCGCATACGAACATGTTATTCTTGCCACTCAGTTCTATCGTCCAAAAGACTTTGCTAATCAAATCACATTGAATGAAAACCAAATGTGGGCCATGTTGCGGATGTTTGTTACTATGTTCCACAAACAGGAGGAAGGCAAGTATGTGTTGATGCGCGAACCTAACAAAGCTGTTCTGACCATGTACAAGGTCCCACAGGAAACTTTCGAAGAAGAAGAATAGTCAATCTTATGAATACATCTTAATGAGGAGTCAGTTTTAACTTTCATAAAAAACTATCAATGCTATATACAAAATATGCTCATAAAACACTATAAGTAGAAATGGAACTCATGCATGAATATTAAAATTAAATAATCATACGTATAGGTAATTGGAAGTACTTGGTCCCATCATTTTAGAGCCACAGTAGCAATACAATAAAGGGTAGGACCTATATTAATATATATACATATTATGTATATCCATTGTGCAAAAATTTATGTGTATATCAGCTTATGTCAAATCTGACAATATTAACTAAACAATGCTCTATAGTATTTGTATATTATACACTGCATTATTAGTTGTCCTATCACAACACATGATATAATGGAAATGCTTCAAGACTTTTTATTACTTTGCAAGTAAGATTAATTTGGGTGTTCTATTGAGGGGTGGATTTAATGAAGCTGTGAATGTTGATGCTAGCTATGAAATCTGCTGGCACTTCATGTAAAATCTTTGGACAGCAATTGTTTAGAAATACTGGACTACTGTAGAGTGGTAGGCTAGAAATTCCAGTTGTCATATGATAGTATAGCTTATTACACACAATATGTACACACACACACACACACACACACACACACTACACACATGCCTCATTGCTCCAGACAAATACTGAACCCAAACCAGGTGCACATTACATTTGATTCTATCACCTATGATTAGCTTTTGCTTTTGATCTATTAAATGTGTTCTACAAGGCAGAGACATATTGTGCCACCAGTGTGGTTAATTCCTTCAAAACCTGACCAATATTGGTGTCTATTCTTCCTTTAGAGTTTTACATTCAACTAATAACAGGAACAAGTACACCTCTCTCCTTCTTCACTATATATCAACTTGAGGGTTGATGGGAAGTTCTCTTTGCTATCAAATTTTATCTTTCAGACATTACCACAACCAAATGATATAATATGAGACTTTCCAAATAATCCTAAAGTAGGATTGCATACATGTTGATCAGCATCACTGGAATATCAAATACTTTTGAGTTCAGTTTTCAATGTGTCTTTCAAAGTACATGCTTGCTTCTAGAACTTTTGCAAAGCCATTTGCTTCCAGAATGTCTCTCAACTGAAGAGCTCTCAACTGAAGAGTCCCTAGTTTACTGCCAGTATCTGTTACGAGTATCGGACCAAATGCGATGGGTTTTTGATTCTCCCCAACCATTAGTAATTATACTACACTAGTAAAAGTAACCCCCTGATTCACAGCCGCTTGAAGCTAGTACTGTAATTCACGAGTATTGTTGCGCTCGCTCACAAATTTTGTCTGCTATTTCTGACGTACATGTCTGTTCTACGACCGTAAGTTCGACGACCGATTTTAAGAACCCGGAAATTGAATCACAAAGATCGGCATGACGTGTGATTTCTTTTTTCTACTAGTAAAAAGTCGGTATGGTCTGGCTGTTGTTTGTTGTACTAGTATGCTCTCTTGTGAAGGATGATGGCAACATCAATCAAAGCCATCTAAACATTTAGTCCTCTCAACGACAACGTTACAATTTATAACTTCATACTACACTAGTCGCTACCATGTTCCGAACTCTTTTCGTCTTTGCCTTGTGCCTCATCTCTGCTTCGGCCTTCGCGCCTGTCAACAATGCTGTTGGTAAGTTGTTGATAACTTCGACTGAAAGAGCTAAATGAAATATCGTTTTTTGTTTTTCCGACGACCCAGTACGACAACGATGGCACATCTGGTCTGCCTTGTGTTCAGTCATAGTAGTATGATTTCACTATAAAAACACACTCGAGTCATACCTCATACGTTCCTTGTTTTCCTTCTATTGTCTCTCGATTTTAACCCCTCTACTATTCTACTTTCATCGTATCTTTCTTTTTATCAGCATCACCGGCTTTCGTCGCACGAGAAGCACCTAAGTTGAACCTTATGGAAAATACCATTGCAGAATTCTCCTCCCAAGTAGCATCATCTCAAATGGTCGCTGCCAATGTTTCTGACTTCGGTGGATTCGCCTTCCCTGTTTTTGGAATCGGTGCCCTTGCTGTCTTGATCTTGTTCCTTGCCCCTCCTCTTGCTGACGAATAAATAATATATATATATATATAATATAGGCTAATCGAAAGGAAACTGGATATAGAGAAAAATCAATACAACGAACAAAGAGTTGCTCTCTCTCAACAAACGAACGACTTAAATGAATGCTTAATTTTTGGAGTTATACATACATATATTTCTACATCATGCGACTGCGAAAAAAATCACTTTAGACATTTCGGGATCACATTTCCTATTTCTTTATAATTCCAAAACTACGTGTTGAAGGTAATTTCTCGAATTGGGATGGGAAGTAGTTAAATGTTTCGCTACTTATCAACTTAGCAGGCAGATAAATGTTGTCCGTCGGGCTTGTATTTTCACCGATTGCTGTCTCCAACGTGAAGTGAGACTGATGTCGTCATCATCTATCATCTGTATTTGAACAGACTTGTAGATGATTTTGATTGATTAATTCTACTTCGTAATTCTTCTATCTTCGTAGTGTCAGGCATCGCATAAAACCATACTAGCAAAATACAGGCATTTTGGCATTTCATGTTGACTTATCATATTTTTTCATACTGTCAAGATTACCATACTCAACAGATCGATATTAATGGAGAGTACGGCCGAATGAATTCCCATTGTCATGTTGATGTGAATAATCTTCCATTCAAATTCTTACTAGTAGTGCATACATTACTGTATTATGAAGTACAATCCTTGGTACAGGATAGTATATATTTGAATCCTGTGCGTCATGGATATTCTTATAGGATTGGACCTTGTCTCCTACACTATTTCATTAAATTCACTTTCTGTGGTAAGATAGTGTTATGTACAACACACTGTGTCATGCTTGGATATGACTTGCACATTATTTCAGCAGGGCACTAGACACACATACATTAGCTTGCTGATTGATTATGATTGAGAGCAGGTAGTAGTTACTAGTTTTTGGTTGATAGTGTAGTGTAGTAGTATAGTAGTGGACTGTGATGATGATGTGCATGATAATGCTTCCATGCACTCTTGGAGGCGCTTCGATTCAAGCATTTGTGAGGAAAAGGAGTGGGATTGAGTTATAAGCATTATCATATTGGGCCATTATCAGACTGTATGTATTAGTGGTCCAAGTAAGTATTATCAAAAACTACAGTAATAGTGTTGTACAGTATACTGTAGTAAAGTATTTGATTGATCATGCACGTACTTACACTCATAACCTGGATCACTGCGAATCGACTCATTCGACCAAACTGTTGTGTTCAGCCACCAATGCTCAAACAATGTGCTGCTTAGTGGCAGCATTATTTATATTGATTTGAGTTGAGTGAAAAGAAAGAGTGAAAGTCGATGCTTTTGCGTGTCAAAGATTATGATTGTTTCTGATTGGATGGATTGCGCGCCAATCAGTGCGCTAGCTGCTATGCTGTTTGACGAAGAAAGTAAGAAACTTTCAGAATTTCCCCGCTCATCAAATCATTGTTCAGCTTTTTTGTAAAAAACACTGCTTTAAAAAAGCAACAGCAAAGTCTACCGGGCGTATTATTGTGCCTTCTGGAAGCCATTGCAATTTTTAAGTTTTCTATCTCTCAATCGTAAGCAAACAGCACAACGAGTACCAGGACTCAGTCACACTAGATTGATTGTTACTAATTACAATATATTTATATTAGGTTTCACTTCGCCTTTTCTATATTATATTTCTTTGCAGATTTTATTTTCTGGAAACCGGTCATGGGACTCTGGACTTCATAAATTTCAGCAAACCAAAAACCACTTTCTGATTTTTTTGTCGCCCGTTTTTTTCTTTGTCGTCTTTGAAATTCCCTTCATATCGACTTGAAAACTCTTTCCGTCGCATGTCGTGTTAATCGACTATCATACGCGTTACTGTTTACGCATTTATTTGTGTGTGTTGATTGTGGTGTCTGTCTCTCGTGGGGTGTGTTGGTTTATCTGATCCTTTCCTGATCTGGTGATTAAATATATTTTGGACTTACTAAAACTTAAAGTTTTGAACTAAAAAAAAAATAGAGAGAGAGAGATATTCAAAATAAAATAAGATTTAGAAGCGCCCGATCTCACGGTGACAACAAATAAATATCTAATAATGGTGAACATGCCATCGACCTTAGCGTTGTCTACTGCGCAAGAAAATAACAGAAAGATCAAGATGGAAAATACAACTGAGGACAGCAAAGAAGATTTTTCTGCTGGTCCATCATCGCCATTAACATCAATATCAACATCAGCATCGATGCCTCCTCGTCCTCCTCACAGAGAAGTGGCACGAGCCGTTCAAAATTTAGGCAACACCTGGTAAGTACGACATTAACTTATCTTCCAAGATGTTTCTATTCTTCTGTCGTCGTGTGTCGTCGAAATATTTGATTTTTTAATTTCACTCACGCCGCACAATCGTTCACATTTCAAAAAATCAAAAAAAATAAAATCGACAGCTATATGAATGCTGTGTTGCAAGCTCTGGCACATGGTGAGTATTACGACATTACTAATTTGTCATTTTGTTTGTGCATGTATGTATTTGATTTGATGTATTTTTAATCTACATTTTACTCACGCTGCCACACTGCATTTATATTTATTATTTAAAAAAATAATAGCCCCGGAGCTTTGCATGGCCATGGATGTACAGGGTCATCGTATGCGCTGTCCCATATACAAAGAAAACGCCGAAAAGATCGCTGCCAGATCTGCTGCCTCCTCGGCTAATTCGTCGCGTTCGTCGTCTCCGGTCAACGTGGAGAATAATAGTAACGTACAAGTAAAGAGTGTTTATACTTATTCGGGGACGGCAGGAACAGCAGGAACACGTAAGTCGTCTAGACGTCTTACTCGTAGTCCGACCAATAACGGACACGATGAGAGGAACATCGATCCGAATGCCACCAAATTTTGTGCTCTCTGTGAAACGGAACAACACATGGATCGTGTTCATCGAAATAATAGCAATATAAATAATAGTGATGGTAATAGTAGTAGTACAGCAACAAATTCAATCAACAAGCCAGTTGCACCCTCGGACTTTGTACACGGCTTCATCGACCAGGCGGCTCCCGAAAGTTTCAAGGTGGGTCAACAAGAGGATTCCCATGAATTTCTTCGTCTCTTGATTGAAGCTATGCAGAAATCTTGCAAACAAACAAAGAACAAGACTTCCGCTACTTCTCAAGCTTTTACAGAAGATCAGGCAAATCCACAAGATACTCCCACCGAACCAATTCCCTCCGAAGATGAGGAGGAATCAGTGGGTGGTGATAAAGATGATACTGATGGTACAGATTATCCCTTTAAACTTTTTAGTGGAATGATTGAATCGAAGGTTTCATGCGGATATTGTCATACAACTAGTTCGACAATGGATCCCATTGAAGACTTGGGATTGGAAGTCGCTCCACATGCAGGGGCTGCTTCCTCATCTCTTGGAGGAGGACGGAGAAATACTCCGAGCCCCGTCTCGACCTCGTCCTTAGCAGATGTCTCACACGCCCTGCAACGCTTTGCGTGTGCTGAAGATTTAGACGCGGGATACAAGTGCGAAAAATGTGGTAAGGAAGGACGAGCGACTAAACAGATGCGATTGGCATCGGTTCCACCCATTCTCACTCTTCATCTGAAGCGATTTCGTTACGGTACGACTGATCCTTCTGTCTCCAACAGTTCTGGTGGTGGTACCGGTCACGTTGGACACGGACGTGGTACTGCTCATATTCCTACACGACGAAGTCAACGATCCTCTGAAGTTAGCCAACTCATTGCGACAAGCGGTAACTCAGGTGTGGTTGGAAACGATTGGTTTGCCGGTGGTAAGAGTGGATCAGCGAAGATTGAAGGTCCATCGGCCTTTAAAGATGTATTGGATCTGAAACCATATCTGACCGAAGAATTACAGAAACAACATACTAAAATGTTCAGCCGCCTTTTTGCTGTGATTGTTCACGTGGGAAAAAATTCGCACAGCGGACATTATTTGGCGTACGTAAATTAGAATCCATCGTACTCGCACACGCACACCCTACACAGATGCAAATTACATTCATATTCTAACTGTTTTCTTTCTCTCTCCTTCCCTATTTTTTCGATTCTTTCCACAGCTACGTCCGCAACATTTCGAAAAATGAATGGTGGAAAATGGATGACGCCCGTGTATCTTTAGTATCGTCGCAAGAGGTATTCAATGCTGAAGCTTATATGCTCTTTTATCGAGTTGTCAATCATTCGTATAGCCAGAAATTAGCCGCACAAGTCAAGGCATTGAATGAATCCTACGCTGTGGCAGACGCCAAGGAAAAGGAGAATGAAGAGAAAGTAGCTGCTGAGGCGGCGGCGGCTGCAGCGGCCTACACTGCTAATGCTAGTATCAAATTAGAGAAAGCCACCCCTCAGCAATCTAAATTGAACCCATCCATTCCACCTTCTACTCAGGGATCATCTACGGCATCCTCTTCAGGACCAGCTGCAAGTGTCAAGAAAAATCCTAGAAAACGCAAAGCCCCTGAATTTACTTGTGGTGAAGAATGGGCTCGTACGAAGACTATCATTTCCGAGAAAAATATTTCTCGTTTCCGGGATGTTGAAGCCAAGGTCAGCAGATTTATTAAATTCACTCCTGAATTTACCAAATTACTGACTGAACATTCTCTTAAAAGCAATGCGAAGGTAGGTCACGTTGTGCTTGTGCTTTGTCAGTTCAATTTCTTCTACTATAGTTGCTGTTGTTGCTGCATCTTTATTTCTCGTCGTTGATGTCATTGTCCCGTCGTTTTCACCATCCCCTTGATGATCCTTTTCCTTATTATTGTTATCATCCCCTTGATCTCCCTCATCTCCCTCCTCTTGTAGTGCGGACACGGACCTTCCAGCGGAGTTAGCTTGGTAGATGATTGCGGCAATGGCGAAACAGAAGATGTAAAGTTTACATTACTAAAATGCTTTCTTGAAGTGAGCAATAATGATGGTATCAGAAGCTTTGTCCCATCACCAATTTCAATGACAACAAGATCAACAACTTTCTCTCGTGTGAAGTTGCAATCGTCATCGTCGTCGTCGTCGTCATCGGTTCATGTTGTGGTCCCCGACGACGACATTCTTTAGTCATATAAAAACAGACAGAAGGAATTTAAAAAATAAATAAGCAGCAAATGCAATATGAAAAATAAAAGTTTCATAAAAGGAGCGGAGTACTCTCGATGCTGCCTCTCTTGGAAAGACGTAACATCGGCGGAAATATACGCTACTCTCATGTTAATAAATTTCATTCATAGTTTAGAGCAAAAAAAAGAACAAAAATCATAAAAAGAACAGAAAAATAAAGTTATCTTGATATAATCTAAATTTGCTTCTCGTCTTGATTCTTTCAAACAGTATTGATGCTATTGCTGTAGAAAAATTGTGAAGTAAATCGAGTCCAGTCTAAATTAGAATAGAGATATAAATGCTACTAATAAGGCAAAACGAGGTACCACCACCATAACATCGACTTATATTCGTTCATTACTGCATTAAGAAGGTCCCTTTAACATCGTATTGGTCTATACTCAAACACGTTATTGAATTGATTTTCGAATTGCAACAACAAAAAATTACCATAATAATAGTAATAATAATAATAACAGTAATAGAACGAAAAAGGATGATGACGGCGACGATGAGTTGCTTTGTTGGAATAGACGTACGCTATGGTCACGAGACTTCTTCGAATCACTTATCCATTGAAAGAATATATAAGATGGAGATCGGCGGAAATATACGCTACTCTCATGTTAATAAATTGCATTCATAATTTAGAGCCAAAAAAAAAAGAACAAGAACCATAAAAAGAACAGAATGCTATTGCCTTAGAAAAATTACAGATCTAGTCTAGAATAGAATAGAGATAAAATCTAATATTCCTAGTATCCTTGACCGCCATGATAAGTGTATCCAGGATAACCAAAACTTGCGCCGGCATAATCAGACATTGAGGATTGTGGTGCTGCTGCTGCAATTGTCGTCGTTGCTGAACCAAGCGCTTCCGAAAGAGTAGATTCCGTATAAGTTTATATGCTAACCAACCACCACCGAAGACTAAAGCGTACCGCAGTGCTTTGAGACGTTTTCGTTTTCGTTCTTCTTCTTCTGTTTCATTTTCACGTTGGATACAGTCCAAGGCCCTCATTTCATTAAAGGTCACAACAGCATGGTCGATCATTTGATTCAAAGACTCCCACGCATGTTGCAATGCCTGCTGATTAGTTCCCACGACCTGTATAACTTGACTGATTGAAAAAATTAAATTCTGAACGCCATAGACGATTTGATAAATACCTGAAAAATATGGAATGCCCGTTGTATTTCCCATTCCCATGCCCATGCCCATGCCCATTCCCATACCCATATAGGGAGAAGGAGGCATCATACTGTAGGGCGAGATAGAAGGACCTATACCACCACCGTATGATAATCCGTTTGCGTCTAGGGATGATACCACGGGTGCTGTTGTTGCTGTTGCCGATGAAGGAATTTGTTCTAAAGTTGTAACATCACTATTTCCAGTATTGACGCTTTCCTCTTTGGCACGTTTTCGAGGAAGCCTTGTCCGTCCTTTTCTAATATTTGAATGATTCGTACGCCTAGATTTCATTGCCGGTAATGATCCTGTGGTTTCAGATGTTTTAATCCTTCTAGTAATCGGTTGTCGAGTAGTCGTATTGCGATCGGCGGTTGACACATCGTGAGAGCCTCCAGTTTGCTGTGGAGGCATGCTTGGAGGCATTTTGTATAGCTAGAAGGTTGGTAAATATAGGTATATTATAACTATTGGTTGGTTGGTTTTTAAACTTAATTAGCGATTTGCAATAGTAGTATACTTGAAATAATCCATCCTCATTTCTTCGGTCTTCAGTAATAATTGAAAAAATTAACCTTGGTATCAAGAATTGAACGAACAAACTTTTCGCTGTAAATTAGGCAGGCAGGACTGATCAAATTCACACGACTGAAATTGTCCGTGAATCGAATCATGATGCTGATGAAACAGAATTAAAATCTCTCCTCAGCCATACTGTATACTGTAGCAGCTCCATTCTTGCGACCATTGAGCTACTGTACCAGTACCACAAGACCCCCAGTTCACAATGAAGATAGTGAGATCAAGTCCTGGTAAAATTGTAACAAAGCTGCGCTTATGCTGAATCTGCTCCCTGCAGTTTTCTATAATAATAGACTACCAACCACCAATCCAACAGTGATCAAAGAAACACAACAAGAGATAAAATTTACTCTCTTTATTGTATCCTGGATGGATTTAACCTTTTGACCATTAATTAAACAAAGTATTTGTTTTCAACTGGCAGAGGGTGATAGCATAAACAATGGATTGATACATTGAACAATGAACCTAGTATGTCTACAGTACCAGCTGGGTGCTTGCTAGGTGGTCCATCGTCATTTCTTTATTACCACGTCTCACAAATAAATAATCTATAAAAAATTAAGCATAATTAGATTCCCATGATTTAGGTGGCGAGTTCGCTTATATTTAATTCTAACGAATTTTTAAACACATGCCCGATAACGTTAACGTTACTTTTAACGCGAAACTTACAACTTTGTACATCATTATTTCATTTTTAAATTTTCTTACGCCTTACACAATACTTTACCGCACAAAGTACACATTAACGAGATATCGGATCATGCTGTTACAATCTACCAGATGAACTAAGCGCCCGCACATAAGAGTTGGAAAAAGTGGAAGGTGATTGAAAAAAGGTGTTCCTGATCTAAGACAGGATGAGAAATGAATGAATCAAGGTTTACAAATAGTTATGACGATCGTAGCACCGGTAATTCGGGTCAAAAAAAAACCTACAGAGTGTCAGACAAAAACAATGCTTTTCCAGAACTACCTGAGAAGATCGTAAAGCGTGACAGTGGTAGACTCAAAAGTAGGATCGGAATGTTCGCTATGCTCTGCATGATACATACGATACGGAATTCCGTATTGGTCTCCCAGTACAACGAGGAAAATGTTCACAGAGTTAATATTTCGATGGACCATGCTCCGAGTACTCCAAGTACTCCAAAGTTAAGATCGAGAAGCAGCACCAACACCGATCAGAATATCCGAAAAGAAAGACACGGACGATACCTTCAACATATCCTTTTTGTCTCTTAGTAATACAACCACCGATGCAAGTGCAATGACTACCTATAGTATTGATTCAATATATCCTTCGTTTCCAACGAATGACTATATTCTCGGAGACGATTATTGTGAACGCAACGATAGGAAAAGTTACAACGCCAGCGACCAAATTCTTATATCTAGCATCCTGTCTGATCCACTAGCCTTCGAATTAGCGCTCGTATTAGCCGTGGAGTGTGGTGTGACACATATTCTTGGATTATCGGATCACATACCGAATGCGGAAGAATCTTTCCGTTATGAATTTTTGATGCAACGCATACCTAACTTAAAGGTGCATATTTCCGAAACTCCTATTGGAAAACGAACTATGGAAGACCTATTTGAAGATTTCTCTCCAACGTACATATTTTTCTTCCAATCCGATTCATTTCTCCTATCAACGGATGACAAGTTGAGTGCCTTTACAACTCATGCAATGATAGACGAGTTACAACAAATGTGCAATACAATTGTAAAATACGATCGGAACGACCTGCGAGTTTTCTCCATGTAACATCGAATGTACCATATACGAATACTAAATCAGCCGGAGTGTTTTCGAAACTAAGCCCAATACTACTAAACACGTATCGATTTCAATACCAGCTTCGTGCGAGACAGCTCAATCTTCCTGATATTTATGGCCCGTTCACAGGAGGTGCATCATGGCTACATTCTGATGAGTTTCTTCACCGAACTAGTATGGTCACCGATAAAGTTCAAGGGTACGATTCGACGTCGACGTCTATGGCACAACCCCTCATATCTATCTCAAAAGCAATCCAATCTATTTTGGTTTCAGGTAGCTTAGAGCATACACAGAAACAAAATTCGATCCCAATTTTGACTGCAGCGAAATCTCAAACGACATCATTACTTCAACTATCAAAAAAGTTGCTCCCAATAGTTCTGAGTTCTAACAAGAATGAGGGGGAAACAGTCGATGAGACGCTTCTTCCGATACTTTCTTGGAATTATAAGCAAACTAATCCATATGAAGATCCTTCTCCTGTCCATGATTCGTCAGTAGAAAATTCAAGGATAACGAGACTCGCCCTTATGAATACACGTCACCACATACTCGAGAAAAAGATGGATCCTAGTGTTTCGCTATTAGAACGCCGACAGCATCATTTGTTTCCGTGTATTTCGGCATGTGCAAGTTTTGTCCAATGTCATCAGCTTTCAGTTTGGAATTCCGTCCTAACTATCACAAAGGATATTACTAATGGCTGTAAATATCTGCTGTACACGACTAATTTCTCTCCAACGCTGGAGGGGCTCCCTCTTATGAAGGAAGCAGATAATAAGGCTGCTTGGCCGAGGGAATCCTTCTGTCAGTTGGCATTTGTGTCATCGAACAGTTCTATAGTAAACAATACTATCAATGAGGCAGTAAAGAGAGACGACCAGTCTTCTGATAAATCAATTAACGAATGGAACGGTCAAGTATCAAACAATGGTTGGAAATTGATATGGGTCGATGAGGACGAGAGATCTCTATCTGAGGCTGATTATATGATGCCAAAAATGATTCCTGAAAGTATTGTGAATGATGGCGTTCTGAAGGCTTTCTATTTAGAACCACAACATTTCGACGTCCTTCCTTCACTACAAATCATATGGTATTTAATGGGCCGACAGCTTGATGCTAAAGCCAAACCAAAAAGTTATTTACCAGGAGAAAGTGAAGGGAACGATATGATTCCAAGCAGGCACATTGATTTATTTGCACATAAATACAATGTTACTAGCTTCAACTCGGATCCAACAAAGGACGATTACATGTTCAACGCGGCAAAGTTCATCCTGGAACAAAAAGGCAAGAGTACACAAGGATACGATTCCTTCCAAAATAACACACGACAATTTGAAGTCTACGCTAAATCAATAACCTGGCAGAAGGCACATGAAGCAGGATCAGGGTTTCAACTCGTTGACACACCCTTGATGATTTATTCTGTTGATTCTGTTCGGAGCAAAAGACTTCGTTGTGAATGGTACGAAGAGCATCTGTTTTGGAGCAACAAAAATAACAATCGTAACTTGGAAGAAATAAGTCTATCGTACGTCCTACACCGATGGCGACGACAAAGACGGTTACTTCCCTTATCAGACGAAGATACAAGATGGGGCGAAATGGTGATGATAGGAGAATCTGGAGAAGCTATTTCAGAGCACGATACATATGAAGAGGAGGATATATCACCCAGTACGAGTCAACACTTCGTGAAGTTGTACAATCCCCTTAAGGCAAGAACAGCTTATTCGTCACAAATAAATGAATAGACTCCATAGATCAAGGTCATAAGTAATTATTAATAACTAATGTATACTTTTAGACTTCGTAGTGGGGGCGATTGTTTGCAGTAATTTGTTTGAGAATAAGAGGATTTCAAAGAGATCCAAAGGTGTACGAAATCAATCACGTAGCATTTATCATCACAAAAATGATACCAAATGCTTTGTAACACGAACAATTAATGCAGCTTAATGTTGCAAACATTATTGCAATGGACTGCTAGACGCCATTATAATTCTTTCGTCATCCATAAGTTACTGGAAACACACTATGTGTAAGTCGCTATCTAGTACCAATCAATACCATTAATTCCAGGCGCACAGCCAGAAAGAAAATAGCTTAAAGTATAAAAGAGAATCCCTTTTTCCAAATGATTTGCTTATTTTAGAATATAATGAATCATAATATTCCCTTTCAACTGCTATCCTTCGTACCAAGCTTCCACGACGTCTTCTCCCCGAAATTATATAGTTCTTGCAAACGCTGGTCCCAAATACCTTCTTTTTTCCATATCAAGGCCTTACAATATAATTCATATGCTGCTCGTGCATCCTCAACTGAGTCGTGTGTGTCTTGTTGCATGTCTCGTCCAAAAACAAAGTTGGAGAGAAAACGAAGAGAGACGTAACGCTTACCGCATTGGTGAAATATTTTCACAGTATCTACTATCTGCATATGTGATAATTCATTCGACCGACAGACGAAGACGACGACGGGCAAGACGGGGTGAGTGAAATTGAAAAGTAGTATAGGTATTCAAATATTAGTAGGACAACTCTCGGTCACGACCTAACGAAAGACAAAGAAAACGAACCTGATTGGGCGGAACGATCAAATTCACTGTACTGAAGTCCTGTTTCAGTCCATGCCCTACAAAGATACAACCCTGATCCAATAAGTATCGCAACTGCAAGTAAGCATTCCGAGTCGAAATAATTCGATGACTAGAACGGGCTGGATCCAAATCTTCGTCTATAATTCCCGAAAATCGAGTCAAAAAGTCCACAACCTGTTCTCGAGGCAATACATGGTCATCCACAACAACGTTTTCAGTAGGACAATCGAAGATAGATATCCGACCAAGAGCATGACGCATGTCACGTAAGACTTGTTTCTGTCCTGACTCAGTCAATTCCGAATCTTCTTCTTGGACGCTGACAAATTCGGCGTCAAATGCTATTGGACGTCCTCGCCGAAATTGTTGCAAACACTCATTAGTAAGAATGTCACCAGTATTTGTAGATAGAGAAGAAGGGTTCATTACAGATACAGAAAGGGACTTCGAGATTTTATCCACTCCACTGTGTGAATCTTTCGTATCTCGTAGTGGAACCCCATTTTCATCAACGGCTTGAAAGACCACAAGAACCGGCTCCTTGAACGGTACATGAAAGGCTCTCGCATCTTCAACGACTGTCTTGGAAACCTTGTAGCTATTATAAAGTATCCAATCACAGTTGGTGGACGACGACGAATCATGGTGTGTCTCTTGCTCTTGTTCGATGGATGATAGCTGATGCTCGGCATCTTCTGCCCGCTTCACATAATCCTCTGTTGTAATACCGGACGATAGAAGAAGATTGTGTAACTCGCGTTCTTCTTCAGACTTTAGATTCGTATTAATGCCTGATATCTTTCTCGCCTCTTCAGCTTGGCTCTTTATAACCATTCGCTTGTAATCGAGAGGTACACGTGAGTGGAGAACGTGGTGACCTAATGTTTCGTCAGATTCGCCTTCATCTGAAGAGTCTGTCACAAATGAAAGGACTGATTCAAGGCGATATCGATACTTCTGTTTTGAAGAGGCGTTTGACACTAGTCTGGATACTTCAGGTGGAAGGGAAGATTTCCCCCGGAAAGTCGATGAAGTCTCTCCGTTACCATCTTCGGTTTTGTGCCATTCTGTTACTGCAACGTTACCATCTTCAAGTAACTCAACTTCTATTGTTTCAGCTAACCAGGGATCGCGCCCGTTAGTATCTGTCCTCCAGGCCCATAAGCCGTCTTGTTCTTTTCGACCAGCACAAGCACACGATATTGTCAGAATTTGAGGAAGAGATGTTGCAATTCTTCTCTGAACAATGGTTTCATAAGCACGAGATTTATTGTTCCAAGCTCTTAATCTAGTTTCTCGGCACAAGGAATGTTGAAGCAATTCTCCAAATCGAATGGGCTCCTTTTTGCGCCCGGATGAAAATATCATAATTCAGATCTAAAGTTAACGCGCGAGTCGAAGATTGTGTCGGTGGGCTTGCCTTCGATTCAATGAATTGATTACTACTCAAAAAGTCAAGACCATGAAGAGAGTCCATCAATTTTGGTTCTGATGATTTATTCTTTGACGAAGGTAATAATACAGATGAAGAGCCCAGCTCTCTATCTAGCTGATAGGCCAAGAAGCGATAAAACGACTCAGGTCTTCTCGGAAGGTCAACTGCCGCAGGAGAGTCATCCAAAACAGCCATTTTCTCAGCTTCTCCCATAGTAGATAAGAATGTTAAAAAGTTTGATGGTATCCACGCTCCAATCTTAGGCCGATGTCGCTTTTCTTTGGAATTTCGTAATTCCATCGTGGGATATAGTAGACCGAATCGTGACAGGCTTTCCATTTGATGGAAAACAAATCCAAGTTCGGGGGTTAGGGCCTTATCGTAAGCTTTAGTGCCGAGGGACTTATCGTTAAATTGAGCGGAAAGAACTGCATTCCGAATTTCTGGGATAAAGTAAAATAAGAGTAGGACCGGTGACACCCATGCGTTTGGCATAGTCGACCCGTAATCCCAACCAGGGAAAAGCCCCGTGTCGTTGTATTCGGAAGGATCGAAGGCTCTCGATGCTGTGAAAGCTGGTCTTATTTGTAGTTGATAACGGGCAGGAATACCATTATTCGACGTACTTGTACCATTGCTTCGTTGTCCGCGATGTTGCTGTTGCTGTTTCCCATTCCATCCATCTTCGTAGCACAAAGAAGAAAGTTTGACGTTATACAGCATCTTGTTTGGATTTGGTATTTCCTTAGTCTTTTTTCCTTTGTAATTTTTTGACACAGTATTGTGGTTTATAAGCAGATCTACATGAATTTTGGAAGTCGGAACAGTTAGCATATATTCCTTTTCACCAGTAGTTGCCTCCTTAAGTAAACTTTGATTAATCTTCCTATTTTTTCCAACAATATTGGGTCTCCACCGATCTGGGCTCCAAATGTCGATATGGCATCTTCGAAAGAATCTCCTATTGATGTAACCGTAGGGTATGTTTGTAATATGTATGTACTAAACAAACATCGCATCTCGTCGGTAGTTCCATTCCTCAACTCGGGATTTCCTTGTAATAGTGTAGGGTCCAACGATACAGCTGGTTCAACAGGATAAAACGGAGGCATACTCAGGTCCTCTTTTTCTCGCCTCCTTGAGGTAATGGGTTTTGTTTCGCCAGATTGTGTAGTCAATTGCTTAGTTTTGCTGTTGTCAATTTTTTTATCGTAGCCAGCCAGACCATATCTCATAACTCGTCCCATAGAAGTCCCCAAAGCCAATTCATCACCGCTCTCTTCCGGTTTACTCATAGCTGTAATCGATTCTCCTTCTTGCAAAGGTGGCAAGAAGAAGCTTATGGTGTCCTCATTTTGCGTCTCAAATGGAGTGATGATTTGCATCCCACCTCCCCGCTTGCCACTAGCAACAAGGAATCGATTTGACGGACAATCTTCTACATCTGGAACGAAGCATACGTGTCTCGGTGCTCCCTTCGCACCTGAAAAAGGGTGAGATATACCACCTCGTCCTAAATACCTTAGATCATAAATCTTTACTATCTGGTCTGGAAACGCATACAGCGCGCTGCAACCGTCATTACTTGTTGGTTTCGCTTTCGAACTGTAACCCGTGGTCGCTACAAGATTCCCATCTGGAGATACATCGATACTTGAGACTCCACCCAAATGCGATCGTATCGTTGCCAATTCTCGTAAGGATCCATCTAATAATCGAATATTCCCATCAGTGCATCCCGCAACAATAGATCCTCTTTCGTGACTGGTCGTCATACAAGTTACCCCCACTTGGTTATCATTATTGCTTGCGTCCTTAAAACAACGCGAGTAGACAGTACGTAGTCCCTGCCAAAGATCGAGACAATGAATAGACGGATGAATAGTCGAATCGGTACCGCTTGACTTCTTCATAGACAGCCCTCCAACCGTTATGTGGGTTGCAGCAGCATTTCCACTATTCGATACCCCCGATGAACAGTTCGGATGAATCGTCCCACTGATCATCCCAGACATGTCAGGGTGGTCATGCACCTGAAAGCCTCCATGCGAATGTATCCGCACTGCCGAAGGTGAAACTGAAGCAACAAAGCCACTATCTAACGGCAAAAGTTCCGTGATTCCCATGTGACCCCTTTGCCTTTGTTGATGTTGTCCCGGACGAGTATTATAATTATACGCATTCATGTTTTCTGCTACTTCTCCTCCACCATATGGGGGTTGGTACGCGTGATTTGGCGGGTAAAAATTATTCCCTCTTCGTCCATCACCTGAACTTCCCGCGACCAACCATTTCCCAACTCCACGTTGGATTGCATCCACTTTGGAAATCCCATATATAGATTCGTACACCGATTGTAAGGTGGAGACAGATGCTTCCGGATGACCAGCCACGGAACTGTACAAAAATAATTCTTTCGAAGGAGTCCTCGAATATGCAAGAAGCAAACTAGCTCGGTGGTAATGGTTTGACTTGGTATATCTGGTACTGGGTGACATACTTTGTGTAGTAGATGCGACATACATGCAATTATACATAGGATCGAAGGCCAATGCACTGACAGCGTGACCGTACACTTCTGGAGTGAAATCGGAAACATAAAAATACTCTCCATCCTTTGCTGGTTCTTCCCATGCACCTGTTCCTACCAATGGCTGTCCGAATTCGTCATATTCCTGCTGCTGCTGCTGCTGCTGTTGATATGTATATTGTTGCTGTTGTTGAGAATAATCGTAGTAGTAAGATTGCTGTTCTGACATATCTCCGTTTTCTCCTTGTGCCTCATAAACGTATGACGATTCGTCGACAACAGTGGTCGGTTGACCCGAAGGATAGCCATAGTTCGGATTTTCGTTGCTGTAATTCATATCCAGAGAATATCCAAAGAATTATCTACCAACCCAACCGAAAAGTCTCGCCAGCCCCCGTACGTGCAACCACTACTGCTTGTATACGAATCTAAAATCCCCTTCGTCCATGTTCTTTGGTCGAGTTTTTGAGTGCCCAAAATCAAATGAAACTAACTTCAATCTGCGAAATAATTTGCGTTTCGGGTTGTTATTTTTTTCTTGGAATGCATTTATTTTAATTACTGTACTGCATGACACGACATGCGTATCGGGATGTCGTTTATTCTATCATTTTACGTAGTCCTGCAAGTATATTGAACGTGCAAGATGTATGAGGCGCAGACTCAAATCTGGTTAATTCCAGCGCACAGCCAGAAAGAAATAGCTTAAAGTATAAAGAGAAGTTTATTCTAAAAATAGAAACCTTAAAAATTATTCAAATAGAAATTAAATACAATAAGCCGAAACGTCATAAAAATGACAATTTCCGGTTAAAATCAAATTATAGTTGAGTTTATATTGACTTTCTACTGTTCCTGTAGTAGAGTGTCATCCTACTGTAAACTGTAATAATGATAGCCGGGACTGGATGATTATATTTTACAAGACTGAATATTTGTACAGTGTACTAGACACAATCATATTATTACAGTACTGTATTACAAATACTACCTACCACTACCAGTCAACAGATTGACTTCAATAGAAACGTTCCATTTTAAAACATTATTGTAGATCAATTGTCATGGATGGGATGGAGAAGTATACTGTCAAATTAAAATAGGAGAACCAATTATTCATTCATCATTATTCCAAACTCTTTTAAAATATATATCCACTATAGAGCTGATCTGATACTAACAGGGGAATCAAGTCAGTTCTAACCCTTCTAGTGTTTAGAGCTATCATAGAATTTTGTTCAATTGCATATAGGAAATAAAAATAAATGTAATGGCTAGATACAATAAACTGAACTCCACCTTTATCCGTTAATTCTTGACGCGCCATTCCTTGTCGTACTTGATTCGATTCGATTCGCTTCATATATATATATATATATATATATGTATTGTGTATCGAAATTCGTCTGAGAAATGATTTATTTCATGCAATTTGCTAATGTTTTGTCCTGTTTGTTTTGTTTTGTTTTGTCCTGTCTTGTCTTGTTTTGTTCTGTTCTGTTCATTTCATTACCCTAATCTTCTTGCTGCTGGACACGAGTGACAGAGTGTGTGTTAGAATCAATGGTCACAATATCTCCAGTTCTAAACTTGTAAGTTGAATCTTGAGTTCCAACAATTGCCGGAATTCCAAATTCGCGGGCGACAATTGCCGCATGAGAGAGCATCCCTCCGTAGTTCGTAACAATCCCTGAACACAACGCTAGAACAAAATTAAACGAGGCAGATGCTGAGTAGGTTACTACGATGTCACCCTTTTGAACCAACTGTAGATCTGAATCCTGTAGAACAACAGTCACCTTCCCCGTAACCTTGCCCGTCGAAGCTGAGATCCCAACGCTACAATCTGGATTTTCTGAGACATCCTCTTCACTACCACTTGTTTCGTCAAACAACCCTTTGATGAGGCCTGTGTATAGATTTGCCATCGTTCGGGCAATGTTTGGGGGCAAAGGGACGTCTGGAGGCGGCGGGGAGGAACACCGAGGGATTGGGCACTTTTGATGGATCAGCGTTCTTAATATACAGGAAACGAGACTGTAATTTGTCGCAGTTGGAACATCGACAGGGCCTGAATATCAACTGTTAAGCCTCGAAATCCCCTGTCAATAAAGATATAGCTTCGTTCTTTGTAGCACATGTCAAGTGATCTGGCGCGTTGATGATTCCCTTATGTGTTAGTCGGCGGCCTGCCTCTAGAATTCCCCTACGGCATAATGCAACTCCGGTCAGATCGGTACATAGACCTCGTTCATCTCTCATTCGGAAGAAACGACGACCAACTTCCAGGATTTCATCGAATTCTTCTCGCTTTTCTTCTGGCACAGACTCGCGCCATTCAGATGTAAGAGACACGACACGCTCTTTATTCTTTCCATTAAATCATCGTCTTCTTCAACACCTTGTTGAAGAGTTTTAATGAAAAAGTACGGAGTTTCTATCATAGCTGGGACGCATAAATCATACCCCCCGGTCAATCTCCAACCATATTCGAATGATACCTTCCGCAGAAGCTCACCGAGCTCACCAGGCAAATGTAATAGACAATCCAATGCAAACTTTGCCATATTCTCGTCACACTTGAGCAATTCCAAAGCCTTTTCATTTTGTTTGAGCAAATTGTACATTTTTCCTAATTCAGGATCATTCTTATTGAGCATTCCTCTGGATTCAGGAGAAGCTCCCTCAAGAAGTTGTAATGTCTCCATTGTACCGTTCCCTGTCAACTTTGCCATTCGATTCATAAAGTCACCAACGACAACCATGCAAGGCATAGTATATACGTGATGAAGTTTCCAAAATTCAACAGCACAATCGTAGCATTTAACAACGTACCTCACCAGTGAAGGATGGGATAAAACCGACGGATCGATGATACGAAGTTCTTGACGTAATCTCTCACAGTCTGGACGAAAGAAATCGACGAATTCTTGGTAATCTTCTTCGTATAGTTTTTTCTCCCAATATGCCTTTGCCGCTCGTTCTAATTTTTCAATATCTGAAGGAGGGAAGTGTTCTGGCTGTGAGAAAGAGTAGCCATGGATTGTTCGCTGTTTAATTGATTTAGTAGAGAACCAACTCGACGAGAGTTATGTGACATAAGGTCCGTGGAATAATTTTCCATCCACTTTGTAAGTGGTCTAGGGTGATGCGTTGGATCGAACGTCCAAAAACCATCTCCTGGAGGAACGAAGGAGAGCGACGAAGAGCTATTTGCAGTCGTGATTGGACGAGACTGTAAGACGTATAATCTTCCATTGTTGTCTACGGCCCATTCAATATCTTGTGCCGCATTGTAATATTCTTCAATAGATCTTGCCAAGTTGGTAAGTTTCGTCAACATTTGATCCGTGAGAACTGGTCCTTCGTGAGGGTCGTCAAGGGTGATCATTTCAACACCATCCTCGTTGCTAGCTCTAACAAACTTTTTCGTCTGAATTGAAATATCGGAATAACAAACATTGTTGAATATTTATCTACAACGAATCTATCTGGTGTTATAGCTCCGGCTGAGATGGTAATTTAATAATAGAGATAACAGAGAAGTACGAAACAATACAGTGATTGGAAAAGTAATAGATGGTAATTGAATTGAAGACAAGAACGATAAACCAAATGAGATCGTTAGAAAATTAATATACATACACACTAACCCCTCTCCTTGACCTAATACCGCTTCGATCATGCTTCATTATTGTCTCCCCAAATGTTTCTGCTGAAACATACTCCAGAAGATTGAGCTTCTACCATTTTCATGATTAATACTCCCATGGTGGGTGTCGACATTTTCCCAGGGACGTAACCTTCGAAATGAGTGGCATAGTCCAAAATATGGTCCTTGAACATTGATACCCAACACCCCTTGATGGAATCTACGATCTCATCCAGGTCATCTTGTACAAAACTGTGTGCGTGATGATATAACGAATAAAAAATATCAGAATTGAGCAAAAAATAAGATATAAATATCTTAACTTTAGTCAGTCATCGAGGTGGGTCTTATTCAATACATAAATGGATGTGCGACGTCGAGACGAGGTGATGATTGATTCAAAATAGAATCGGAAAGCGAAGAACAAAGGAACATTATGTTATAAATTTTGATAGAGATAAACTTACATGTATCGTATTGACCCGCGAATGATTGCGAATCTAGATCTTCAGCAGAAGAAGACGAACGAATAGCTACGAAGGATCCAGTAGCTAAACTCTCCAGGAATAATTTGAGATTATTCACAACTTCAGGATTGAGTTCAGTTTTCATGATTTTCTCACGAATTGTTGCTAACTTGGCCTTTGCAGCGCCACGAGCATTTCCATCATTAAGATTGGCTGTATAGACATCACTGATTAAACTTGCTACATTTGCTTCGTCAATATGTAACGAATATACATACGTTGGAATTACAAAAGCTGTTGGAATGGGGAACCCATGACGCGCTAGCTTCCAACAATTTAAGGCTTTTCCACCCATCAAAGCTAATGTTGCACCTTCAAAGGATGTAAGTGGACAACCAAGGGATGGATCAAAAATCTCTCTATCAAGTGCGAGTTGAGCAGCAATCAAGTCACGTCTAGCAGTGGTATTTAAAATACTACCACGCATTGAGCTTCGTTTTGAGCTCTCGGTAGCGGACCCTCTTTTCATGAGTGGAAGACGAGTAGTCATAATGACACTATATTTGAATATATGATATATTCTTGATTCGATTCGACTCGATTCTTTCTATTTTATTTATCTGATTTAATCTTGTTTTTTTTTTTTTTTTTTTTTTTTTTTTTTTTTTTTTTTTGTTTTGTTTTGCTTTGCTTTGGTTTTTTGTGAGAAATGTTCTGTAAAAATGATATTTTGTGTTGGACCTGTTTTTATATCTTTCGCTTGATGCTTTAGTCACTTTTACCTTGAACGGTATCACTTGTCTACTATCAGTAAATAGTAGTACCGTAATACAGCACGTGACAAAAGAAGATACAACAATGAGAGAGTTCTTCACTTCGCGCGAGCATCCACGAGCCAGACGGAATTCCACAAAACCTGAGCCACTCCACTATGATTTGAAGTGTGGCGTAGATATTCCATAGCTGGAAAGCTGTTAAGATTTCAAGTCACATATAATATGTGCATTTATCTAGGGGTGTAGAACAATAATTAATTATTCAATAGCAATATTTATAATATGCAATATGTATACACCTGTGCTGGTGGGCAAGCTTGCATGCCATTGTCATCACAACAGTTGGAGATTACATAAAATACTTGGTAACTATTATCATATCACCCAGGCAGTCTCTGGCCCTGGTGGTCTGCTTTAGTTCTAGTATGTGTTAAACCAGTGATGATGTGGTTCAATCCTAGGTAAGATTTTCCTTGACATTTTCAATTGCGAGTGATACCTGCACTAGAATTAAAAGTAGAAAGAAATCATTCACATCAACATGACAATGGGAATTCATTCAACTGTACCTACATTGATATTGATCTGATTTAAGAAAGAAAGTATGTTAGTGGTCATCTTAAAAATAGCAGCAAGCAAGCAGTGAACAACTACTACTGTATTATAATATTATATCATTGACATAACACAATTCTTCCTTGGTTGCTTTATAGATAGCGTTCAACTAACTGTATTTTTTTGATTGCCTGGAGGCAATTGTGACAGATTGTACATTAAAAGTCCATGGAGATATACTGCTTTTGTCCGATTTGACCTGCATAAGATATATATATCTTTGTAAAGCTAGCTGACGACTATGCTAGTAGTACTAGTAGTACAGTAGCAGACAAACTTTTCCGTGCTGAATAAAACACCCGCTTTTAACAATAGCACTACCCCCGAATCAATCAACCCCTTAATTGGAATGAATCGTGAATAAACTCATCCGATTTGATTGATTATTCATTCGTTACGCGTTTCACACGAATATAATTATATTTTTAATTTTCCTTTATTGTCTATTATTAAATGTTGTTGTAACTTATTTTGTACTTCAGATAGCAAACTTAAAACTAGTGAACTTCAGACTTTTGCTTTGCTATTCAACGTTAGACTTGTACTGCTATTGCACTCAAATTAAATGAAATTAAGACCTTTCGACTGCTAACGTTAGCGTTCGAGCGTTGCTTTGACAATTATGGATAGAAAAAGATTGCGACCGTCGTTCCTGATTTGTTTATCATTCTGGCTTTGTTTATTGACTTCGACGTGCATTCTTAATAATTGCCAGGCAGCAGAAGCAGATAAAAAAGGTGGAGACGGATATCGATATCGAAATGAACACGGTTATCACGAAAACGAAAACTTTGGCCATGCTTTCTTAACAGAGGAATCCGTCGTGCTTATAACGGGTGCCGCTGGATTTTTGGGAAGTGAATTAGCCTTGGCTTTACACCGTACCTATTCACCGAGACGTATTATTTGCGTGGATAGGATGATTCATCCTGAAAGTCAAGAAGAACTCGCCCTATTCGAATTTCAACGTCAAAGATCCTTCAACGTGATGCAAACCTTGGGTGATAAAGGCCGATTTTATCGTGTAGACTTTTCTCCCATGATCCCTGAATATTTCGATTTAGGCGAGGTACCTGTCCTTGATCATATTTTTCGAGAAAATCTGGACATCACCCACGTCGTTCATTTAGCTGATCCATTCCCTCATTCGGCCTTACAAGTAGTCCCTAGAGAAAAGGAAGTTCCTAAGGCTGGTATGATGGAGGCATTGATGGAACAACTCGCCAAGCATGAACGAGAAAGAAAATATAGTGAAAATGGTGATAGTGATTATATTCCTCCACACTTCGTGTACGCGAGCTCGTTTGAAGTGTATCCCCATCACAATAGCAATAACAATAACAATAACGATCCGCATAGCAAGGAGGAGAGGGAGAATACCGGATCCTCATCGACGTCGTCTCATCTTTTGGAAGAAACACAAACGCTAAGCACTCCATCTTCACTGCGAGGGGCATCTAAGGTTATGGATGAGATGCTGGCAAAGCTATACTACGATACAAAAAATATTAGTAGTGTAGGTCTACGATTCTTTACTGTATATGGACCGTGGGGTGTCCCGGGAAGTCCTCTGTTTGAAATGGCGGAACGAGCCGTTACCGGTGATCTAGATGGCATCGACGAAGATACTAATCAAAAGGAGGATTGGATGCGAAATAGTCAGTATAACAACCATGACATATGGAAGGAATCGATTCATGATTTTGTTTATATCGATGACGCTGTTGATGCTATGATGGCGGCAATGCAATTCCGAACATCAGAATTACAACCTTCTTCTTCAACCGAGGGAGAAAATAATGCCCAGGGACGACGAAATCCACATCCAATTATATTCAACGTGGCGAGTGGACAAGGTCATTCCTTGGATGATGTTCTCAACATTATGCAAGAATTCTTTCCCCCAATAAGTAAGAAAAACGCGTCATCGTCGACTGAACGGAGGACAGAACGAATCGATGTAGGTTCTGTTGGTTCTACTAAACGAGCAGGGACTTTGTTAGGTTTCAAACCTCAAGTGAATCTGCGTGAGGGTATCATTAAAATGCTAGCTTGGCATTACGATCGAGCTTTTCCATATGGTGGTCGTGGTCATACGAAGGACGAAAGCGATAACGTTAAAGTTCACAACGAAAATGAAAAAAAGAGCATTTATTTTGCCAATCAAGGCATTGTTGGATGCTCACCCTACGACAAAGAATGTCTAAGAGGAACTCCAGTTTTCCCCTGTGCCTCCGAATGTTCTCATGAGGCACAATGTACAAAGTCCTACTACGATGAAGTTATTGGTTGGACACAAGCCCTGACGTCTGAATGTGCAACGGTACTTTATACTGTCGATCTTGATGAATCACTCCAGTCGCTTCCATCGGCTAATCCGAAGCTTCAGATATCGTCGAAATCTTTTTTGAAGGGAACTTGCAACTTGGCATTTGTGGCTCAAAATAGTATGTTGTTTCAGGCACTTCAAAATCCTAATCGTGGGTCATCCTTCATGGGTAGTAGTAGTAGTAGTAGTAGTACCAGTGGACGACGCGACGACCTGTTCCGGGACGGATCTTGGGTGATAATCCCTTTGAAAGTAGCTCCGTTGAGGGTAGATGAAAGCAACGACGTGATAGACAAGAACGAAATCCTCAGATTATTGCCTAAGCTATCCCCTGGACTATTCTTTGGTGGTAATACTAAACGTGCTATATATATTGATCCGGATATTATGCTCTTCAATATTCCGAAACTACTACGTGAGGCATCCGCACAACCATACAGTGAAGAAATGGAAGGAGCTACAGCCATGCTTATTGGTAAGGGTACACCCAAAGATTACTTTGCCGATGATGGTGACGAGGAAGAAGAAATGATGATGATGATGGATGATCCTAATTATCGACAACGTGGTCTTGAATCGACGAATACACTCGTTCAAAATGCTGCCTACAGAATGGTTCGTATTGCAGTTTCAGACAATCTATTTGGAGATGGTTTTATGGAGCTATTGGATTCTCGTTGGATAGTGCATACACTTCAATCGGACGACGGTCGTCTCTTTCGATGTGATGTTCTAGGAGAAATAGTGCAATGGGAAGTCACGACAGATCGATCTGCTTTGGAATTTGTCCTTGGACTACACGATATGTGGAGTCGAGTCATTGCTAAGGCATCTGGCGTTGGCCCTTGGTGGATCGGTGATAACGTCAAAACTGTACCCGAGGGTCACAGAAGAAGAAGAAGATTGCTTGAAGAAGTTGAGGTGGATGCAGTAGATCGTATAGGAAATGACAGAGTAAGGAATACTAATATAGACGATACAGGCGCTGATACAGGCGCCGATACCAAATTTGATAAAATAGACGGAGTAGAACAAGAAACAGGTGGTGATGACGAAGAATCAGAGGAAGATTCTGAAGAAGAAGAACAACAAAACCTTGGCGAAAACTCTGGAGAAGGTGAAGAAAATGAGAGAGGAGAGTTTCTTCTTGATGCTGTTGCTCAAAAGGAGGTGGCAGCCAACGAAGAAAAGCGAGGAGATAGCTCAGATGAACAGGAAGATATCAGACTGGTTGACAATAAACAAGAGGGTGACAACGAAAACGAGGAGGAATCGCATAATATGGAGCGCGATTTAAGTTCGTATGATACATGGATGGGAATCTTATCGAGTTCTTCGGTCAAGTACTTTGTTCGTATTGTTCCTTCTTCAGAAGTTGGAGTTGTGTCCATTACTGATCGCTCTTAATTCGTAGTACTTTATGGAAATGATTGTTGTGTGTTTCAATTCAGTCATCCATTTATAGTTTTATCCCTTACTATTAAGGATGTTGAAAATAAGGAAGACTAATTCTTTTTGATCTATATATTTTAAAAAACGAAACTGTTATTATTATTGGATACGAACTTCCTTGAGATTGATTCTCTTCTTATTTACTTGAATTACTTACATAACAACAGTAGTAATTGGTGGTAGGTTCAACGCGAAATCCACTGCAGAGAAAAAAGTATCATGTTAGATGTCAATTTCGCGCTTCGTGCTCTTCTTCTCTCTTAAATCGTTGCATACGCCGGTTTCTTTTGCAACATCGCCTTCGATGTCACTATCATCGCTTGCAAATTAGCAAATCAAAACCCAGAAGAGGAAAATATTTCTATAGTAATAGCAAATCCAGTTGAATTTTTCATTATTGTGGGGAGGGTTACCCTACCTAATTGAGTTCATGATCATTCTTTTATCAATTACATACCATATAAATGGTACCTTATGAATCCCTGTGATTACATAGACATAGGCATAGGTTTAAGAACTGAACTGGGGTAAATTATTAATATTATGTAGTAGTGTAGTAATAGTAATTAGTTCTTAAATGGATAGTATCGTTATGGATTTGTGTATGAAACTGAGAGGGGTACTCACTCTTTATCATTTAGATGTAGTTGAAGCTGATCTTTTGCATCTGCTAGCATGATAGTCTGTGACTTTACTTCTGTCTATCAAGAGGTTTTACATCAATAATACAACCAGGTAAATGGATAAAAACGCAATAAAAAAGTAAGTGTATTCATTCACGGACAATTTCAGTCGTGCATTGCCTAATGTAATTTTTAGCGTGCAGTGCCGTAGCGTCTATGCACTCGTAATTTCGAAAAACGAAAAAAGACCTTTTGGATCACAGCCAATTTAAATTCATTTTCTAACGAAGCTACCACTGTACTTGATACTCATCTTGGCATCAAAGTTTTATAACCAATCGCCTTAGACATATTACTGTTCATGCCTAATTCAGTATTTGATTAAAATAGCATCTTCTTAGATCGACGATATAGACGGACAGTCTCAAAGCTTGTGACGATGATTGCAACTCCCGACGTTCCAATTCTTCTCATTCATTCATCCTGCAGAGGAGGAGACCACGACGAATTGTATACTTCTTCTTCCTACAGCGATACTAGGACTACCACTGGCGATGGGGGTGACAAAGTGTACGGTAGAGATGATCTGACAGAACATCCCATTGTTTGTGACTTGTTGCTCTTGCCAGAATATCATAGTTCGGAAGTTTCCAGCGATCGTTCGTCATTGTCATCGTCGTCGTCATCGTCATCATCATCTGCTGCTGCTTCTTCTTCTTCAACTACTTTACACCACGAGGTCCTACATTTCCCTCAGAATCATATCAACCCTTGTGGCGTTTCTAATGTGATGACACTAGAGAATCTTCCTGTATGGTGGAAGACGGGTCCTGTCCTACTAAGTTTAACATCATGTGGCATTTTGTATAATAATAATGATAATAATGATAATAGTAATAGCAGCGAAGATATCAACGACGAGTCCATGTCAGCATCATCCATTCTTTTACCAGTAGAACCGAATCCATCTACATTCGTGCTTGACTTCGGATATCAACAGTTAAATGGAGTTAAAGTTGTTGATAATGGTCTTGTTGTTGAAGAAATGGACGAAACAGATGACACTGTAACTATCATCGGTAAGAAATTGACCGAGATCGTCGTAGAATTTGATTTTACCGAAGCCTCGAGACAGAAGGACGAGATTCTTCTTCTTATAGAGGACACGAATGATGTACCTCTAGACGAAGATAATAGTAAGGAGACGACGGAAACGAAATACGACTCGAGTAATAATTACACCGAGCAGCAGCAGCAGCATGAGAAAAATTCGCAGAAGGGGGCGAATGATGAATCGTTCTACCACGACAGTCCCAAGGTAAAGGAATCCAGTAAAAAACGAATGTTTGACACAATCGCGAACAAAGATGCTTTCGAAGCACATACGCTATTACTTGCGCAGTTGAATGCTCGAATGGAATCTGACGCTCGAACTATGGATCGACTATTGCGTACCTGTGGCTTCGTCGGGGTTTTCTTGATGGCAATGTTGCTGTGGGCCATCTATCAATATTTCCGTAGTGGGATCAAGTCCGATGCATTTTCTAAGGAAGTTCGAGAATCGTCAAAGAAATCACGCGAAGTTCTACAGGAGGCGATTGATGGATTACACCAATACCATAATCAACAGCATCAACAAAAGCCTCTGGCGTTAGACGTCCTATTTAAAGATACAATGACTGATAACAAGCAAGAAGGTACTACTACTACTACTACTACTACTACTGCTGCTGTAACTACTGCTGCTACTGAAGCAACCACGATGGTCAAGCTTCTCGGAGGTTCTGCTGGTGCGATAGGTGATTCTAATGGCCGACCTATGACAGGAGATATTAGTTCAACGAGCTCTGAAGTGATTCCCTCCTCACCCGCAAGCAATCGAACCAATACGAATGGCATTCATCATCAATGCGTATCATCGATAGACTACGACGACAACAAAGGCGAGAGCAACAACAACAGCAACGAAGATGACAGCGTCAGCAGCGACCATCCGTCAAAGACACAACGAATTGAAGAAGAGCAAGAATCTTATACTACTATGAGATCGAATACCTCTATGCTCAACCGTAATGGGGCAATATGGGACAAGCTTGCTGAAGAGAAACAGAGACGTGCAAAATTACGAGCTAAGTTGACCATTCGCGACTTTAGCACTTCTACGACCGCGGGGACGGTTTTAACAAAGGGTACCCAGGAAGCTAATTCCAAGAATGATTCGGCTACGATGTCTTCCAAAATCTCATCATCTGCTATAGTCCAGTCCCTAGAACTCCCTACTACATCGCAACGAAAAGACGAGGAGAATCATAGCGAGAACGGGACAGAGACCGAGACCGAAATCGAGAACAAGATTAAGAATGATACAGACGATGCGGAGGTAACAAAGTCTCCAAAAAGCACTTCCGCTCCTGTTCAGCTTCCTGATTTCAACTCTTCGACAAAAGAACAAGGCGAGAAGAAACTTTGTTTTCTTGGGTCATTTTCAAGACGAAATCACAATCCCGTATGTGATTCACCAACAAGGTTGGGCCACTCGTCGAAGAAAGTTGTACCGAATAACCTCTCTCCTTGCTCACAGTTGGCGAAGGAGTGGAATGAAAGAAAAACCATTCGTCGTAGCAATCTCGCCAAGAAAAAAAAGCTTTATCTCCTCAAGCCTGGAACAATTCCGCCATCTTCCGCCAGTGCTGCTGCTGATACTACCGCTGCTGGGGTTTCAAGGTCGTATGTCGAAGACGGTAAGGTTTCATTCGAATCACCCTTTCTCTCTCGAGGACCTCCACCAACAAATTATAAATCACAAAACAGCCACCATCTGGATCACCAATATAATATTTCGGGCCCTCCAAAACTTCGAACGATTGCGCCAAGAAAAGGCGGAAGTATTTTTGACTCATCTACAATCATCGGTAGAAATGATACATCGTTATCGAAAAGTGACGACGACAGTGTACAGAATTCTAATTCTACAACGGATTCTGACAAAGAGTTCAGGTTCATTCGAGCGACAAATGTACAGAAAACTCCACCACCACCAATTCCTTCCTTGATCCAAGAAACGCCACTTCTGTGCTACACTCCAGCGAGTGAGGATGACTCGTTCGTCGATGATTACTGGTAGAGTCAGCTATTGTCTTATCTTATCTTTAGTACGACTACTCTACTACTATTATTGTTATTATCATTTTCATTGGGTGTGTATTTGTGGTTGGGGTTTTGGGATGATAATAAATAACCTTCCGATTTCTTTTTTCTAGATCTATTTTCGGTCTTCATATTCAAATAGGGGAATGCATTACGAAGACAAAGGCGACGATCGTAGCACTTTAAAATAGAAAAATAAACATCTTAGAAATAAAAATATAACAGGTAAATGTTTATCAGCAATAATTTTTTTTTTTCCAATTCTACAATAATTGATACTGTTCGACTCTGCTATAATATGATCATTTCTTTTTCATTTTATCGTCGTAATTTTGGAAGTAATTTCACTAAAGAGTTGATTTATTGTATCTTGTAGTCTATTTTCCTTTGTATGTTATTATACCTACGTGGTTTTACATTTTCCCCCATTATCTTGCTTCGCTGTTTAAATTTTTTCTACTACCTATTGCTTATTGAACTGAATATGTGCGTTATATTTCTTTTTCATTTGTAAGTACTGTACGAGTATTTTTGCTAACCACCTAACCCAAGCTCCATTGTGTGTGTCCTCCTGGGGGCCTAGTGACTTTGGAGGTTGGTCGATCGGTAAGAACATTGAATGAATTTGTTGTACTGGATGAAGCAAATGCATTACTAGAAGAAGTTGAAATTGGCTTTTTTTCGACGGTCGTCGTTTTTGTTAAAACTTTTTCTTTTTCCTCTTCTACTTTTTCACCATCTTGTTGAGAAATATTGTCGTTAGTAGCAGCTTTCTTCGAATGTTCATCAATGTTTTGTTGACTTTTGGATACATTATTGCTGGTCGTTGCTGGTGCTGGTGCTGCTGTATTACCGCCATTCACACGTGCTTCCCGAATCTGACGCTGTTTCTCTAACTCTTCTTCGGTGTAACCTCCAATAGAAATGGAACCTATCGAGTGATCCATAAATAATGATTGAAAAACGAGCAAATAAACAAACAAAAGAGCAAACAATATATATTGCATTTAGTCGGAATATAAATGATTATTATTGGTGACACAAACGACGTTATTGTAGAAGAATTCTTAACTCAGAACGAAACTTACAAGTTCCTCCGGGACGATTCAACACCCGCGAAGTTGTACGTCCATCTCGTACAAACACATTCTGGTTGTCATTCATCGTATTGTATTGGTTCTCGGTTATTGCCTTGTTGTTGTGAGAGTATTGTTGGATTGGGCCGACAACTAACTTGTTTTCAGTAAGACTATTGATTTTACATGCAAATGAGATTTTCCAATTTCAAATTGTCCTGGCTCGTAAAAAAATTCAAATCAATCATGCAACGAATTTTTGATGTGGCTCGCGCTTGAAAGTCCCCCTTTTATTCACTAGTAGCACAATTCCCCAAAATCAACCCCTGATTCGTTTCGCTATGAACATCGCGCCGCCTCAGAGCAATCCCTTTTCACATCATTTTCTATGATACTAGTACAATACTAGTACATACTAATAGTAGGAGAATAATCATCATCATCACAATTGATTGTATTAATAAAGCTATCGAGAGAGGTATGTAGAATGGGAGCATAAGGGTGTCAAGAGACGATTGAAATCGTTTGATACTATTGTACCTTTTTGTTTATGAATTGACAAGGTGACGGGGATCGTACTTTCAGGACATCCGATCTGTCGTGTCGTGTCGTGTCGTGTCGAGTTGGTTTGTTGTGATTTTTTTTCCGCCCTCAATATTCTACGTAAAAACCAGTACTAAATATACACGAGTTTTTTTGGACATGATGATCGTCATCGTCGTTGTGGACGTTATCGTCGCATAGAGTTCAAACAAATACATTTGGAACCTATCTATCCTTCATGACATATAAGGGACTCTCGTTGATGTGTATCTCGAAAAATTCTATGTTATACCATTTGTTTTATCGTCATTTTTACCATGGTGATGTCGCATAGGAGATCGGAAGGTCCTCGAATTTGACAAACTTTTTATCGTTGAACTCGTGACTGCCAGTCGTGTGTTCCCTTTTCAACCACTCGCGCTACGTTCTTCGTTACGTGACAACGCGTTTTGTCGATATTTCACCTTTTAATTTATTGTCATTTAGACACTTTATTTATCATACCTATTGTCTGTCACTCAATTCAATTCAATTCAATTCAATCCATTCTTGATTTGATTTGGTTTACTAATACCTATCTTTTCCACATTGTATATAAAACATCCATAGATAACAATCACGTGCATAATTCCCAACAGAATTTGCTGTCGAGATAACAACTAAAACAATAACAACAAAACGACAAGGGGCAATCTTTCGCGTCGTGTGAGTGAAGGAGGAGAATATCATTGAATATTGAACGTTGAACGGTAGAATCCCAACTTCTTTTCATTACCATGAGAGAACTTCGAGTAGAGGATGCCCTCCTATACTTAGACCAAGTTAAGGTCGAGTTTGGAGATCGTCCACATATCTACAATGAATTTTTAGATATTATGAAAACTTTTAAGACACAACAAATCGATACGCCTGGAGTCATTCGACGTGTATCGAATTTATTTCAAGGGAATCGAAGACTTGTTTTAGGATTTAACACTTTCCTACCGGAAGGTTATAGGATTGAATTACCGGACGGAGATGGACCCCCGGTAGCCGTCTTTCGTGCACCGGGAGAGTTGGCGGTGAGACACGATCTTTCGGGACCTAACGTGCCTCCAATTCGGCAACAACAACAACGCCCTCCGCACGAAGCACCACAACATCAAGGGATACCACCAGAGGCAGCTGCTGCGCTAGGTAGATCTATTGGAATGCAAGGTCCCCCTGGACAACAGCAGCAAGGACGGGTAGGTCCACCAGGTTTTGAAGGTATGATGGGCGGTAGGGGAGGATCTGTCGGACCCACACCGCAACAGCAGCAACAACAACATCATCACAAGCACAACGGAATGATGTTGGACCGGATGACTGTAGGTGCGGGTGGACTTGCAAACAAAGCGGTGATGCACGCAGCGCAACAAATGAGCGACCATCGTGGACAACAACTACAGCAGCAACAGCAACAGCAACAAATTGGCCAGCACCACACCATGGGGGGCGGACCTACCAGAGGCAGACCCGCAGAGGCACCACAATCTCTTGATCATGTAGGAATGCCGCAGCAATCGCAATCACAACCTGGAAGATCTGGGATGGTTATGGGACAGGGGCAGTCGCAACCATCGCAACAAGTAATGGCTCAGCAGCAGCAGCAGCAGATGATGATGGGAGGCAATAGTAATAACAACAACACCCAAAACGGACAACCCCCCACCGCTAGCAATGGCGGAGCCCCTCCACAACAGCAACCACCAGGAGTAGGTCAACCTCTTGAGTTCGATCACGCCATTAATTACGTGACGACCATCAAAAAGAGATTCGCGGACGAGCCTGAAACATACAAGAAATTTCTCGAGATATTACATACGTATCAAAAGGAGCAGCGTGGTATCAAAGAAGTGCTAGAAGAAGTGTCCGTCTTGTTTGAAGCACACCCGGATCTATTGAAAGAGTTCACATTCTTCTTACCGGATGCTGTCCAATCAGAAGCAAAGTTACAGCTTGAAATTGTTGTGAAGGAAGCGGAGGAACGAAGAGCTCGAAAGTTAGCTGCTGCAAAACAAATCGCACCAGCAGCAAAGCAGCGCAAGCAATATGCGGCACCGACTCCAGCTCCCCCCCCTCCACCACCCGTTGAATCGAGGCCTCCGTCCACCAGCATCGCCTTTGGTGCTACGGCCCCTCGTAGCATAGAACGCGAGAAGGAGATCCATCGGAGTACCGTATATGGGTCTGTTTCGTTTGGTCCTCCTAGACCCCCCAGGAAGAATATTCCTACGGTAGCCGAAGCTGCCAAAAAATATGGACGACCGACCATGCTTCCACCTTTGCCTCCCCAACCCATCACTGCTGAAACCGCCTTCTTCGAACGCGCGAAACGTCATTTAAGTCGAAGGGAACTTGCTCCAGACAAACCAACAGGAAGGGCACGGCATACGCCTTATGCTGAATTTTTGAAATGTTTGCATCTATTCGGATCAGGTGTTTTGAATAAGGACGAGCTGGTTTTATTATTGCGTGGTCTTTTTGTCCAAGGTCATGCCCCGAAGAGCGGAGTCAACGCTGGTGGTGGAGCCAGCAATCCCGCTATTGCCACTGATGCGCATGAACTCCTGAATGAATTTCAAGAAGTTCTCATCGGTAGAGGACCATATGCTGATCAACAGTGCAATCAAAAGGACAAATCAAAGTATGGGGCCAAGCGCAGTAGAGATTTTGAACTGTCCACACGACCATCCCCCTCCTATGCAGAATATCCAAAGGATTATCCACACGACTTGTTTATGAGTCATACGGGACAGACAGAAGAAGATTTACAGGCCCTTAATGACAGTTTAGTTTCTGCAAGTACTGATAAAACCCGAATTTGTTCAGTCAAGAATCGACGGAACTCATACGAGGAGGCTATGTTCAGAATAGAAGATGAACGGTTTGAGGTTGATATGGCCATTGAAAGGAATGCACTTGCGATGCGCAAAACCGAACCTATTGCAGAAGAAGTTCAAATGTTGAGGGAGGGAGAAGAAAAAGATGGACAGCCAATCGGTCGTCTCCAATACAAATTGAACTCTCGCACGCTGAATTCTATTCAAATTAACTCCATTGGGCGTTTATACGGTGAAAATGGGGACGAGGTCATTCAATATCTAGCGCGTAACCCGTTGGCTGTTCTTCCGATTATCTACCAACGGCTTCGACAAAAGGATCTAGAATGGCGCAAGCAGAAGAGTGAAATCATGCCTAGATGGAAATCTGGGTGTGAGGCGAACTACGAGGGAAGCCTGGACGATTTATGCTACTACAAGCGGCGATCCTTAGAACGTACTTTTGGATCGGAACAATTGCGCGACGAATGCAAGCTAGCTAGGAAGTACTGTTCAAGTCAAAATAATCGGAAAGACACTTTTGTACGCTTCGGACTGAGCGTTCCAGACAAATCTGCTGTGCTATATGAGCCATATGCGGTAGTCGAAATGAAACCACCATCGTCACTTCATCACGACGCCGTTGATCTTTTGATACAACACGTTGAAATTCGTTGTGCCACGAGAGGTGACGTGCGGGAAAAGGTTGGTAGAATTTGGACAGAATTTATGCTTTCTTTCTTCAACTATCCTTGTGCTTGGGTATCTGAAGAAGCTCGTAAAACATTTTTAGGGAAAATCAACAATTCCGTCGTGCGATGTAAGTTTAGGCTTGAATCCTTCTGCTGTATTTAAATCTTCTGAAATAGTCTTCTGCGCATCGCTCTAACGTGTTTATCGTCTCTTTCAACAATTCATCTCGCTCCCTTTCAATAAGACGCTATCGGGGAACGTGTCATGACTACATTTGGAGAGGGAACAATCCAGAGCTTCACAGAATCGGATAATGAAGGCCCTCGATACAGCGTGAAGCTTTCATCGGGCGTTAGTACCTTAGAGCCTCACACCATACTACACAATGTTGATGCACAGGATGGTTCTAAATATGTTCGACGTAATGATGAAATGGTGAAGGAACCAGATAATACTTCTGATGGATCTGAAGCTGCATCCTCGGTAGTCGTCGACAAAAAGTTTAAGGTATTATTTGGTACTGACAGCATATACCTTTTCTTGCGCTTACATGGTTTTCTCATCTCCTTATTGGACGACATCAAAGAGAATCTCCTCAGCAATTCAACGATCGTTGATCCTTCATTGTCCTATTATAATCCTATGAAGTCTGCAGATGATAAACAAAAAGAGGAAAGTAAATTGGACTTTGCTTCAGTGGTTGTAAAACTTCGTGAAGTTGTTGCGAAAAAGATTAGTTATAGAGAGTTCGAAGCGTTTGCTCGTCGTGTTAATCGAGATATTGTCTACAAGGTCGCGGCTTTACCAAAATTGATACAAAGATGTGGTGATATGTTGATCAAGATGTCGGAAGAAGATATGTTGCCTAACATCTATGACATTTGCCAGTATTCAGGACAAAACCCTATAACTCTTCGGTCTACATGCATGTCCATAACTCCAAACGCTGAATATCGGATTCAATACAATGCTTCGAATGGGCGTCTTTATTTCAGTTACTTACCAGAAGAAGAGGAGTTATCGACAGTCCCAATGGGTGATGACGATGATGACGACGAAGATATGGAAGTCGGTGAAATGGAGGATGACTACGACGATGATGACGACATGGATTTGGATAATGAGGCAGAAGATCTACGCGAAGTTAAGCGAATGAAAGTGAGATAGAGTCTTGTCTTGTCTCAATTTTGAGTTCACCGATTAGGTGTACTAGAGGTTATATTCGTTTTGACTTGTCAAGTACATCAGCCTTTTATTTTTTTAAGATGGGAGAAAGAAAACTTAACTTATTGTATAATTATATTATATATTATGATTTACGTTCATCATTTTCTTCATTTAGTTTGTTGGATCTGTAGTTCTTGTCAGATAGTTCGTACTCGATTTTCGCAGTAGCAGCGCTTGCATCCGACCCGAGACCTCTTGTTTACTGCTACTTCTTTTTGTGATCCTGTCAGCATTGCTACGAATGCTATTTAAAAGACCTCATTCAAGCACCAATGACTGCTTAAATGATTCCTATTCGAGATAATATCTTGGCATGTTGTAACCAGCTTTCTTCTACCAAGTATATAGTAAAGTCTATTTATTATAGATCACCCTGATGCGGATACTTGTGCTTGGAAATATAATACAAAATATTGTGGCGCAATAGATAAAATAACATTAATGGTAAAATTTAATAGATTCAAACTAGCTAAGCTAGACTAAGTCTCAGACTCAGCCCAATCTACGACTATATATTTTCTGGCATTATTGCTAGAAGTTATTTCCTGGTTTTACATGTTTGCAGTAGAATTTTCCACATGCTGTTTCACCCATTCAATTTGAAGTCCCGGCATCATGAAATGTCTTTGCAATCGTTGTGCAATTTCTAATTTGACAGAATTTAATGAGGCACTTGATCCACGCATATCCAGCCAAATTGTAGGTTGCAATCCCCCGACACCTTCCATCCGATCAATATCAATACTTCCACCAGCCACCGTCAAAAATGGTCGAACACCATCCAATACGACATTAATTTGTTCTTCTTCTAATGGCGGACCTTCTGGCATCGCTTGAATCACCTCTTGAATTTCTGGAATCTTTTCTCTCAATCCTCGTTCTAATTAATTATACGACATAATGAGTTGTATGTATATGTATATATGTAAGTCGACAAAATATAATTTCCAAGGGTAGAACTGAATTGAATAGAATCGATTTTTTTATATACACTTACCAAGACCCATCTTCATTGTTTGTGTTGACGAAGGACAACTTCCGCATGCACCCTATAAAAATAAAAATTAGATAAAAATTTAAACCAAAATAGATCGAATTGAATTGAATTGAGTCATCATCGCGTACGTCCCAAGTACATAAAGTAAGCAAGTAAGTAAATAATTGAATTGAATCATTAAATATTAACAGTAATTAATTTTAAAAAAATTGGAGATCGGATATGACAAAATAAAACAATACAAAAGGAAGTAAAGTTTCGGCCATCAAACAAAAAGGGTAGGAATAATTGAGGAAAGATTCGTAGTGGTAACACAGATAAATAAATGAGCAAACAAACAGGACGAACGAACGAACGTCAGTAATGACGTTATATCGTTTCCGTACCTGTAATTCTAATCGTACAACAGGTCCATCAATTTCTGAGATAATTACATTACCCCCATCTTGAATAAGAAAGTGTCTCATCTCATCTAGAACTGCTTCCACATTATCCCAAGTAAGATCAAGTGGACCCTCTAAAGTTGCTGTCGTCGTTGTACCATCTTCTGATTCTGTTGTTGATTCATCAAAGGGAGAAACAATCGCAGTATCGGTCAATTTTGTTGTCGTCGTTGCAGCTATTCTTCGGGGTTGTACAGTCGTAAAGGCGGTAGTAATCGATATCGATAGAAGAAGAAAGCAAGATGCGAGGACGGTGTGGATTGTCATGATCATACTGTGGCTATTTTTGGTGCGTTTTGTTGTAGATTAGTGTTGAATATGGTGTCTACAGTAGTAGTGTTGATTGGCGCGTTGCTTGTAGATTAGTCAATGATGTTCTTTTATTGTTGAACGAATGAATCAAGAATTTGTTGTTGCAATCTGCCTTGTCACACGAATGCTACAATATTACTACTAGTACAATTGTACATATTCAAGAACATGAATATACCATTATGATGACGTCATGTAAATACTGAATGTGCAGGCGAAGAAGATGAAAGAAGAATTTTAATGGCAGCAGGATAAGTCGCGCGTTATACGTGTTTCGTCTGTACGTCAGCAAAATCGCGTGACTTTCCAAAAGTTTTTAAAAATTTCTAACAGCATTTTTTTTAAACAATCTCAGCAGTCTCATCACACGCCAATGGCAAGTTAAAGTCAGCGTTAGCATAAGTTACTGTAAAGACGAGGTGACGTGAGTTACGCACAAGTGCCAGTACCATCCAATATAAGTGCCCCCCCCCCCCCCCCCCCAACAACAACGGCACGCATATTACCCAATAATCGGTTCATACATTTAATTTGGGAAAAACCGAAACAAGAAAAAATAAATACAAACAGCTACAGGATGGACGACTTCGACGAACAGGAATTATATTCGAAAATAAATTTTGCAGCCTATCCACCATGTATAATTGCCTGGGGTATTATGCTGGTGGATAATATATGTAGTCGCTTATTGGGATGTCCAAATTGGCGTCATTTTCTACTACCAGAAAAGTATACCTCTCCAGGTTCCTGGTTTTCGGAGGAACATCGAATGAATAAATTACCACATGAATTTTTATTAGAATATATGCCAAAATTAATGACCTATCAAGAATATTTGCTATTGGATAGCAATAACATTGGCAATGGCAATGGCAATGGCAATGAAAACGGTGGAAACTCTCAACAACTTGAACCATATTCATTGGAATCAATGAAACAATTTGCATTCCATACATCATCGACTAGTCTTGGTACAATTGATACCTGGACGTCATTATTTGCAGTACTTGTACTTGTTATTATCATACGAACCATTAAGGCAAATATCATTCCATTATTTTCAAAATTTGCACGAACTGTTGGTCGAAAAAAACATGGAACAGAATGGTTGCAACAAAAATCGAATCAAATGAGGATCACTAAATTTGGTGAATACGTCTTTCGGTTGTGTTTCCATTCGATCATGTCCGGTGTGGGGATATATTTATTCTATGATAAACCATATTGGGCATCGGTATCCAATTTTATTTCCTCGACACTTGGTATTAGCGGTGTTGGTGATAGATTATCTGCGGAAGAAAATAAAATGAGGATGATGGGAACGAAATCGATACATATTAATTATCCGTTCCAACCTATCGAAGCAGGAATGGCTTGGTATTACCTTGTACAAGCTGCATATAATGTCGAAGCAATGATCAGTCTATTGGAAATGTCTATATGTGTAGAATTACAGCCCATCATCGTCATCATCGTCGACGATGACGACTCAAAGAACAACAACAATAATAATAAAAGTAATACCAATCAACAGCAGCAGTTGCAGCAGCAGCAATGGCAACTTCCATTACGGTTCCGTTGGTCAGATTCATGTCGTGGTGATTTTCGTGAAATGTTCATCCATCACGTATTTACAAATTTACTTATTTTTGGTTCCTCAATATTCCGATTGTCGTATGGAGGGAGTATGGTATTTTTGATTCATGACATATCTGATATTCCTGTCGATTTATCCAAGCTTGCAAATTTTTTAAAATGGAAAACAACCACAACGATATGCTTCCTCGTGATGTGCATAACGTGGGTAGTGACACGGCTCTTTTTGTTACCTTGTATGGTCTGGAGATCCATGATTTACGAAGCATGGTTGCTGTGTGCGGATGGGTACATCCCTCCAATTAATTACAATATGTACCAACCATTATTTGTTTTTGGGTTGGGATTTTTAATCTTGTTACACTTTTTTTGGTTTACTATGTTTATTCGAATGGGCTATGTCTTAATACGGAAAGGAGAAGCACACGATTTTAGCGAACATAAGAAGGGTGAGAATGGTTCTAATCAGTTAGAGCACGAAGCAGGAAATAATAATAATAATGGTAATATTGGTACTACTGTCAATAATAATGGGTCTACTAGTAAGATGAACAAAAAGAAGAACTAATTATAGTATTGTCCAAATTAAACGATAGATGAACATCAATTATTTTTCGTTGAAAAAAAGAACAAATCATAGACGCGATATGCAATAATATAACAAAGTAACAATTATTATTAGTTGAGACTATACTTACTCTGTAGTAAAGAAAAAATACGTACATACTATAACTTATTATTCGATACATTCACTTGTATCATCATTCTCTCATCAGGATAAGTATGCTACTGCTTTTAATATACCACACATTAATCTTATTGACTACACTACAGCATACTATAATATTCGCTCTTAAAAGCTAGCAGCAATAGATAGTAACGTTACTATGATTTTTTTATTTTTGTTAAATTTATCCATCCGGACGCCGGATGGACGTCCTGATGTTTCAAATCCATTAATCACGCATCAAGTCAAAATCAACTGATTTGTGAAATTATGTGAAACATGCGAAAGAATGAATCGAATGATGAATCAATAATCAGGAAAGCAATTCATAATCTAATCGACTCGACGACTCAACTCAACTCAACCCAACTCAACTCAACTCAACTCAACTCAACTCAACTCATATACACTTATACTGTACGCTCTCCCATGATCAGTGCAATACCTGGACAGCAAACAAGCAAGCTATCAAACACCAATAAGTAGAATAATATTAACAATGACGAATAACAATGATGGCGACGATGGCGATGGGAACTACGAAACAATACCTGAAATATTTCTTGAGGGTCTTACACATGATGTATTAATTTTGAACAAATTATTGAAACGTCATCGATGTAGTCATGGACGAACGATTTATTTTCGTAGAATGAACATGACATTGAAGTGTCTACTTCAAACACAAAGAATGATAATGGTAGAAAATGTTCATCGTTTGAAAGAATTACAAAAGAATGTAAATCAATACCATCAAGAATTAAATCGAAAGAAGAAGAAACAAAAACGACAACCACGAGAAGAAGAAGAGGAATGGAATCTTCAACAACTAAAACCAACTCTTACTGCTAGTAATAATAAAACAACAGCTAAAGTCAGTGTATCACAGCTAACAGTTCTAATAGAAGAATTTCAAAAGTTAATTTATGTATGGACACAACAAATACCTGAAATATTATCACGAATACAACATTCTAGTATAGCTCTTATCAAAGAAATTAGTAGAGGTTTCTTTTTACCATTTTGTACAGTCGCAATAGGTTCACTCGCTAGAATACGAACCATAGTAATGGAGATTATTGGTGTACATGGATTAACAATATTATATAACCTACAATCTGAACTTATGGACATAATCCTTCATCAGAAGCAACATCAACAAGGCGACAATAATAATGAGCATATGACGATGATGATGACTGATGCAACATATGCGAAATGCATGAATATGTTTTTAGAAAATAATAGTAATAATTTCAATGATACAACCAATCATCAAGACACCATTGTCGATCGGAGTGCTATTCTAAGAAGCTTAGGTCTGATGGAGTCTCAGTCAACGACGTCAAAATCAAAATCAGGGAAGCAAAACAATAATAATGATACAGCTACCACGACAACGACCACCGACATGGAAAATTTCGACTATTATGCTCTATCGGCATCAGCATCGTTGTCGCATCCACCGATTAAATTGTATCATGAAGACGAATTAGATGAATCATACATCGACGACGACGACGACGATAATAATAATATTGATAGTGCTGCAACATCCAACGATGATAATATTGCTGATCGCAATATGGCCATGGTTGATAGCTATCAAAAAAGAAGACAACAGGAACACAATAATAAGAGTAATGTCAGTAACAAAAAACGCAAATCGACGACGACGACGACGACAGCAACAGCAACAGCAACAATAAAAGGTAGTATGCATGAATCATCGTTATCGCAGAAGAAGAAGAAGAAGAAAAAGGATAAGAATAGGAAGGAAAAGAGCAAGAACAAAACGGATTTCTTTGATCAACTATTTGATTAAAATGAATCAACGGTGGTTACAAATGTTTCAATGGCTGTGTATCATACTGCTTACTTCTTCACCTACTGGATCTCAATATCATGTTGACAGTGTGAACCATTGGTCATTCTTAGGGATATTTTTGTATAGGGCTTTGACTAAATTCTTTATGGAGCCGTAGCAAGTAATTTCCAATTGACACAACATCTGCCATCTGCCATCTGCTCCTTCAAAAGCAATGATAAATATAGATCGTACTACTTAATGTAGAAATCTAATAGTTGTCTTAAAAAATAACAAATGATGTCTTATTAGTAGTAGTATATTTTATTTATGTATTATGATGTAGTAGTAGTGCCCGTCGCATGGGTTGGAATTACTACCACAGAAAAATGGAAGGAGTCGCCAAGAATTCGTCGTGAAAATAAGTAATGAGTGTCGTGTTTCCTTCCAATATATCGTATCAATGCAAGTAGATCCCGTATTTGATATGACCATCAGTAGCATGGCACCAATTGAAGCAGTCAGAATGGAAGGATTTTGGAGAAATGAAATAGTGTATCGTTGGTAGGAAGATATGGCGCACTTCTTTCGATTCGTGCTCGTTCCTCTTAAATCAATTGAGGTGCCATTATCAAAAGACCGATCATAGCGCACATCGCTAAGGATTCTAGAAGACCATCTTCGACGAGATCTTCAAATAAATCGATATTCTTGTGCTCTTCGACTTCAGTCTTGGAATCTCTTTCCTTAAGAAATGCTTGAGTAAATTCAGGAACATTTTCTCCACCTTGAAGACCGGGTTCGCGTATATCTTCCATTAATTCATTATTGTCCTGTTGGAAAAGATATGATGGGGGCATGTCTTTCTTAAGTAAATCGAGTTGTAAAGTCAGTTCATCTTCTAGGTAACGTTCCTGGAAGGTATCGCTAGTGCAATCACCAAAAACCATATTCTGAACTCGATGTGCATGCAGTTCTATAATCGTCGACGTGAGAAGAAAAGAACGAAGAAAAAATGAGAAAAGAGGTTAGTCATTCGAGCAATTAAAAAAGAATATATTCTGGTTTTGTGTTTTTGTTTTTAACTTACCATCTCTCAAGTACTCAACTTCGTCGGCTGGATATTCTCCAAAGTGACTTGCACAATCTTGAGCTTTGTCAATATCGACATGAACATCACGAAAAGGATTCTCCGAACGGATCTGAATTTCGTTCGATTTCTTAGTAGCGAAATGTCTCAATGGAGTAGATTGCGGCTTCATTTGTTGAAAGAAAGCAAACGAATCCTCGATGTGCGAAATCCACATCAAGGCGAAAACTAAAAATCTTCTCTTGTTGTTGTTACTATTGATCATCGTCGTGGTGGTGGCAGGATTGATTGGGTTTCGTCGTGTGATTTTTGTGATTTGCTTTTGCTGTGTTCCTTTCTTTATTATTATGGGCTCCTTGAGCTAATCTCTTTCGAAGAAGAAACATGATTAATTCTTTGGCAGAAGGTACATGATTGATTGATCAACAACATAGTGCTTACTCACTGTTTCAATCATCTGTTACAGTCAATGAAATGACACAAATCTATCATCATTAAAAAAAATGAGAACTCTTTTATGCACGAATGGGAAAAGTATCTTTTGGTACGGTAGCAGGCAGTGTATTGCTTCTTTGTGTTTTGTGTACTACTTCCTCCGTGCACCGGATTTTGCACACAAGATTATCGTACGGGATTTTCAATACACAGCAAAAACGTTAAGAGTGAATGAATCGAAAACTTTCAAAATCTCATTAAAAAACAAATTCCTGTCGATTGGGTAGATTTTATGGTTTCTCCACGCTTTTATTGCGTTCACAATAGCTCGGTACGCAAAATCCGGTGCACGGAGGAAGTACAGTAGTATGTACCACAAATTTTTACTGCGTGAATTAAAGAGCGAAATACAGTAGTTTTTGTACAATAACATACAGTACAATACACACTTGATAAGTATTATTGCTATGCACCACAATGGACTTGTTTGTCGCAATTCTTTTCCTTTAGTGCTTATTATGTGATGTGTTGGTTGTTAAAGGCTTGATCAGGGATTTGTCAATCAAGAGTATGGAATGGGTGTTTGATCCTAAGGTATGCATTTCTTAAATGTGATGTTTAATCAATTTGATGCATTCAACTGAAACAACCCCTGATGAATGTTGATAAATAAATGTAGAATCAAGATTGATATAGTGGTTACTGTGGGAGTAAGACATAGATTTGCTGTACAGTGTTTAGAAGATGGTGCACACTAAACCTCCATACTGTACTCTCGTCTAGAGCGTGTATATTAGGATTAGAGATTAGAGATAAGTCATACTAAGTCACAGATCGTTAAATGACCATTTTCTTAAGCCCTTTCCCGGCAAAGAAACATGACATGGCATGGCAAGAATGTGAATGGGTTTGAGGGTTGACTTCATAAAGGGCGGCTAATAAACAAACGAATATAAAAATAACAGCAGCAGCAGCAGCAGCAGAACAACAACAACAACGATGATGACGACCCAACGACATCACTACCCGGCATTTTCCCTAGTTCTGATTAGCACAATTATTGTTTACATGACAACAAATTTCATTGTTGTCGACGCGTACGATTGGACATGTAATTTATTCTGTTACAATGATGGAATATGCCGTCACGGGCATGGTAAATTTGGATCGTATACTGGAGATGGTGAATCTACAATAGATGAATTAGCATTTGAAAAGGAATTTCATGATAATGGGATGTACTGTACGTGTCCTGTGGGATATACCGGTTTACAATGTGAAATTAAATACGTGGTTTGTGGCAGAGATGATCATACATGCTTTAATGGTAGTGCGTGTGTTAAGGAACGTGCAAGTAATTCAGGAAAGGTATTTTATAGATGTGAATGTGACGCAAAAGAATCTATAATGGATGCACCGTATGCGCATAAGTATTGTGAACATATCGCAACAGTATTTTGTGACGGTGGTGATGGGTTCACTCACGGCACCTCGTACTGTACGAACGGTGGGAAATGTAAAAACCACGATGAAAATTCTATATCAAAGTAAGTTTTGCAATAGTGTGTACAGTATGTACTGTACGTACGGGTATTCATCTTAACGCTAAGACGAAAAGTTATGTTGTCTGCCAACCATTTTTTGTTCTATTTTGTGAATTTTGTCTAACATTTCCCTATACAATACAATCGTTCATTAATATCAACAAAACAAAAACAGACATATTGGATGTATTTGTCCGGATGAATGGGAGGGAGATTACTGCGAAATAAAAATAGAAAATATCGCTTCCCTCACAACAGAACTTATACATGAAGTTGAAGAAAATTTAACTGTAGGTGAAATTGTTGCTATTATAATTGGTATCGGTATTGGTATCGGTCTTCTTTATTATTTCAAAGGAAGTTTATTTAGGAGATTTAGGAGAACCAGTACTACTGCTAGTAATAATAATGCTAATGCTAGTGCTAATGGTATCAATTCGAACAAAGGAGGGCGAGGTCGACGTGGTCGACGTGGTCGTAGTAAAGGTATGGAATTAAGTTCCTCATCTACCGCTGCCGCTGCCGCTGACGGACGGAACGATAATACGCGGGATATCATTTAAAAGCATAGCAGCCAGTATAGTAGGTAGGACTGCTCTGTACACTCACTTTTGGCATATCATATTATATGATTATCTCCGATGAGTAATCAAATCGGTGCACTTATAATCTAAATGGGGGTCGTATATCGAACATGGATTATTTCACTCGCAGAATATAATTAGAAGCAAAATATTCATATTCATATAAATGTAAACGTAGATGTAAATATAAATACATATATATGTATACAACTGGTCAGATTATTATAGCATATGCATTGTAGTATGTCCATTGGAACAGAACGGCCGCATGGTGAAGACCCCCCCCCCCCCCCACCACTACCACCAATTAAAAGAATAGTATAGCACATACTTGTTGGTGGCGCGGTAAATGATAGTTAATAGACAGTTTTCTACTGACCAATTTCTTTCAGAACACGTGTTGCATTGCATTATGTCTTCTTATTCCTATTCGTTGACAACGAGGATAAATCACGAAGTTTCAGCATGAAAACGGCATATTATACTACTCTAGTACGGTATGCCACCGGTGCTGATCCGAACTTCGATTAGATTGGATTGCATTTATGGAATGGTAAAGCGATCAGTATCTGATACTACATGTACTATAATAGTACTTGAAGTACCTAAAACGACGTAATTGTAATACCGTTTTTTTAATTCTCTTTTTTCTCTTGGTATTTGAATATTATTTTATCTATCTTTTTACAGGTAAAATCTCCATTTTTTTTCAAATAGAACAACCTATCAGCCCCTATTGAATGAATAACTACACTGTCGAATTGTATATCGAATCGAATTCAGTCCAGTTTGAACTGATTTGCAAGTTTTGAGGGGAGAGCTACTGCCTAATAGAGAGAACATTGTAGATAGGAAGCCCTTCGGAGAAAAACTATGGTAGTTCCACACGCAATTCAAAAAAATTCCACTCAACTCTGCATGCTCGATATTTATTTTTATTCCTTCGTCACATATTTCATATTTCTCACTCAGCTTCCGTCGTCATCCATTATTTGCTGCTTAATTTTTATTTTCAAAACGACTTTTTAATATAAAACTCACAACTAAAGTCCTATTATTTAATTTGTTTTGCTAGATCATCATCATTAGCTTCCTCTTTCGTTCAATTCGATTGACACCGTGCATAAAAAAATGTCTCAAAAAGTGAAAGCAACAACAACAACCACAACAGAATCAACAACAATCTTGACGAATGAAAATTCTACAAGTACGTTGGATCAACAACAACAGCAACAACAACAAACTGAATACTGTAATAATGCACAAAAAATTCTAAATATTCATATCGATACGACCGCATCCATAGAAGTATGCTATGAACAAATTCAAAAAATCGTAGGAATATTATGTCCATTTTTACTACTTCCTTATTCTGATAAAATCGATAATAATGATAATGATCGTCGTTTCGAAATCAAGCCATTAACAGGAGGCCTTAGCAATAAGCTTTTTTTGGTTTCAAGTTCTAATTTTATCACTGATACTGATACCACACCAGGAACAACAGTAGGTACCGTACTGGTTCGAATTCATCCCGATAATAATAATAATGCTACCACCAGTAACAATGATACCAATATCAATACCAATACCAATACCAATACCAATAACAGTGATCACAAAGAAAATAGTCATGAATCAAATAATTTTTCCATTGTCGATCGAGAACAGGAACCTAAATTTGCTACATGGTTAGCCAAACAGCAACAACGGTCGTCGTCACACGACGTCGTCCAAGATGACGAAAAAAAAGATGATAACAATAATATTAATATTAATATGGCTCCAACGGTGTATGGTCGATTTATAAATGGACGAGTAGAAGAATTTTATGAAAATGTGGTACCATTATCTTGTAGTCAAATGAAAGTATATGCACCATGGATTGCACAAAATTTAGCATCCTTTCATCAATTGGATACACCACCGACAGATGTTTTACCTCGACCATCTACGAACTATGACGCTACTATATATGAATCAATTCATGGATGGTTGAAGGAGGCAAAGACTGTGGATGCATGTAGTATTGCCGATGCTGATCAAGATTTGTTAAATGAATTATGTGAAGAATGGGAATGGCTGGAAAAAGAATTGACTACTAATCCACCACCACAATACCACCAATCGCAATCATCATCGTTCGACGAAAGCAACAATCACAATACTCATATTATCATTGTCAAAGAAGCTCTTGAATTTATCCGTCGTGTGGTTGTTACTCATATGGACTGTCAACCTCTTAATATTTTAATTGACGAGAACGACAAGAATATTCCACCCTCGACCAATTTGAGGCTGATAGATTTCGAATACTATGGTTGGAACCCCATTGTAAGTCTCCTTTTTTCCTCGCATTTTTCTTGTAGTTGACAGTACACTCTCACAACTAACTGTTCCTGTTGTATATTTATAAATACATATATATATTCCTCTTTATTCAGGCTGCTGATATTGCTAATACATTTTGTGAATACTGTGAAATGAGTAATCTTCGTGCTGATTACGAGCGAGAATATCCCACATTAGCTCAACAAGATGTTTTCTTTTGGAATTATCTACTTCAATATGATCCCGTCCGAGCAAAACAATTCTCGTCATACCCGCGTCGACTACAACAACTACAGCAAGAACGAAATAATATCGGCAATTACGATGCAGCAGGTGACGACGACGATGATATCGATGTCGAATGGAAATTATTTTTGACAACATGCTCGAATGAGGTTGGTCGATTCTCATTGTTGTCGCATTTAGGTTGGGCTATTTGGAGTATTGTGAAAGCACAAGAAGAAGATGGTATAGATTTTGATTATATGGTATATGCTCGGCATCGTATGGAAGGCTATGCATACGCGAAGAAAAAATTTATTGAGTAGAAACAACAATCAAGATAATACTTCTTATCATTCGAAGTACATTCGTTTCTATTAGCTCTGCTCTTTGCTTGCTGCAATTGTCTTTCCAATGGCCAAGCTAGTAAGTGTAGCCGATTCTGTTTATTCTTGCCTGATTTACTATGCATGTGTCTAGAAAGGTATCTCCATAGAATATCCCCAAAGAGATAGTGATTGTACATTGTTTGAATGTTGGTTAACATTATAGCGCATTGTACTGAGTACCATATCAGCTTGATTCACGGTAAGCCACCAAAAACATAGCTCATAATAACGGAGACATAACAATTCATATCACTCGTAGTAGGTAACGAATGAGCTCAAATAATGTACTAGCCTGTATGTATATATTGAGTATAGAAGCCTTTCTTCCTCCTTGGCAGTAGGTGAGATGTAAAAGAGAGTCAAATCCCGTTACAAAACCATTCCAACATGACAATGAAGATGTACCTTAATCAAACTAACTACATTTCTGCTGCTTTTAGTTGTCCCTACAATTGAATGGCATGGCATTTGTTGTCTGAATCTGTGTACCAGGGAAATAACTCAATACAATCTTATGATTTTGGTCAGGAAAAACTAGTTGATAGATTTGAATGAAATGCAACATTTGCTTAATGATATCAGTCAAAATAACGGGGAAAACACACACACACACACACACAACATGGTATATTGCCGATACAGCTTCTGCACAAAAACACACAAAATATCATGTGTTGGATGCTTTAAAAACATCTTTTTTCCCCACAATGAACCATTCAATCTGTCACAATCTAACTACACCATTCAAATAGGAGCAGCAATCAATTGATTAGATATATCGAACAATAGTGAGTTGTGGCATGTTGTAGACTTAAAAAATATTATTATCATTTTCTGCCAATGATACCGTTACAAAGTGTGAATTGTAATTAATAATCACACATTCTTGGGGCAGCACAGCACACGCAAGAATTTGGGAGCTCGTGTCGCATTGTCAATAAGTGTGTAATACATCTTAAATAAATATCCAATCATTACACCAGCCTTATCGCTCTATATATTTTATTTAAGAAAAATGCCGATGAGTCGTTGCACATCACATTTTCACAAGCAAAGCAAACAAAACCGTAATAATAATTATGTAATCGTAATTTCAATTCGGAGTTGATTCGCATCCTGATACAAACAACATTTTACAAACAGACAATGCCAATGGGAGTATAAGAAAACATGCGTGTTTTTAAATCGTCACACCCACCACAAATGAGACTACACGTACATTAGCGTTACGAACTTCTATAAAACAATATTGTCGAAAGTGGAAAGCAGAACAACGAGCTCACATAAAAAGAACAACGTGAATTCTAACATCCAACAACAACAACAAAGACAAAATCAATCATGACCATCGGCCGACGTCAATATCCTTTACTACTACGTACAAGTCTGATTTGCTTCGTACAATTACTGGCGTTGCTGTCATCATATTCATTCCGACAAGCGCATAGTATTGATCTTGAAATATGGAAGCACAAATTTGAAGGTGACGATGCCGATATATATTCTGGTGGTAGTGAAAGGTCCAGTAACAATCCAAAGCATAAAGGGTATACCGGAAATGGGTATGCAGATTTTGGTGGTAAGGGTAGCTTTGTACAATGGGAAATTGAAACTACATTGAACAAGGCAGAATATGATATTCTTATCCGATACAGTTCACCGAATCAACGTAGTTGTTATCTATATGTTGATCAAATCAAACGTGGTGATTATTCGATCGATCCAACTGATTCATGGAATGATTGGAGATCAGAATCGTTAACTGTTTCATTAAAGAAAGGTAAACATCAGATCAAAATCGTTGTTGTCGGTGATGGTGGTCCGAACATTGATTCGATGATTATTACTGGACAGGCATCAATGGATAGTAATGGTAATAATAATGATAATGACAATGACAATGACAATGATAATGATAATGAGAATGATAATGATAGTAACATTATTCGTGAGGTAACTGCATTGGCCAAGGATGGTAAACTTTCTAGGGGACAGTTTATCTTATCACCTAACAATCATTATAAGATTGGACTCGTTGATACTACAGGTGAACTCGTCGTTATGGATAACAATTCCAATAGTATCAAGTGGTCTAATGGAGTTCTCGGAGGACAGGCAAGCTACATGCAAGGAGATGGGAACCTTGTTGTTAGAAATGATGATAGTAAGGCAATATGGAATACAGAATCAAGTGGAAATGATGGTGCACATCTAACTATTGACGATTCAGGAATAGCATCGATCGTTCTTACTAATAATAATAATAATGATAATAATAGTAATTCGTACACCAAAATTTGGACGACAACAGCAACGACTAGAAATGATAATGATAATGATAATGATGGTCGTTATGATCTTCCAACATTTAATTCTGGATTGAATCCAAACTTTCGAAGTTTTGCTGAAGAGGTGGTATTAAAATCTCGTGATACACTCTCAAGAGGAGAATTTATATCATCACCATCTAACAAGTATAGTATTGGTCTGGACAACTTTGGTGATCTTCATTTACAAGATTCGGATCGAAAGACAGTTTGGAAAGCGAATGTTGAAGGTTGTGACTCGGCTACGATGCAACCAGATGGTAACCTCGTTCTACGTGATGGTAATAATAAATTGATTTGGACGACCCATACTTCTAAAAATCCCGGAGCTCACTTGGTTGTTGATGATGGTGGTCGATTGTCCGTATTGATGGGCCAAACAGCTATCTGGATGCAGGGTGGTAAGTTTTATGTTATTCGCACCAACAACACCAACCAAATTTACGATCTAAAACAAAACATTAGAGAAATAAATAACATTATACAATCGACCGCTAACAACAATTTTTTGTCTTTTCTTGCCTCTTTTTTTTTCTTTCCCTCTCGTTTCGTTTGCTTATCTATGCTTACAGTTCCTCGTGGTGCATATACTGGTCCATCTTCCCGTTCACTTCAATTTCCGTTACGGGGAATGTTCTATTATCCTTGGTATCCAGAAACATGGAGCGTAAATTCAAAGCCAGTCAAATTTGTTCCTGATCTTGGAAAGTATAGTTCCGGTGACGGAAGTATAGTAGAAGAGCACATAGACGCCATGGAATATGCGTACACTGATATATCTATTGCATCATGGTGGGGACCCGGAACAAGTAAAGAATTGTCACGGATGACACTTCTTATGGATAAAACGATCGAATTAAATTCAAGCATCAAATGGACAGTATACTATGAGGATGAAATGTTTCGTAACCCTTCTATTGATACAATACGTAGCGACCTTGACTATTTGAAGAAGTGGTTTGTTTGGCATCCAGCTTGGGCAAATGTAGATGACAAGCCGGTTATTTTTGTATATAATGAAGCGGGTTGTAGTGTTAATGAACGTTGGATGCAGGCAGCTAAGAATGATTGGTATGTTGTCCTCAAGGTCTTTCCGGGTCATACAGATTGTGAATTCCAACCTGATTCATGGCATCAGTATGGTCCCTCCACAGAATATATCCACATAAAGGATGTTTCCACCGGTATATCTCCAGGATTTTGGAGAGCTGATATGGATGAGCCTAAGCTTCCACGTGTATCACGAGATAAGTTCTGTGAAAACACCAAAAAGATGGTCGAAGCTGGCGAAGATTGGCAACTGATCACAACGTTCAACGAAGCGGGAGAAGGAACGTTAGTAGAAGCATCTAGCGACAATTGGGGAAGCGACACTAAGTATGGATATTATCTAGACTGTCTGAACGAGCACCATTAACAAACGAAAGAGTGACAGTTACCAAATGCATGATAGTAATAATAATAATAATAATAAAATTAGAATGCATCGTTATGTCACTCTGTCTATAAAATATTCTATTTAAATTTAAGATCTAAACAAACTACGTTAGGAAAGCAACAGAAACGGTGATGTTATCAGTACTTCCTCGTTTTAATGCTTCCTCGACTAGGTATTTGGCAACCAATTCTTTTTCCGTTATCCTCTTCAACACGAAATCTACAGCCTCCTGGTCCTGAATAACATCCCACAATCCATCACAACCTACTATTATAAATGATGCCTTATTGTTCGCATCATCTGGTGTTATCGTGATGGTTTTTTTAGATGTATAAGGTGATGCAATAACATATTCTTTCATACAATGGTCCCCTAACGATCTGGTAACTGCTAACACTCCTAAGACTCTACCCTTGAAGATAAATCCTCCACTTTCTTCAATGCGTTTTACCTCTTCTGGATCGTCTGTTCTATGATCATGTGTCATTCGAAATGCTTCACCCTCGTGAGAAAGAACAACTCGTGCATCACCAGCATTAGCTGCATGTATCGTCCAGGTATTATCATAGTTATAATTATTAGCAGCAAGATCGCTGCGTTTGTTATTATTATTATTGTTGTTATTGTCGAAGCCATTGTTGGTATTAGTATTTCCTCTAGTGACGAGGCATACTGCGACAGTGGCACCCGAGCTCGTTACTCCTAGAGCTTTCGAATGAATATCGGCCATCAAAAATGCGCGTTCTAAGCTTGCCAAAATACTGCTTTCCTCGTTTGCTGCTGAAGGTATTAATTCGGTATTAACGGTTGTATCATCGGTGTGCTTTTGTTGTTGTTGTGGTTGCTGCTGTTGTTGTTGCTGCTGTTGTAATTCTTGCGAAACATGATATAGTAAACCGTCTTCTAAATATTCAACAATATCCCGACCACCATGTCCATCGACAACACTTAAGAATGCCATATTTGAATCCGGAGCGTTCCACGAACCGGCTGGAGCATAAATACTACAATCTTCGAATGATGAGCGTTTGGAAGGATTCATTTCTTCACAAGTCGACACCAAACTAATAGGAGGGATAAGTGATTGTGATTGTGATGAGAACGAGGAAGGAGATGACGGTGCCTCATCTTCCGGCGATGGTGGCTCGTGTGTCTGATGATCCTTTTCGTCGTCATTGTCTACTTTGTTCAAAGAAGACATTGGCCTTGCCGTTTCGGGTTGATTCTGAATAGTCGATTGTAGAAGCTTTCGTTGTCAAGATGCTGCGAAGTTATACAATTGTTGAAATGGGATGATTGCATGATAATTTTGAATTTTGTCTATTAGTACAGTACCGGGTACTAGCAATTTTGATACTGGTAGTAGCTACGTGCGGACAACGGTAGCCGTTAAACTGCGCGTCAAAATACACGGGAGATAATTTTTGAAATTTTTGCTCTTTTTAGAATTTTAGAGATAACTACAATTGTTTACTGTAGTTGAAGAAGAGAGTTAAACTGCAACTTACTCAAGAAGTTCTATATCATACTATTAGCAAGATATTGCAGATGCGTTGTACTATATACAGCATTCTTTTTTGGCCTGATTATCGGACCCAACTCAAATTTCTTAAGGCTGTGTGAGTACACTATTTTGGAACTACTACTACTACTACTAGGGGAGTACGACTTCGCAGCATTCAAGAAAAAGAAAAAATAGACATGTAAAATGAAAGCACTATATATTCAATACTGTATATACTGTGCCAAAACTGAGTACTAAAATATATATGACATTCTTCTCCAGAATTCTCTTTAGTTGTACCATTCAAGCAAATATATAATGGTGGAATAAATTGGATAGAGAGTGCCCTCCTCCGTCGAGATGCCAATAGTCGCTCAGTACTGTAATTAATTGTTTTATCCCATCGTAACGAGAATAATCAATGATTGAATTATTGTTAGATTATTCTCGTCTGTTCCCCCTCTTACTAGTCGTGGATTCTCGTCTTTTAATGCACTTTTTGAGATCGGAGACGAAGTGAACGCCGACTTTTACGAGGGCAGTTAGCGTTATCGTTATCGGTATCGTTATCCCTGTCGATCTTCTTTTCCCCATTAATTTTATCGTTATCGTTACTAGTAGTAGTGGTGGTTTCCTCCTCCTCACCTTGGTTTTTCCAAAAGTCCTTCGAAGCTTGGTTAATTTCGCCACGAACTTTCTTGAATCTTTGTATGTTGTCCTTCAATCCCCCTTTTGCAATATTTTGTATCCCCTCCGTGAATAGAAGAAATTCTTTGATCGGTTCCCAGCATCCATCTGGCAGACGTCGGACGAGATGAGACGAGGGAAGTGGCATAGTTGTATTGGATAACAGTAATGGATAAGTGGTATTCTCTGGTCGAATACCGACGATGGTGGCGCGTTGTAGTTGTGTCGGATCTCCAGTAGTTGCAAGAATATGATAGAACTCGATCTCGTCGTTCAAGCGGAGAGCCGACCGTTTTGTGGTTCGCCTTCTTCCAGGAGAAGGTAGTTCCGGGCCGTTGTCGTCATCATCACTGTCGCTATCACTATCCTGAGTTTTAGCCGCTGTTATTGGTGGTCTAGTTACCTCTTTACTGTCGTGACAGGTATCGGACGAAGAGGAAAGATCGGCGGGATCTTCTTGTGACACCATTACCGGGGATGCAGCCGCAGCAGCTGCAGCCGTTTCTTTCTCTTCCTCTTGTCTTTGATGTTCGGCCGTCTCTTGTTGAGTCCGTACTTTCTCCCACAATTTTCGAATGGCATATTCTTCGGTTTTCACCGCCACCAAATCATCTTTAAAGTCCTTCAACTTTGAGATATTATATTTGATGTGATCGTGCAATTTCTTTTCGTTGTCAGAATCGGTACCGTTAGTGAAAGGTATCCATCGCGACACTGGAATTTGATCATAATTCATTGCCATCTTCCAGCTTGCACCAATGTATTGAACAGTTAATGGTGGTATGCTGGACCTTTTCCTTTTATTCTTCTTGAGAAGAATTCTTGCCGCGGACTGATGCTTCGACAATATCGCAGGATGGAAACCTTCTTTACTCCATTTTGATTTTTTCGTGGTTTTGACCCAACCGATTTCTTGTAAATTCGTGATTTTGTCGGTGACATCCAATTTCAATTCTTCTTCTACTGTAATACGTGCTTGTTTCTCGATCCACACCGGATCGCTATATTTATTAGCTATGATGTCATTATTTGTTTTCCCTTCCTGATTCGTGGACTTCTTTTTTTGTGGACGTCGTCTTCGAACTTTCTTCGTCTGTTCGCAGTTGATCGATGGTGTAATTGGTTTGCCAGAGGCTATTCGCTCGATAGTTTCTTTCGCTGCTATGATATTAGCCAAAGAGTTCGAAATTTTTGGCTTTGGAAATGCCCGAGGACCGAAGAAGTTTTCGTCATCGGAGTCGGAATCTAAATCTATATCTGAAGACTTTGACATGATAATTGATATATTATTATGGATGTAGGACTATTCTATATATTGTCGCTGCTGCTTTTGTTGCAAGTAACTATTAATAATTGCTCAATCAATGCGATGCTATCGACAAAGGAACTTATCTGATATAATGGAGGTTAACGTGCTTTATTCAATAGATAGTGAGCAATAATACGACGTCTTCTTCTTCCTTAACACTTTCACGCTGTACCAAAAAGTTGAGAGAGTTGCAATGCTATTCTTTAACAATATTGTGTTGACGACATCAACGGTTTTCCCAAAAGTAGGAGGTGCTGTGAAAATGAAAAATGACAAAGACTCGATCTTACGGGATTAAATATTATTATAATGACAAAAAATGAATTAAAAATAGTGATTTTGTACTTTATGTACGGGAAATTGTACATAATGGGATAGAAAGGCGATCATGCATTAGCACCAATGTTATTTTATGTAGTTCACTACTGTATCAGAACAACATTATTATTAATAGTCAGTCAATCATTTCATAGACTTAGTGTAAGATGTACAAACCTATCTGGTTATACAAACTGAAGGAATTCAGGACTGAATGAAGCACATATATCAAGTTGCTATAATGTTAGCCTGCTGGAACATCAGTGTTTTGCAGCAAATTGAAGAATATAAGGGTAGGAATATCAATAAACAATCACTCTGGTGCCTAAAGAGGCTGATCCTATAAAAAGCATTATCCAAATAATGTTGACTGGAAGAAATATTGGTGTTGGTGTGGGATCATGGTAAGTACAAGTAGTCGCCAACTTGCCTTTGTTGCACCTTGAGTGATGGGCAACCCTACAGGAGCAGAATTGCTTGCCATGAAGCTTTTTCAAATGAATTTGATCAGCAACTACATAACATATATCCTAACTAACCAACATATAGAGGGAGGAAGCTCGCATCATCCTACCTAATGATAGAGCAGCAGCAGCAACAAACAAATAATGCGCGAATCTTTCTTCCAATATGTTTTATAATTCTTTAAATAAGTTTGGAGTAATCATTATTTTGTAAAATTGATCTAATTAGTCGTCACGTTATATTCCAATAGTATCCTTAAACCGTATTATTTAGATACCATCCGTCAAGGTTTGGAATTCATTAGTCATCTCATCAATAATGGCTTGGTATCCAGCAGTAATCTTATCTGCGTGATCTCGGGGCATAACGTACTTGGTATCAACTATCTTCTGAATGGAAGGTGCCAAGGCAGTTCTGATGTGTGCGTATGTGATTTTTGAATCAGCGGGACTATCAGCGATGGCCTTTTGGGATAAGTTGTAAAAGGTGATGATAACCTTAAGCATACCAACCGTCTTCACCAAAGGACAGGTGTAGTCAAAGTCAGTGAAGGCATTTTGGGCTAGGAAATCCTCACGGATAAGTTTGGCAACCTCCATGATAACCTTTTGATCTTCAGAAAGTGATTCCTTTCCGACCAATTGAACAATCTCTTGCAAGTTATCTTCCAGTTGAAGAATGTTCATGGCTGTTTCACGAAGCATCGAATATTGATCATCCATATTATTAAAGTATGGTTCCAACACTTGCATGTACTTGGAGTACGAGATGAGCCAATTCATGGAAGGGAAATGCTTACGTTGAGCAAGCTTCTTATCCAATCCCCAAAAGACTTGGACAATAGACAAAGTGGCAGCCGTGACAGGATCAGAGAAATCACCACCAGGTGGAGAGACGGCACCAACAACGGATACTGTACCTTCACGGTCAGGCGATCCCAAACATTGTACACGTCCGGCACGTTCGTAAAAAGCAGCCAAACGAGCACCCAAGTAGGCGGGATAACCGGAATCGGCAGGCATCTCCCCAAGACGACCGGAAATCTCACGAAGAGCCTCAGCCCAACGAGAGGTTGAGTCAGCCATCATGGACACATTCATACCTTGATCACGGAAGTATTCAGCAAGGGTAATTCCAGTATAAATGGAAGCTTCACGAGCAGCCACAGGCATGTTTGATGTATTGGCGACCAATGCGGTACGCTTCATGATACCAACTTCTCTTTCCGTACCATCTTCATCGGCAACGGTCATGGTAAGTTCAGGGAAGTCACTCAATACTTCCGCCATCTCATTACCACGTTCACCACAACCGACGTAGATAATACAGTCGGAGTTAGAAAACTTCGATAGAGATTGACTAATAACAGTCTTTCCGCAACCGAAAGCACCAGGGACGGCACATGTTCCACCCAATACAGATGGGAACAATGCGTCAATGACACGAAGACCGGTAATCAGAGGAGCTTTACCGGGGAGTTTCTCGGCGATAGGACGAGGACGACGTACCGGCCAGAAGTGGCTGAGAGTCAATTTATGGGTCTTGTTTTGAGCTTCGTTAAATACTTCCATAACAACGTCGTCGACGAGGAAATCTTCCTTACCATCAGTTCCGGTGGTAAAAATCTTAGCGACGGTACCAAATACGTTAGGAGGACATAAAATCTTGTGTGTGTCGATGATTTCATTCTCATACACAGTTCCTACAACATCTCCACCTGAAATTGGTTGTCCCTCCTTGAAGTTACCAGGAGAGAACGTCCATTTCCTTTCACGAGTCAAACAAGGGACATCCACACCCTTAGGAACGTAAACGTCACCACTAGCTCTCCAGATATCTTCAAGTGGACGTTGGATACCATCAAAAATACTACCCATGATACCAGGACCTAGTTCAACAGACAAGGGTTGTTTCTTACGAAGGACGGGATCACCAACTGTAAGACCGGAGGTATCTTCGTAGACCTGGATGGATGCTGTATCCCCCTCGAGTTTGATAATTTCTCCAACAAGTTTCGAATGACCGACACGCATAAGTTCGTACATAGCAGCACCACTCTGTGAAAGTAAAGTAAGAAGAAGTATTTGTATAAGTGGTATGTTTGAAGTTATCAATTAAAATATATTAGAAGAAAAGAAGTAGAAAGAAATTACACAGCATGGGGTAACAAAAATTGAACATCTTACTAGCACTAACAAAGGCAGGCAGTCACCCCCTTAAAGACGTATCGAAACATATATTGAAGAACGTATCGATAATCTTACCATTCCTTCCGCTACAACAAGCGGTCCAGACACCTTAAAGATGTAACCATAATCAGCTTCGACCTCTTCGTCACCGTAATAAGCCATTGTAAGATTGTTTATTTGTTAGTTGTTTGCTGTTCTCGAAAAAAATTCTATTAACAATGTTATTATGTTATGTTAAAAATGCTTTATCATTTATTTGTTCATATCTTCGATGGCGAAGCCTGGTGTGAACGTTACTGTACTGAATCAGTACCATAGCAAGCACGCACAGTGTACTAGTATGCGTGATGAATTACTAACGGATTGATCAGCGAGAAAGAAGGAGGCGCGGCCGCCGCGTTTGGCGAACAACAAAAAGTACAAAATATTAATTCAACTCAGGGGCGAAAATATTTTTTGACCCCTGAATACAAGTAGTCTAATATGGAGTGATGCTCACTGAGCTCTTTATATCTATCTGTCACATATTAGGTATAACATGATGATACCTAGGAAAGACTAAATTTTGAAGGAGACTAAAATGTTGATAGATATTATGTTTATTAACTTCCAATCCGGACATGATGTGCAATCTTTGCTTACTTTTGTGTTGTTGTTCTTTTCCTGTGTGTTGCGTTTGTTCATTGTCACCTCTTGATGAAGTAGTTGTTGAAGGTATGATAAAATTCCATCAAGACCTCTTGAATTTGAATTTGGATCTACAATTCCAGGAGGGAATTAATTAAAAACGCGCACCAATTTCTTATATCACATAACCACCTATATATAACTTGTTATTTAATAGCTGCCTCGTCGTTCCTTTAGGTCTTAGAAAGACAGAAAGTCAACGGTAGACCCGCCAGATTAATCTACATTACTTAGTACTACGTCGGTTCATCTCCAAATCTGTCATCAATTATTTGTTCCTCTGTGTCTATTACAGTAGTTTCTCTACTTGTTGATCTTTTCTTTCCTAGTGTGTTGTACAGCCTTGATATTAGGTGATTTATTTTGTACTTGGCTTTCACTACTGGTAGCACTCTGCTTGATGATCTCTTCTTCTTTAATCGGGTGTACACGTTTGTTAAAGGGTTGTTGGAATATTTCTTTGGCTTTATTTGCTGTGTTTGTTTCCTTGACACTGTAGTCTTTGCTGGCCTGTTTGCTGTGAAGTGTTTCCATATAGGTTTGCTGTTTTCTTTGGCTAGTTCCTTCACTCTTTTCATGCTGTGGTCAATAACTGGCTTCCATCTCCCTATCCATTTTTTCAGTTGTCTGTTCGTGCCCCCCAGCCTGTCTTTTAATTCTTCATTAAATATCTTTGTTTCGTCTTCCGGAAGGACCATTTCTTTCATGGAGTAAAGTTGTGTTACTTGCTGTTTGAGTGCCTCGTATTCTGCTACTATCCTACCTCCTATGACCGGTGTATTTCTATCGACGCATCTATCTGTCCACATCTCGTGCATGATCGGAACGATCGCCTGGAACAATGCATGGAATTCCTCCGTCTTGTTTCTCTTCTTCGCTGTGTCGTTCTTTGCCTTGTTTCTTTTCTTTCTTCTTTTGTTATTTTCATAGGGACGTGGATTGCTTAGTTTGATTCTATTAGCGAACGCCTTCTGGTATATTTTCCACTGCTTTGAAAACTTTCCTCTCAACAAGTTGTCCCATCCTATGACTGTTTGTTCGTCTATAAGTAGGTCATATCTTTCGTAGCCCTCCTGTCCTCGGACTCTGAGCATGGTATTGGATACGCTATCACCTTTGAAGTATGCTGTTATTCCTTCTTTTAATATGTCAATA